>MU551705.1:841657-962285 GCA_024362625.1 Silurus asotus
TTAATTTTTTATTTTTTTTTCTCAGTCATTTTAAATCCAACCCTTGTGTAACTCTGACAACTCTCTATCCAACAGACTTCTCATATGTTAGGAAACAGAACACAAAACAGATCGTGTATTGACTTGTTGCATTGTAATGACCTCTCTCTCTCTCTCTCTCTCTCTCTCTCTCTCTCTCTCTCTTTCTTTCTTATCAGGCTGGTTCTTCAGGTTCTCCTTCTCCCTTTCTTCACATTTCTTTGCTCAGTCATGTACGGGTGTGGCTTGAAGTCTGAAAAAGCTCATGTTCTTGATCATCTTAAAGTGCCAGTGACAAACAACTGGTGCTTGTGTTAAACAGGACACATCATAATATGACCATTAGACTTGCATTGGGCGTGAGGTCGTGGGTTCAAAACCCAGCAAGCTGCCACTCCTGGGCCCCTGAGCAAGTTCCTTAACCCTATAGTCGCTCTGGATTTAGGGGTGTCTACTAAATGTCATGTGAATGTCCAGCTTTCTCTATAATGTAGAAATGTGTGAGGGATATCTTGAATACAGTATGTGCAGACATATGTGGACAAATTTGTTGGTAGCCGTATGTGAAAAAAAGGTTTCAAAATTTGCTGTTAAATTCTCTATACAAAGCTTTTGAGTTTGGATTCAACAGAATATTTCAAATAATAAACCTATTGAACCAATAATGAATGATTTGTAAGCATTGCTGCCCCTCAGCTCCAGGGTCCTGGGAATCATCCTGAGCTCAGGTTACTGCCTGTGTAGAGGTTTAAATGTTCTCTGGTTTACGCTCACCTTCCAGAAAATCGGCTTGTGTTTGGATTGGCTATTGTAAAGCAATCTTTGCTGTACATGAGTGTATGATTGTTAGATTTGGTGCATCTCGTTTGGGGTGTGATCAGATGGTACAGGCCCTGGATCCATTTTGACATTTTAGATCAGTGCAAAACTGGTCTAAAGACCAGTTAAATGAGCACTCGGGATGACATGCAATTACCAATTGATGCAATTCAGCCCTAGGACTTCAGTGGTGTCCTACCTGAATCGATCCAGTTTGGTATACCATCACTACCATGCAATGGCTATAGAGACGACCAATATTATAGAGAAACACAGCACAACAGAGCACTGCATTACAGACTCAGATCTCATACAGTGAGAATGAAGGAAAATCCCAATGAACAGTTCAACACGTCTCCTTTCATTGTAGCCACAGCCGCACTTCCCACATACAGCAGAATCAGCGATATCAACCTCCTACAATGGATTTCCCCACATTTTTGTGCACTTTTCTCCATGTATTACTGTTTTTCTAGAAATTGTGCACCAGAAAAGAAAACTTTCTGCAATCGACCAAATCCATTTCTTCTCCTCCATCAGCCATTGTGGAAAAAACGCTATAAAATCCGAACAAATATATTTGAGTTTGCGCAACTTTGCTACAGATGTGATTTGTGAGCTCTGACTAGTGCGCTCTCTGACCAAATCCAATGAAATGAAAATGCAGACCTTATTGTACGCCTGCTAGGGGGCTCGGAGCGGCCAAGCTGATTGGTTAAAGCAACAGCAACATTGATTTCGAATCATTTTTGAAGGCTTTGCGGCAATTTACGCGATGTGATGTCTGAAATCTGATCGGATGGAAACTCCAACCTAAAATTGCAATTGGAGGTGATGCTATAAAATGAAGAGAATTTAAATACATATTCATGAATAAAATTATAATAAAACATTAGTGATTCTGATTTTTATTTTAAGAACAAATGGTTTTGCTGGCCCTGATGGCCTGCCATTGATTTTAAATAAATTTGCATATGTCAACTGGTGCGTGTTTATTGTCGTGGCTTCTTCCCCATGTCACTTTTGTACACGATTTTTTTATCTCAATGAGTTATTTTTTTTTATACTGGTTGAATAAAGGTTACATACTGACTCATTTTGTTAATGACAGGTGTGTGATAATTATGTTTGACTGTAAGCACGATCACATGCCCATGCACATAAAGTGCACTATAAACCACAGTGGAAAAATTTCCATGTTACCGCAGTGAAAAATATTATCGAATATGAAGCCCAAAAATCTATATAAATATAAAAGAAAAAAACAACACTATCAAATGATACATAACAAAATAGCACTAGGTTATTGCACAGTTTAAACTGTTGTTATTGCACAAAAAAGTATTTATTTTTATTATTTTACAGTTTAAAAAATCACTATTAACAATGTGTATTATGGTGACTGGGAGCATCTCTGATTGTAAAGTCTACGAGCAGCAGGGAGAAAAGACCTGTTATTATAAATATTATTATAAAATTAATATATCAATGAACATATTGAGAATAATAAAATTGAACTGAATAACAGTGTAATCCATTTTGATCCCCAAGACCTCCTCAAGGCATTGGTCAAGCTGGAAATGATGGTATACCGTAGTCTTTTGTGGGCTAGTAATAAATAGGTACTACTTATTTTACTGTAAGCAAATAGATAAGCTGATACTTGTGCTTGTGGAGGTAAAAAGTCATGTAATGCCTGGGAAGTGGTGACCATGTTTGAGGGAATTTGAGATCAAATTAGGCAGGGACTTGACAAAGCACCCCCAACCCTAAACCCTCACAAAAAGGGCTCAATTTGGAAGCGGTTCCTACCCTTGGCCTTCCTCTGGGTTATACCCAACTTAACCAAACTATATATGGCTCTGGTCTTCCACCATTGTGCAAGTTTATGCAGCAGATTGAAAATTTTTGAGGAGAAAAACATGGCTGCCTGAAGAACAAGAACCCCCAGCGATAGTACTCTATCATGGTATCTGATCTTAACCCTCCTATCGTCAGTGAGATGATTCTCTGTACGATGTACTTGACATGCACAGGATCTCATTGTTGAAAGATATCGAAAAGGGTTACGAACGACTCAGAACATCAGACATTTCAAGGAGCAACAAATGGAGCACAACAGTGATGCCACCAAAAACATGATGCTACTTTAATATTGACAAAAGTACAAGAGGAACACTTGAGAGTCTCCTGAGAGTTCCTACAATGACATTAAAGGAACTGCAGGAACATGCAAAAAGAGCTCACTCAGCGGGAATGCTGTAAAGCTCGGGAATGTCGTCGGAGCGGCTTGCACACTCACTCTCTCGGGTTCGCGATGACAAATCCGACGTTTCTCTTTTGACAATTATTTTCGAAGGTATTGCACAGTAGACATGGAATTACAACATAAAAAAAAAGTGCCTGTCAAAAGTTTTGGAACACCTGGGCTTTTGTTTTTTTTTAAACACTCATACATGTTACTTTTGTTTCTATGCAACAAACTAGGTATTGTAACGGTAAAAAGATTTACTTTGAAAAACTATTTTATAAATGGAAAAGTGTTCATTCAGAGCTGAAATATTTTGCTGTGTCCCACAGCAGTTCAATAGGATTTAGGTGCGGTGACTGGGCAGGTCATTCCATGATAAATATCACTCCCGTCCACTGTTTGCTCGCTAAATAACACTCAGACGTATGTTTCAGATCATTGTCTTGTTGAATGGGGAAGTCGGTTTCCAATTGGCTGCAGTCCAGAATTGCAAGGCATTCAAGTATTGAATGGCGGCCATGTTGGTTCATTAATCTCCAGCCTTTCCTGCTCCAAAACAACCCCAAACCATTGAGATTCCACATCCATGTTCGACTGTGGGGGTGAGGCAGTCCGCTAACATCTTCTCTCCTGTATTTGATCTTACATAAGTTCTTCTGTTAAAGCCAAATTGCACTCATCTGTCCACAAAACTCTGTTCCACTCATTCACTGTCCAATTCTTGTGCCTTTTAATCTGGCAAGTGTCAAAAATCCTGCTGTTTCCAACCTTTACACATGCACCATAAAAGGTTATTCACATTAAAACATGAATTATATTGAACTCTTATGCTAAAACACGCTTCATGCTAAAAACAGAACTGCTCTTATAAACATATACACACAGTAGGCCACTCATCCTGAATACTGTATATGAATAGGACGTCTGAGAGCCTACAAAACAACCAAATAGCTTTCCACTGAGGCCACATTGAGATGGCCAGCAGTTTAACATTCCCTGACGCGAAACTGAAAGTAGCTTGAATGACGGAAACTGTAGCTCATCAAGCTTCTCGTGATCTGAAGTATGTACAGTATCTACTGAGACTTTTTTTTCTCTGAAGGCAATTTGCACTGGAATGATCAGAAAACAGTCACACAACAGTCATTAGCTAGAACAGTGTGTATGATGCACCCAAGCAGAGCACCAGGGATCTGATAATCAAAGCAGTAACTGAAAATGTTATAAGCTCATGGGGAATGACTGGAGCAAAACAAACATCTGTTGGTCCATCTGTCTCAGTGACTAGCTGAACGAACGCACCGTACAAATGTTTGTTTGCGTTTCCTTTCACAAACTCCACTTTCACACTTGTATATACATTAATGTAATGTGGTTTAAAAGCTAGCTTTTGGGATTTAACGTTAATTAAAAATGTTGTCAACTACACTACTTACAACTAACTAGCAAAATATACATTTTTGGCTACTTGGATACAAGTTCATGCTTCTTGCTAGCTGCTAAAAGTAGAATTTAAGGATAAAAAATTAGGTAGATAAATAAAAAAGTATAAATAGATTCAAGTGATTTAGTGTGATTGTCTGTAGACATTTAGGTCAGGGAGCTTGGTGCGGATGGTAGGTTCAGCTGACCTCACCACCCTCCGGAGGGCTCACCTGTCCTGCATGGTGCTGTTCCCGATCCAGGAAGTGATGCTACCCGTCAGAACGCTCTCAATGGTGCAAGTGTAAAAGGTCCTTAGCACCTGAGAGGGAAGTTTAAAGTCCCTTAAGCGTCTCTGATGGTACACACGCTGCTGGGCCTTCTTCCCCAGTGTGTTGATGTGTCAGCACCAAGACAGGTCCTGTGTGATGTGAACACCTAGGTACCAGAAACTTGGTTTGACTGCTTCTTGCTGAAGTCCACTATCAACTCCATAGTCTTGCTGAAGTTCAGGAGAAGATTGTTCTCCTGGCACCATCTCTGTAGACTTTTAATCTCCTGTAGGTATGCCGTCTCTTCATTGTTGGAGAACAGGCGCACCACAACAGTGTCATCAGCAAAATTGGTGATGGTGGTGGTTGATGAAGCTTGTTGTATGTTCTATGAGGATGGGCTAGCGCTTAGCTAGCGTTAGTGCTCCATTTTCTTCATATTAAGGTTTCTCTGAGACAATCCTAAATAATATTCACTGACGTTCAGGACGTCTAATAAAAAATATGTTCAGCTGCATAGTTGTCATGCCACAGGGCAACTCCAGCCTGTTCCCAGCTAACATCATTGTTTTAAAACATGGCGACCACAGATTCTGCTTCCCAAGCTGAACACTTCTCTGTCACTCTCATAGTAATCAAACAGCCCCTTTTTCGATGACTTATACTCACAAACGCAATGTAAAATTGTATTTTCACAAACAAACAAAGCAAAGAACGTTTTTTGGCTTGTTTCTACTCATACTATCAGTAGTTGCTATGCACAATGACAGGCTCTGGTCTCTCAAACACTCGGACACTCCTACTCCTAGAGTCACTTCCTTTCCTACCGGCATGTATTATGGAGGTGGGAGTAAAATTGAGAACTATGAGAATCATGACCTTCACCCACACAAACAGGACAAACCTGCAAAACCCCACACTGCTAGGAACCTAAACCAGGATTGAAAAATGTGGCAGCTCTAACAACAGCTCAGGACTAGAGATGATGTTGATATCAAGAACACCTCAGTCAAAATGAAGTTGTAGAACCATCACACACGGTTCATGCTACATCTACTTTCTAACTGTAAACTGTGAACTGTAATAGGCAGTTGAAATTTGATAACATACACTCATCCGGTAAACAGTATAGTGGTTTTAGACGTTAATTCAGCATTGCTCACGGTTATATCATTAGGAATGCCAGGTTTTAGCCACATTTTCACCCCAGCACCAAAAATGTAGCCAGGATAATAATAATATGCCATTTTGAAAAGCCCTTATCCAGAGCGACTTACAATTGAGCAGGTGAGGGTTTAGGGGCCTTGCTCAAGGGCCCAGCAGTGGTAGCTCTGTGGTGGTGGGATTTGAATTTATGAGTTTCTGATCCAAAGTCCAATACCTTAACCACTGAGCTATCACCTCTAACATTACTAGAACTGAGAGTCTGAATGGGAAACAAGTCAAATTTTTGATGTACAAACAACATTTGCAATTGAATTCGGGTGAATCTAATAATAAAAAAATGTGTCTATACATAAACACTATCATTTATTATAATTAATATTATTATTATTATTATTATTATTATTATTATTATTATTGGATCTGGACTCGCCTTCTTTACTGACGCGATCAGCTTACGGAAGTACGTGTGTATGAGTGAGTGTGAGTGTCTATAATCGTGTCTATCATGTAATCGTGTGTGTGTGTGTATCGGACAGCCTGAGAACACACACCAGAACTGTCTCTTTATTTTGTTTTGTTATTTTAATACGTGTTTTTTTTAAGTGGTGTGATTCACTGCTGTCTTTCCGACGCTGCCATGTTGCAGGACCGAGTGGAGTTCGGATGAGTCCTAAAGAGATCCCAGAAAACAAACAATCCACCGGGAATTTTTGGGGGGAAATCCAGTAGGAGAACTACCGGAACTTTTCCTTTATCTTTCGGATTAAAGCAGATCTACAGATGAAGTCGGATCTCAGACTGCGTTAATTGAGTCAGTGATCAGATTTGACGTTTATGATTTGATATATGTGTGTGTGTGTGTTTTAACGATTTCCTGCCGTGAAAAGTGAATTAAAGAGACAGAAAGAGTGAGAGAGAGAGAGAGAGAGAGAGAGAGAGAGAGAGAGAGAGAGACGAAGAGGAAGATTAAGGAGGATGAGTGGAGCTCCAGCGCACAGGAGGCCCCATAATGCGAGCTCCAGGCTGCTCTCCGGGCAGGACAACGACACGCTGTTCGCTCACCTGGGCCGGAAATGCACTGTAAGTCCCCCAAGTCTCCCACTCACCTGATCACTGCTTCAACCAAACCTGAAACTCCTTCATCCTGAAACTTCTTCATCCTCAAACCCTTTCATCCTCAAACCCCTTCATCCTCAAACCCCTTCATCCTGCCCTCAATGTGTCCTTTCTTACTCCCTAATTCTAACTTTTGTTTTCTTCTACTACTCCAACCTGATGATGATGATGATTATTATGATGATGATGATGATGATGATTATTATGATTATGATCGGGAGGAGGAAGATTATTCAGGTCACACCAAGAAAGCTCCCATGTGGTCTTTCTTGTTATTTGTTTGTTTGTTTTTGTTTGTTTGTTTGTTTGTTTGTTTGCTGCTGGCTTGTTTGTGGATTTATTTATTTAATCTTCCTCCTTGTTTTTTAAAGTCTCAATAAAAAATAGTGTTTGTAAAATGTATAATAATGATTTAAAGGAAAAAGTAAAGTATGGGGAAAAATAACACAAACTTGGTTTATATATAAATTTATATACACACACACACACGCACACAAAAAAACAAGTTTGTGTCTTTTATATATAAATTATATATATATATGATGCCTCAATAAAAAAATTATATTGTTTAGAAAATTGTGTATATATATATATATAATAAAACATCTCAAATAAATAAAAAATAATAATAAAGTTTCAATAAAAAAATGTATTGTATAGAAAAATACAAATATAAAAATATATATGTATAATGAAATTATACACTTATTTATTTTTAGATATATATATAATTTTAAGAAAAAGACGGGGTGGATTGAAAAGACATGGGAAGTTGGTTGAAAAGCACGTATTAAAGATACCAGTGGGTTTATTGGTTATCATGCGTGGGATATATATTTAATACTGTCAAACAGCAGTAGGAGTCAAATCCTTGTGCTAAGGAAGTATTTATATATATAATTTTAAGAAAAAGACGGGGTGGATTGAAAAGACATGGGAAGTTGGTTGAAAAGCACGTATTAAAGATACCAGTGGGTTTATTGGTTATCATGCGTGGGATATATATTTAATACTGTCAAACAGCAGTAGGAGTCAAATCCTTGTGCTAAGGAAGTATTCAGTCTTACAGCTTGTTTATTTAAGCACATTTTTCTTTAAAAAAAATCCCAGCTGTTCTTTAAAGCATAGGACCCTAAATAGTTTCAATTAAAGTCTGTTTGGAGAAAAATTAAAAACCAGGAGATATTTCACAAGCAGAGACGCATTTCTGACACGAAACAACAAATGTTGTCTTAAGCATATGTGTATTGCATACACAGCTTTCCAATGGGCCATGAACTATTCCAGCATTCCGGTCCGACCTGGAATTATGTCATCTATCACAGGTCATTATCTGGGGGAAGAAGTGGAACGTAACGAAGTACAAATACTTCATTACTGTGTTGTGTAGATTTTTCTTTTTAATTTTATTTATAACATTTTTACACAAATTGCTGTACTTTCTACTTCCGACATTTTCTAACCAGCCTCGTTACTTTAGTTTGAATCTATTTGCCATTTCGGCAACAAAAAAAAATTCTCATTTCGTGCCGTTTTCAGCTCATCGACCTATTTCCTGTCGCGGCGCAGCTTTTTCAATCTACCGCTGGTTTATCATTTCCTGGCTCTCGCACAGCACAGACGGGGGGCTAGTTAACGAAGCTCACAATGAGGCAGAAGGCAATTAGAAGTTTGGGGTTAACGGATGAGACAGAAGGAGTCAGTGATGTAAACATGACTGAGAACAGAGACATTCCTGATCACATGATCATCTTTTCTTTGCTTGTGTACTATAGGGTGGATGTTCAGCCTGGATACATTCATTAGAGAACAACATTTAAAATTAGTTTTAGTTTCACACATTGGGCATTTTAATGCTCAGGGGGTCCACAAACGCATCGGTGCGTTTTGTGACAATATTTTTATTGGACAGTTAAGAGCATTACTTCATTCAAATCTGTGAAGGGTCTACTTTTATTTGTATACCCTCATAAAAAACAACAGCTTTTGTAAAATAAAGAAGACAGGAGGCTCTCTTTCATCTCTCCTCACAAACATAATTAAAACAAACGGATTCTCAGTGAATATTTACCTCACAGACATAATAAATATGATTAGAATGCTCAAAATGTCTACTTTTAAATAAACCAACATCGAATATTCTCTGATTGTGTTATCCGTATGAAAGTTAGAAGAGGTTCAGTTTCTCCGGTGTCACCTCCTTAACCGTCCGTGTGGAAACATAGCAAACTTACTTTGCTGATAAATGAACGTAATTACGTTTCACTAATAATAAACATACATTTGCATAAAGCATCCATATTTCTCCATACACATGTTGATTCGAGGATTAAAAACGTATTCATTTATTATACATTTAAAACAGATTCAATTGTGATTCAATATTTGAATCGATTGTCAGCCCTAATATTAATATGATGTGAGATCCAGTTACCAGCATGACATGAAAACAGGAAGTAGTAAAAACTGCTTTACTTCAACTTGAGTTAAAAACGTCAGTGCTTCAGCTTTTACTATTCTTTTAAAACATTAGTAGCTGAACTACTACTTAAGTGAAAGATGTGTGTACTTTTGCCCTCTCTGTGTGGGGGTTTATTCCGTCTTTACAGTGGGTGAAGTGCCTTCTGTAGGACCCTGCCCTAGATAAGTGACCTTCAGGCCACACTTGCGTCAGCACTTGTTCCAGACCGGGTTGTACTTCCTCATTCCTGCGCAGTTACCTGTGTTTAAGCAGGTGTGTGTAAGTGTTCAAGGAAACAGCAGTAGAAGAGAGAAAAAACTTCCTTCTCGGTTAAGATGGGTTCAGAGAAGCAGCAGTGAAGTCGTGCAGTAATGCATTTTAATGCAGAAAAGTTTATCCAGTAAATCCAGCATATTTATGAATTTCGTTTTCATTCCACCACCATGATCATGAGATCATCATCATCTTCAGACCCTCATTAAACCTACCTTTGTTTCGTCATCATCAACCAGTAGCTTTAGTCCCTATCAAAACCCATTGTTGTTATAAAGCGGTGTAACGGTACACAAAATTCACGGTTCGGTACGTACTTCGGTTGTTAAGTCAGGGTTCGGTTAAATATCCATACGCTTAGGGGGAAGAAATGCAAAACATAAAACTGCTTGGCTTTTCGAATTAAAATTGAAATAAAATGTTTTAATTGAAGTCGTTTATTATTATAAATATTTCCACGCATCAACGTTTAAAAAAAAAAAATTATAATAAATTTAAATAAAAGGCCTGTTTGGTTTAAAATTTGATTATATTGAGTAATGGATTAAATGAATTAAATAAAATGTAATCAATGGAAAAATGATATTAAATAGTTTACATCTGTTAGACCCCATTTGGATAATACAGATGTGTATATGCTGTAAGTGTCTGCGTTTATTGTTTTTACATTTAATATTTCATTTTCTAAAGATATTTTCTACTAAACTGTTCTATTTACTTCAGCACACTTTAATCTTGTGTTTAAGGCTGAAACGATTCCTCAGGTAACCTGAGTAATTCGAAAACACGAAAAAGCATAAAGGCCTTGTTTTAGACCATTTAGGTACTGTGTTTCCCCACGGACCATTATTACTGACGCACCACCCGCTAAACTCTGGACCACTCCGCGTCCTTTGCGTGGAAAGTGGAGTACGCTCGTTTCCAGCCTCGTTTTGTGCGTATGCCACGTTTATAAATTAGACCCCTGATCAAAACACAACACAAAAGAAGTAATTTGAAAAAAAAAGATTTTTAATTAGGATTTTAGATATATATATATTTTATTCCTATGTTTACCATTGTGTAGCATCTGCTCTACTTTTCAAAACAGTTTAAAGACCTCTGGGCATTCAGGGTTTGAGTTTCCGGAGTTTTGCTGTTGGAATTTGGTCCCGTTTTTGCCTGATGTCGGTTTCCAGGTGCTGAAGAGTTCGTGGTCGTCTTTTTGTTCAATTATGCGCCAAATGTTCTCTGTAGGTGAAAGATCTGGACTGCAATCAGGCCGATTCAGCACCAGAACTTTTCTACAACAAAACCATGCTGTTGTAATAGTTGCAGTATGCGGTTTTGCATCGTCCTGCTGAAATACACAAGGCTTTCCCTGAAGTAGACGTCTGGAGGGGAGCAGATGTTGCTCTAAAACCTTTATATACCTTTTCAGTATTCATAGTGCCTTCTAAAACATGCAAGCTGCCCATACCATATGCACTTATTCACCCCCATAACATCAGGGATGCTGATAACACGCTGGAAAATCCCCCTCCTCTTTAGCCAGGAGGACACGCCATCCTTGATTTCCAACAAGAACGTCAAATTTGGACTCGTCTGACCATAGAACACTTTGAAGAGTGCATTTTAAATGAGCCTTGGTCCGGAGGATGCAACGGCGCATCTGGACCATGCTCACATGTGGCTTCCTGTTTGCACGATAGAGCTTTAGTTGGCATCTGCAGATGGCACGGCGGATCGTGTTTACAGACAGCGGTTTCTAAAAGTATTCCTGCCCATTTAGTAACGTCAGTGACACAATCATGCCGATGAGTGATGCAGTGTCGTCTGAGGGGCCGAAGGGGCCTCGTCCCTTACGCACTGAGATTTCTCCAGTCTCTCTGAATCTTTTGATGATGATGATGATGATGATGATGATGATATGTACTGTAGATGATAAGATTTGCAAAGCCTGTTGCAGGCATCCAATCTGAAATGGGCTCATGTTGTGCGTAAGTGTACAAATTCTTATGTTCTATTGAGAATAAAATATTGGATTGGATCATGTGATTTAAAAGTCTTTAGGTTTTCATTTTATTCTAATTTTAAAAACGTCTCAACATAATTTAGCAATTAAACAGGTTTAGTGTTCACAGAAAAACTTTTATGCAATTTTAGCGGTAAAACAATTCGGTTCAGTTTAAGAGACGTGTCTTATTTTCTCTTGTATATGATGTGTTGCCCTTTAATAAAGGAAAAAGTACTTTTTATCCGATTGATCGATGGACTAATCGGAGAGAATACTCGATTACTAAAAAAAAAAAAAACATAGGTGCAGCCCAACCTGTTTCTTACACATTTATTTATTTTATCTATTCACTTTATTTATTCATAAAGGAATTAATTCTGCACAAAAAATAATAAATAAATAAAGCTTTGACTTTTTTTTTTTATTAACTATTACAAATGTATATAATATCTCTTACGTGCAGGATATTTAATATGGATGCCACCAAAGTAAAAGAAAAATATTAAAGAAATTTTTCTTTTTATTTCTTTATTTTATTTATAACTCATAAAAATTATACATTTATAAATATTAATTTTCTTTTTTTTTTCTTTTGTTATCAGAAGTTTAAACCATTGTATTTTCTCCTGACAGAAATCAGAATATTACCCAAAAATATCTTTCTTTTTTTATTTTTTTTTATAATAATAATAATAATAATAGACACGCAGAGTTGATTGAGTTATTACTTCCCAAGAAAAAAAAAGACAGAATAGCTCAAATCTGTCTCTTGTCTCAATCACCTCAATTTCAAGATTGCTGTGTTTACGATTATACAGTGTGTCAGCGTGATATTTTCATCGCTCCAAACAAGCAAAGTACATGTTCAAGTACGTCTGCCGGCCGTATTCTGACCACCGCTGATAGACCGGGCCGGGATGATATTTCCCTGAAACGGCGTTTCCTTTTACATCCAGTAAAAATTGCTGATAAAGTTTGTGAATCCGTCTCTTGTCTCAATCACCTCAATTTCAAGATTGCTGTGTCCACGATTATACAGTGTGTCAGCGTGATATTTTCATCGCTCCAAACAAGCAAAGTACATGTTCAAGTACGTCTGCCGGCCGTATTCTGACCACCGCTGATAGACCGGGCCGGGATGATATTTCCCTGAAACGGCGTTTCCTTTTACATCCAGTAAAAATTGCTGATAAAGTTTGTGATAAAGGTGACATTTGAAATTCAAATCAGCCGTTCGCCTCCTGCTGTAAAACAGGGCTCGTCGGTGTCATGTGAGATTGTACACAATAAATTTGCTCTGTGTTATCGGTATATTGCAGGACGGATTATGCTTACAGAATAATCGACACGATTGCCGAGGTTTATCGTTATGATCGTTTATGAGGTCCTCGCTATTCCCGAAAACGTGTTTATAGTGCACGTTTAGCTCAGGCGTGTCAGCATCTTTCAGTTACACCTTTCCAGCTTTTCTCTTCCGCATGGGCCTTTTTGCTTACTGGTTATTTTCATTTTTGCATATTCTATCGAATACTCGATTCTGATTGGCTGACGAAAGTGTCATTGGCCATGCCTGTAGATGTGGTCAGGTTCATCAGCATTCCAAATAAATGCACAGCCTTATAAACGATTGTAACCATATGATGTACTATGGCCTCATACTAATATTAATACTGCAGTCAATCCCTGATAATTCTCGGAAAATTCACAGGTTCTCATTTGGAACGTAACTAACAGCAAGTTGCGGATTATGTGAAAATTCGCTGGAGTCCGTATCGGGACCGAACGTTCAGGAATGTTGGGAATAACGTTTTAAATTATGTGTTCACTAACACATTACCAAATATTTTTTGAAAACACATTATTGTTTTAAAGTGACAATGTCTAGATGAATTCACAAAGGTACCCTAGGGACTGCAGGTTCCTTCCGTCCATCCGAGATTTTTCCGAACTTCCGGGGACCATTGTAATAATATAATGCAATCATCCTCATTTCCACTTCATACAAGGTTTCTTCAGGGTCTTAAAAAAAGTGTAAAATGTAAAAATCGGAATGTTATGCCTTAAAAAAACGCTCATTAAAATGCTCCCTCAGCACTTTTTTTACATTTGTTTCTTTCTGTGGTGTTGTAGTTCGCTAACTGCAACTAACCGGTAGCTTTCTTTCGTTCGTCCAAATAGAATTTGCTGCCTTACGAATACAAATGAGTGCAGCCAATCAGCTTTCGGGTTTTGGCGCAAATCTCTCTTGAACTGAACCACAGACTATAAGAAACCGCTTTAGGGAAGTGCATGTTTAGCGATACTTGGCATGAAAAAAATGTAGGACTTGGTTAACAGCATATTTGTGTGTTTTTGATGTCGTGATATAGGTCTTAAATTTCGTTTTTAATGGTTTCAAAAAAGTCTTCAAAAGTTTTTCATTTGATTTGGTGAAACCCTGTCAATTATTGCATATGTAAAAAAAAAAACAACCAAAAAAAAAAAATGTTAGGTTCATTGATATTAATTGTGCACAGTAAATATTTGTCGTGCTATAAGTTCCACCCGTAGTTCGTGCAGGCGTAGGTACCGCTAACGTTAGTGGTGGCACTTATGCTAGCACTTCCTGTCACTGTTTAAGTTCAAATATATTGCTATATATGTAATGGTCAGGATATAATCTTGTAACATACAAAAATCTTGTATACCGTATTTTCCGGACTAAAAGCCGCTTCTTTTTTCCTACGCTTTGAACCTTTTTCCTACGTTATGGATTTTTCCTGTGTTTAATCCTGTGTTTATCCTGTGTTTAACTTCATGCCAAAAAATTTAGCTCCATAACATTACAGCAATGAAATTGCCGAACGGGTTCAAGGGTTAACTAATGAAACTCTTTATATTAAGTCTGATGCGCTCCCACTGAATCGGGCCGCACCACATCATAAATATGGATGATGTTCCTCTGACGTTTGACCTGCCGCTCACTCGAACTGTTTACAGGAAATGCGAATCATTCGTCACGCTGAAAACATCCGGGCATGAAAACACACTTCACCTGTATTTTGAGCTGCACGGCATCGGGAGAAAAGCTTCACCGATGGTGATTTTTAAACACACGACGATGCCAAAAGAAAAACTCTCAAGAGAAATAGTTGTGAAAGGAAGGAGGAAGACAGTGAACAATGACTTTTTTGGAAGGCTACTGTTTAGATACAAGCCGTGTTACAGACACTGTCTTTTATTAAAGCCTGTGTAAAGTTCATTCGTTTTAAAGTAGGAAACTGTGGCTGAAAGACAGGTGCGGCGTATTTATGTTCAAAAGAATTTTTTTTAATAAAAAAAAAATAAAATCTAAAATTCAGTGGGAGCGGCATATATTTGGGTGCGCTTAATAGTCCGGAAATTACGGTATGTTTTTTTTATTACCGCTTTGTGTAAAGCTGCTTTAGGACAATATCCATTGTTAAAAGGACTCTACAAAAAAAATGAATTGACTGAATATAATGATCTTTACAAATGGATGTTATATAAGTAGTCCTAAATTCTTGAATACCTCCCAGGATTACTCGAAAAAGGAATATTTCACTCCGTTTTCTTCTTATAATTTTGCAGACTCTGTCCACGGCCGTGGTGCAGGTGTACGCAGCAGATGGAAACTCATCGTGGACCAAACGATGCTGTGGCGTGGCCTGCCTGGTGAAGGACAGCTCCCGGCGATCGTACTTCATCAGTGTATTTGATCTCAAGGTGAGTTGATAACGCTGCGTTCTAGAGGTCGACCGATAGTGGATTATATCGATAGCTGAGTACTTGGCGATAACCGATAATCCAATTACTGATTTTTTATTTTTCAATGGATACTGAACAAAAAAAACGAACCACACCATGAAAATGTGCTAAAGAAATAAATATGAATATATTAAATAATAAATAGAAGTATATAAATAAATCTAATGTAGTACTTCCCGTGCATTGCGCCGTTTTTTGCGTCAAAACAGACAGCACTTCAGCGTTTCGCCTCTAGAGGCCGCCCTTGTAATGACAGCAGACCGGAAGCCAGAAAAAACTATCGTTATGGATTTTTGCCGATAGTCCCTGCAATCAGCTATCAGTGCCGATTAATCGGTTGACCGCATTCCTTCCAAAACTGAGTCCGACAATCACCGGGGTGCCATTTGTGCCACGTTGCTTTGCTTTCCAAAATGTTGCGTAAAATACTTTCTGACCTGTTATTGCACTCTCCCAAATTGATTTTGAGGTCCTTATAATTACACTATATTCACATTAATGGTATTTGGTAATGCCATTTATCTCATTTACACAACTAAGCAGCTAAGGGCCTTGCTCAGGGGCCCAGGAGTGGCAGCTTGGAGTGGCTAAGATTTGAGCTTACGACCTTCGCATTCAAAGTCCAAAACCTTAACCACTAAGCTAACAGTTTATTCTAAAATATGTGCACCACCACAACATGCCTGACCAAGCTGGGCCCCTGAGCAAAGCCCTTAACCCCATAGCTGCTCAGTCATATCAATGAGATAAATGCAAGTCACTCTGGTTAAATGCTGTTAATGTAATGAAATGGAAATAGAATTTCAATAGTCAAATGTATGTCTGGTTGTCATGGGTGCACATACTTTTGCTCGCATATAATGTCGTCTATAATGCAATTCTATTTTAGTGTTTCTCCCCATAGCTGAATACCTCTTTACATTCATTGCTTTGTTAGCATCTAGAATCTCCGTCATCTCTCCCTGAATCTGTGTTTCTGAAGCCAATGAATGGCGTCGCGGCTCGGCGTCAACCGTCCGTACGTTGCGACATCACTATTTTTGACACGACACCCACAACTTGCAGATTTGGTCCAAACCTTGCAGCATATACAGCATATTATTCTCGAACTCCTACCCCTGTACTAACTAGGACATACAGCGTATGAAGGAATCTTTCTGGCATAATCTTTAAATGAATTACAATTCGAAAGAGTTCTTGCTAATACAAATAAAATGTAACATATGAACATAATAATAATACGAACAACAATTTTTTTTTTTCCGATTTTCGACGAATATGATTTGAATGTTTTTTTTTTTGGGTGGTCATCAGCGTTTTAGTGCCTAAGGTTACGTAAATAAAGTCGTAGCAATACGGAAATAAAGTGGTAGCGTTTCGAGAAAAATCACAAAATTGCGAGAAACGTTTTGCGTAAAACGGACGTGGAGGATTTGGTTGAGAGTTTGCCGCTGTGGATTGTTTAGAATAAAGTCACAATTACGAAAATAAAGTCAAAATATTTCGAGAATGGAATCGAAATGGCGAGAATAGTCAGTGCTACTGGTCGGTAGTCCCCAAAGTCCTTTGGGTGCGATGTCTTTGGTACAGGCACCAAGCAGGATGTTTTCCACAGCTGTGGCACCTTCCCCAGCTTCAGGCTCAGGTCAAACATGTACAGCAATATGCCGCACAGCTGACCTGCACAGGTCGTAAGGAGCCTGGAGCTGATGCCGTTTAGGCTGGCAGTCTTCCTCACTCTGATCTTCCTGAGCTCCATTCTCACCTGGGCTTCTCTAAGGGGCAGTGTGTTGGTTGGAGAGGGGGCTTTAGGGAATTGGCTGTGGGGGGAGTTAGGTGTGTTGTCTGCAAAAAGAGGTGGGGCTGGAGCTGCTTGCTGTGGAAGCAGAGAAGGGGAGTTGCAGCGGGGGGACTGGTTCAGATCATTCGCCCACTTCTGGTCACCTTCAGTCTGAAAGCTGGGCTTCTTATGACCAGTGATGGTTTTGAGCCCCTTCCACACACCAGTGATCTTGTTCGGCTGCAGCTGATCCTCCATCTTCCTCCTGTAGCAAGCTTTTCCTTCCCTGATCTTCTTTCTCAGTTCTCTTTAAACAGTTTCCAGCTCTTCCTTGTTTCACAATTTAAAAACCCTCTTCTCTCTAAGGAGAGTCTTTATATCAGGGTTGATCCATGATTTGTTGTTGGGAAAACACCATACAGTCCTGGTGGGTACAGTATTCTTCACACAGAAGTTGATATGGTCAGTAATAATCTGTTAGACTCTCAATCTCCTCCCCATGTGGATTGCACCATGTGGATTGCACAATTCCTTCCATAGTTGAGAATAAACTCAAAATATTTTGAGAAGTAAGTCGAAATTTCCAACTCCTTTTGATCAGGAGTCCAACATCTTAACCACAGCATTCCCCAAAACCATTAGACTGAAACTTATGGTAACTGAATGTAAAGTGTATCTTTGATTTGGAGGGCAACAAATCAATGGACCTGGGTCCACAATGCAGTTACAAAATTAGCATCAGCCCTCATGCTTCCAAGACCTCATCGATATTAAACCCCAACCCCCATCTCTTCCTAAAAACCCCATCTCCCCTTGACACCACACTTCCAAACTGGGGGTGTCCTGGTCAAACGGTATCCTTGTTTGGAACAACAATTTAATTTTTTTTTTAATCCAGTTGTAGGGTCCCTAAAAACTCTTCCTTTTTGTATGCCAAACGTTGTCAGGTGCAGCTTAACAACTTCATACATACAACCTCAGGACTCGTTTGTGTTTGTGGGTCTACCTGATGCTTATCGCCAGGAGTGTTTGTGAGATTCATCCAAGCAGCTTTGCTTGTTCTGCTAAAGACGATTGGCTGTAAATGATGCTCGCTGCCTCTGGCGGTTTGGAGGGGTTAAACGGAATGCTAGTTATGTATGCAGCTGTTGTTTGGTGGGCCTGGGATATGAGCCAAGGTTCCTTGTCATTCAGAACAGGTTTTGGCTTAGTGAGAAGGGATTAAGGGGAAAAAAAGTAAGTGACAAGGCTTATTGTAAGCACTACTTTACATGTCCTTGTGTGAATCTGTGGAATGTGTATTCTGTATAAATGTTCCCAATTGTACTGCCTCTGCTGGTTATCCAGGGTTAATTCACCTACGGTCAAAGCTATCGATTATTTTAGTGATCGAGTATTTTACCGATCATTGCATCGAATAATCGGATGAGAAGTACTTTTTCTTTATTTAAGATCGTCACTAAATATACATAAAATAAGAGACGGGTTTCTTAAAATGCGCAAGTATTTTGTTTCCTTTTTTAGAACAATGAACATTTTATTGCTAAAATTGCAATCTGTGAAAACTAAACCCATTTAGTGCATTTAATTGGCATATTTTCCAACCTACCTAATCGACCACACATTTTTAGCTTGCAAGCTAATTTTAAAATGCCCAAGTCAAAATGATCTACCGACATTTAAAATGCTGAATATGTATTTATTTCAAGTATAATAAATATATATACTCTAATGGCTTGCACTGAATAGAGTCTCAGATTTATTCGAATGGCATGCGATCTACTTATACTACCTTTTGGAATATGTCAATCGTGATCCACGTATTGGGCAAACCTGCTATAAACAGACGGTAAATGGTCTTAGACCTGCATAAACTAGGTGTCTTAAGTAAAAATAGATGTGTATATAAGAGCGAATTGGGGTGTGGCATATGACTACGATGTGTAAGTAACGGAATACTGGTCCTAATGAGTCCACGATAGTCTTGTACTTGGCCAGTGAAGCTTTAAGGTTTTAATTAGGTCTAATCTAAATGATAGAACTTAAAGCAACTACTACAAATGTAGCAGAGTAACACATTCAAAAAATTCCTTAGTTTTAATTCATGTTTTCACTGCTTTTCGCAGGAGGGCCAAATCTTCGAAGAAGAGCTCTACACCGGCTTTGTGATGAACTGTTCCAAACCTTTCTTCATGACCTTCGCAGGAGAGGTAAGTGCTTCAGCATTTACTCAGGACGGCACTCTATGACCCCATGCAACCTTCTGTATCAGAAATGATGTTTCCGATGGACGTAATCAAAGGCACTTTAGCGTTTTGTGCGCGGCGTCCTCAGAAATCGGTAGTGAGGACTCTGATGTAATCATTCAGAATTTGATAAATCTTGGATTGAGATGTTAATTTTTATGGCACCTTAGTGGAACGTTTTGATTCGTTTTGAATCATTCCAGACGTCTGACTGGATACTAGCACTATCTTAATGTCTTTGGTACTGTAGGTGGTAGATATCTAACTAGATAACTAACTACCTCCCGAGGAGCTCCGACATTTGTCCGGTGTTGTAAAAGCAGCTTTCCGGGTTTACACGCTTTTTAAACCCTACTAATGTATTTAGAACTGTATTTACTGCCATAAGGATTTCTCTCCATCACTATATCACTATAGAGGTCATAACCCTGGCACAACATTGCAGGGTTTATAACGTCAGCGTTTTTATGACCACATATAAACGACCACACTAGAGGTCGACCGATTTATCGGCACCGATAGTTGATCGATGGAACTGCAACAAAAACCTATAGATATAGTTTTTCCAGGTTGCATTATGCAGTACAGGAGCAGCATCTAGAGGCAAATCAATGAAACCACGTGCTGTTTATTTTTTGGACGTAATCGCGGGCACTTTAGTGTTTCGTGCACGGCGTCCTCAGAATTCGGTAATGAGGACTCTAATGTAATCATTCAGAATTTGATGATTCTTGGATTGAGATGTTAATTTTTATGGCACTTTAGTGGAAAGTTTTGAGTCGTTTCTAATCATTCCAGACATCTGACTGGATACTATCTTAATGTCTTTGGTACTGTAGGTGCTATATATCTCACTACCTACCTCCCGAGGAGCTCCATCATTTGTTTGGTGTTGTAAAAGCAGCTTGCCGGCTATACACGCTTTTAAAACCCTACTAATGGATTCACTTTGTATTTACTGCCATAAGGATTTCTCTTGGAGCAATTTGGAGAAATTGAGAACCTCTCGAACGTCTCAAAAACCTTTTTGATCGTACTGATCCAAAATCGTGAGCATGCTGAATATACGTATGCTTTAAGTGTCTTCCGAATAATGGCGATGGATATGTTTTTAAGCGTTATAATGTCTAAAAAGCAGTGGTGGAACGTAATCGTGCTTCGTGTATCAGTAATTTACTGAATAGTAACTTATCTAGCACATAGCAAGCGCAGGGTTAAGCGCACGCTCCATTTTGATCTTGTTTTGATTGGCGCTTGGTGGTATCTACTGACAAGAAACTCTTCACTCACACTCACCACAACACCCATGGCCTCATTTGTGCGATTAGTTGAAAAGAAGGTTTTGGGCTCATGATAATTTAAATAAATATCAGTGTTCGTCTGATTAATATCATTCTATTAAAAGGTCAGTATGCTAAGAGTAACAGAACCTTTTCACACAACTTGTGTTGATTTTAAACAAAAGTCTTGTGACACAAATGACAATAGGAACATTATAGCCGTAATAAATCATAGTACTTTGGATACTTAAATGCATTTGAAGGCAAATACTTTTGTACTTTTTGCTCAAGTGAACATTGAAAATAAATTCTGAATATATTGACTGGATTCTGAATATATTCAGAATTTTATTTCCATTGAAAAATCCTCCTATATAATGAACAACAGCTTCACACACTCCTGGCTGTTGGAGATGTTCCTTTCTGCTCCAGTTCATCCCAGAGCAGTTTAACAGGATTTAGGTCTGGTGACTGGGCAGGTCATTCCAGGAATGATAACACTCCAGACAACTGTTTGCTCTCCAAATAACGCTTACAGAGCTCGGATATATGCTTCGACTCTTTGTCTTGGTGTATGATGAAGGCGGTTCCAATGAAGCCATGTTGGTTCCTTTAACCCGGAATAATTTTTTAACCTTCCTTGCACCAAAACACCTCCAAGGTGTGGGAATTCTGCCCACACCTTCTCCTAGTCTCTATCTCACACAAGTTCTTCTGTTAGAGCCAAAAATGTCACATGAGTTTTATAGAAACAAAAGGATTATGCATATGTCTCAAAAACCATAAGTGAATCTGTTTCCAAGCATTTGATATGTAATTGATGTATTAAAATATTTCTGACGCAAATCCAATTCGACCCCAAAACAGAAGTGTCAGATCGGACTCAACTTCGCTGACGACCATGAGGCAAAACTCTTCAGAGCGGCGACCAATGATCTAATGTCGAGAAGAAGCCGGAAAACCGGTAAGCACTGCTCTCTATCCGTTTTTACCCGTGCATGCGCTATTATTATTCCATGCATTATTTCAACCTTCATTCGATTTCCTTCTGGAAAACAGCCTGTAATTGCTTTTCCACTAAGTCCGGTTGATTTGTGCATTTTGCATCACTATAGAGGTCATAAACCTGCAGCAAAAATCCATAGACATAGTTTTTCCGGGTTGCATTACGCAGCACAGGAGCGGCATCTAGAGGCAAATTAATGAAACCACATGCCGTTTATTTTATTTTTTTTCTTTCTGAGATTTACTTTTTGTTTCAGTTTGAATTCATGTCTTTTATTTACCCTTAAGTTTAATACTATTTTACATGATATGTTATCTGTAGGTTTGTCGGTTATCGGCAAGTATGATCAGTATGATCGGTCAACCATTATAAAACATGGTCCAGAACAACACAAATGCAGAAACAGGTTTTTTTATTTAGACCTGCATTTTAATATAGAATCAAAGGCTGTGTGATCATGTTTACCAGCGCAAATGTTTCCCAAAATTTATTTACGCTACATCCACATCAAGATCTCCGTCTGAAAAACTTTTACATTCCTGTACTTCCTGTACACCCTTCTTATATATTTACTTCCTGTATACGCATTTCTTCCTGTACTTCCTACAGTGCATCCGGTAAGTATTCACATCGCTTCACTTTTTCCACATTTTATGTTACAGCGTCATTATTTTCTATAAAAATCTACAAACACTACCCCATAATGACAACGTGAAAGATGTTTGTTTGATTTTATTAAAATGGAATTTATGAAAAATATAAAACGAAAAATAAATCACGTACATAAGTATTCACAGCCTTTGCCAGGACATTAAAAATCAAGCTCAGGTGCATCCTGTTTCCGTTGATAATCCTTAAGATGTTTTACATCTGGGTGCCAAAATTTTCGGAATCCTCGAAGCCCTGCCTCTTTAGTGATGTCCGCTTCCAATAGGGGTGTGGCAGATCCCCCATAATGCCTAAATGAAAGAAACCGGCACCTGCATTTATGGAAAAAAGAGCAGCAAAGCCATAAGAACACGTACATGCTTTTGTGGCATGTAACATGTAAGAGTAGTAATGATTAAACACACCATCCTGTGCTGAAGCATGGTGGTGGTATTGTTTTATGTTGTGTTATATATTATGTCACATGTTGTTATATGTTGTATTATGTTATGCCATAATGTTATGATGTTTTTTGTTATATGTTGTGGTGTTATGATGTTAGGTTAGGTTATGTCATATGATGTTTTATGTCATGTTATATATTATGTTATGATGTGTTGTGTTATGTTATGTTATATGTTGTTATGTTATGTTGTACTGTGTGTTAGGTTATGTTATGTCATGATGTTTTATGTTTTTGTTGTTGTGTTATGTTATATGTTATGTTGTACTGTGTGTTGTGTTGTGTTGTTATGTTTTTTTGTTGTTGTGTTATGTTATGATGATATACTGTATGTTGTGTTGTGTTATATGTTAGGTTATATGATGTTTTTTGTTGTTGTTATGTTATGATTTGTTATGTTTTTTGTTGTTATGCCATATATTATGATGTTTTGTTGTTGTTGTGTTATATGTTAGGTTATGTTATGTCTTATGTTGTATTATGCCTTATGTTATGGTTAAATCTTTTGTTGTGTTATTTGTTAGGTTATCTTACGTCACATGTTATGCCACATGTTTTATGTTATGTTATAGCTTTGTTTTCCCCCAACTACTGGGGAACTGTTGGGCTTGGGGGCAACATTTATGCAGGACAATAACTTGGACTACTACTAAATAAGGACTAACGTATGCATGTCCACATGGTGAATCCATCTCTCTTGCTTTCGTTCCTGGTTTTTTGTTTGAAACCTCACTTTCATACTCATTTTTTTTTTTTTTTTTTTTGCACACTCTTTTTTGTTTTCATGATTGTTCCACCTCCTCATACCTTGAAGTCCTCGCAACTCCGTGGACTCCTACCAAGATGTTCTGCTTTTCATTACCTTCCCGTCATAAGCTTTTCTTTCCTCCTTAAACCGCTTCCTTAGTCAGTTTCTCCTGCATGTCTGCTGACTCAGCATTTAAAAACACCCCTTACTAATTTTTGTCTCCTGTCTTCCAGAACGAAGAACAGAGCCACAACATGGTAAGTTGGATTTATGATCTACTTTATTTACTTAAACAGAGAAAGAATAAAGCATGCACTCATCCCCAGATCTGCACCTCCTGCTCATTAAGTTCCCTCCTGTTGCGAAAACCTTCATGTTCTAACTGTGTGCATCCTCCCAGCCTGGAGGCGCAGCGTCTCAGCAATCCTGTCACACTGGAAATGGGCACGTAGGCTGTTTGTTCTAGATGCAGTTGACTCTGAAAACTCTACAAATCTGTGGAAACATGTTCTCATATTACAGACCAGGTTCAGCTTCAGGATATAAGAACATGAAGGAAGTGGTTCAGTGCTGAAGGATTTGGATTACTGATAAGAAGGTCAGGTGTTCAAACCCCCGGTATCGCCAAGCTGCCATTCTTAGACCCTTGAGCAAGGCCCGTTCGCAGATGTGGCTCCTTTGATGGAAGCCAAAATGTTAAGAACGATGACTGTCCATCAAACTCTGAGAGCAAACAAAGATGGATTTTCTTGGAAAAGCCCACAAGGAGCTCTGAAGGAGCTTGAGAGTCTTCATATTAGAAGAGTGGTTAGAAAAAAATATCCATATTTGGGAAATAATCATCTTTTCTAGTTGAATGATTGGATGTTTTTTTTTAAAGAAGTGTGGTGGCGGTAGCATCCTGTTATGCTTTCCATCAGCTGGGGCGAGGGGGACTTTTAGGGCTGGGGGGCAACTTTTATGAAGGCAAAAGAACGCCAGGGTAATAAGATTTTTTTATTAGAAAGAACTAGTGGTAGTTTCAGAAGAAAATTTTCTGATTCATTGTTTTTTTTTAATTAGTTTTACTTACGTTTTTTTTTTTTTTAAGCCAGCGATCTTTTCTTTCCATGTCCTTCATTCGAACATGTAGTAGGTCCTATAGGAAGATAGGGTTATGGGTTACTTGCTTACAAGTACGTGGTTTGTTTTTAGATCCAGGACCTACACTGCTTATGGCAACGGTGGACATCAGGAACCCTGAGATCAACAACACCCGATATAACAACAACAACTTCCAAGTCAACAACCTCCCAAGCAACTTGAGAAAAGACAAGGGCAAAAACAAGAACAAAAAGAAGAAAATCACAAAGTCAGAGATCGGCACGCCGAGCAATTTCCGGTGAGTCGTTTGAATTGAGTCGATTTTGCACCATGTTGATAAATAAATAAATCTACACCTAGTGTAATCTTTTAATCCTCGTTTTTAGAGGATGTGTACCAGATGATCCAATGTATGTTAGATGTATAAGAAGTATAAAAGTCTGATCATTGTGTGTGTTGTTTTTTTTTCCGGTCAGGCATATTGGACATGTGGGTTGGGATCCTAACACAGGATTTGATGTAAGCACTTTGATCCTTTCTTGAGTCAACATTATTGGATTATGTAACGCTTCAGGTCATTGTTTTGTTATATGATCTTGTTATATACACAGAAGGTTAAGGCCCAAAATCGGCAGCTCGAGGTTGGTTCTGAAAAGTTTGCTCCGATTAGCCGCAGTCCAGACCAAACTGAATGGTGTTAAAGTATGGAATGGTTGCCATGTTGGTTCCTTTTACTTTCTGGAATTAGTCTTCAACCTTCTCTGTACCAAAACCCGTTAAGCTTCCACCTCCATGAATGATTGTGGGGGTGAGGCAGTCTGCTAACATCTTCTCGCTTGGTCTTTGTCCTACAGATGATGTTCTGTTCAGGCCAAAATTGTCCAATTTGGACTTAACTGTCCACAAAACGTTCTTACACTCATTCAGTCAAATTCTTGTTTCATAAAAACTAGAGTTCAACCGATTTATTAGTTTTGCCGATGACTCAGCTAAAAATCCATACCGTTTTACAGTACGAGAGCGGCCTCTAGAGGCGAATCAATAACACCACGTGATGTTCATCTAGAGTAAATATTTCATATAGAATAAAAGTAGCTGTTCAGTACAACACAGTGTTTGTTTGTTAATCGGTCGATTAATCGGTTATCTGCAAGTACGATCCGAGTCACTATTGGGAAAACTGCTCAACCTCTAATAGAAACAATAGGAACATGCAGGTGTCTTAAAAACAATAAAGTTCTAGGTGTTTTCACACTGACAGGTGCTGTATATCCCAGAATTCTGGTCAGGGAATTCATATTCCTGAAGAAAAATTGGGGGTTGCCCAATTTATTTAAAAGAAAAATTGCAATTTGCTGCATTAATACTGATCTTTAATATACGTATTCATTCTATTTAGTGGGAATACATTTTTAGTGGGAATTAATTAGTTTTACTTCTTTATTTAATTTTTTCATACAAAACCCCTATTATCTTTATCCAAATCCGTACCTAATCCCAATTCTTTGTCTTTTTCCAGGTTAATAATCTGGACCCAGACCTGAAGAAGCTGTTTGATATGTGCGGTATATCTGAAGCCCAGCTAAAAGACAAGGAGACATCAAAGGATATCTACGAATTTATCGAGAAAAGAGGAGGAGTGGAGGCGGTGAAGAGTGAGCTCCGGAGACAGGGTAAGGTTAAATACTGTTCAAATACTTCAGTATAATTTTTTGGCACTACAAATTCTGAACTACTGTTGCTCAATGCTTATGTTTTGCTATTCCCTCTCTCAAGCTCCTCCTCCTCCTCCTCCACCCTCCCGAGGTGGTCCTCCTCCACCCCCTGGTCCATTCTCAGGTGCTCCCCCTCCTCCTCCTCCACCTTCTATACAAAGTTTAGGTGGTCCTCCTCCGCCCCCATCTCGAGGACGAGGAGCTCCACCTCCCCCGCCTCCCTTCAGAGCTCCCAATTCTGCTCCTCCTCCTCCTCCTCCTTCCAGGCCAGGTGCGGGATTTCCACCTCCTCCACCTCCAACGAGAGGCCACCTGCCACCTCCACCCATGCCCTCCTCCATGAATCCACCTCCCCCACCTCCCCCACTTTCTGCAGGAGGAGGGGCTCCACTTCCTCCACCTCCACCTCCACCCCCGGGACCACCTCCACTCAATTCTATTCTCCCGGGTTCTGAGGAAAGGTCTGGGCTCTTGGAGCAGATCCGAGAGGGGGCGGCATTGAAGAAAGTCGAACAAGGGAGCAAGGAGAGCGGCGGGAGGAGCTCACTTTTGGACCAAATTCGACAGGGCATCCAGCTCAAAACAGTGAGTTCATCTGCACTGTAGCATCAGCGTCATTTATTTCTACCTCATGAAAGCATTTTTTTTTATGTTACAGAGTGTTTTGTTTGTCTGTCTGTAGCCTGGGATAGATTTATTTTGTAATTTTACCACATTAGATTAGATTAGACTCTATATGCATCTCTATACACACATTAGATACTCTGCATGCACCTCTATACACACAGATACTCTATGCATCTCTATACACACATTAGATACTCTATATGCACCTCTATACACACAGATACTCTATATGCATCTCTGTACACATATTAGATACTCTATATGTACCTCTATGCACACAGATACTCTGTATGTACCTCTATACACATATTAGATACTCTATATGCACCTCTGTACACACATTAGATACTCTATATGCACCTCTATACACACATAAGATACTCTATATGCACCTCTATACACACATTAGATACTCTATATGCACCTCTATACACACACAGATACTCTATATGCATCTCTGTACACATATTAGATACTCTATATGCACCTCTATACACACAGATACTCTATATGTACCTCTATACACACATTAGAACATTAGATACTCTATATGTACCTCTGGCTGTTTCAGGGTGATTAATGGCACAAACACTCTCGCTGTGAAAAAACAAATGCATATACAGATTGCAGCGTGCACGCAAATATGAGTAACATATGAAATTCTGCACGTCGGCCTGCAAAGGTTCAATAACTTCTTATTTTACTGATTATTGGGTTTGAAATAAATGAATAAATAACATTTTGCATGGATCAGAAAAGTTTTGCTGTCTGACAGATGATTCCTGACTCTCGTGGTTTTTAGGTGGCAGATGGTACAGACTCGGCTCCTGCAGCTCCGCCCCCTTCAGCAGGAATTGTGGGAGCGCTGATGGAGGTGATGCAGAAGAGGAGCAAAGCCATTCATTCTTCAGGTGTGTATCTCTCACTTCCCCACTCCCTACAAGGGCCGGAAGTGTATAACTTCTTTCTCTCTTTCTTTCTTTTCCTTTCTTTCTGCTGTTGTTTCTTTTTCTTCACTGACTTTCTTTTTTTGATATTTTCATTTTGTTTATTTTTTACTTTTGTCTTTATTTTTCTGCTGTCTGTCTTTCTTTTTACAGTTTTCTTTCTTTCTTTTCTTCTTTCTTTCTTGCTTTCTTTAATTCTAACTGCTGTCTTCTTTTGTTCTTTCTTTTTCTCTATCATCTTCAATTGTTCTTTATTTTATCTGCTATTTTTCTTTCTTTCTTATTTTTCCTCTGCTGTTCTTTTCCACTTTCTTTTTCTGCTATTTTATTTTTGTTTTTCTTTTTTCTTTACCTTTTTTCTTATTTTTTTGCTGTCTTTCTTTTAACAGTTTTCTTACTTTCCTTCTTGCTGTCTTATTTCTTTTTTTCCATCCTTTTTCTCTGCTATATTTTTTTCCTCTGCTGCTTTCTTTCTACTGTCTTTTTTTATGCTTTTGTGTTCTCTCCTGTCTTTCCTTTTTCTTTCATTCATTCCTTCCTTATTCCTTAGTTTTCTCTGCTGTTTTTCTTTTCCTCTGCAGTCATTCTAACTGTTTTATTCTTTCTTTATGCTGTCTTTTTTATTCTTTTGTGTTCTCTGCTTTCCTTTTTCATTCTTCCTGCTGTGTTTTTTCTTTTTCTCGTTCTCTCCATCTGCTGTCTTATGTTCTTTCTTTCTCTGCTTGCTTTTTTTTGTTGTTCGATCCATTTTCTTTTCTTTTTTTCTGTCTGTCTTTTGTCCATTTTTTTTGTCTGCATTCTAAATGTCTTAAGCTCATTAACCCTGGATCATATTTGTTTTTCTCCTCCTGCAGATGAAGATGACGACGACGATGATGAGGACTTTGAGGACGAGGAGGAATGGGAGGACTAGCTGCCTTTTTTTTTCTTCCCGAAATGAAAAAGGAAAACGCTGCACCATTCCTCGTTTTTCAGTTGCAATCGATCCGAATCGCGTCTTTGCGTTTCGATTGCTCTCTATAATACCTCGTTTTTCGCCTGAAAAACTTTCATCATCCTTTTTATCACTCCAGGTTCCTTCGTTTTTCTGCTCATCCTCCTGAGCTTCACTCCCATCACGCTTTCTTCACTCGTAGAGGGCGAAGGGGTTTTCTTTTCTGAGCCTCGTTTCACACAGGGAGAGTCGAAGGAATTATTTTCATACGCCATTCGTGGTGTCCTTATTTTTCTTAAAATCTTAAATCTTCTATTTTTTCATACATGAAACGCGAAATCTGCTATGTGAATAGAGAAATAAATAAAAAAAACAAAAAAATAATCTAAAACTAAAAAAAAAATGTATCATGCTTCAGGATTTCTTGCATCATCTGTTGCCGAGGCAGATGTTAAATACCGGTTGGTTCTGGTTTTCTCTTCAGAGATATTATGAGAATTTTAATTTAATAATAATAAAAGAAACTAAATGCGAGATCAGTGAGATCTTTAAGTCTTCATATGCCATATGCTAATGACAGCCATGCTGTGATACTTTACTAATTCCTCTAAAGATCCAGAATCTGACCACAGGCTTTTATTTTCCTTTGTTTGGGGAGGGGATTCATGTGTGTATCAATAAACTGCAGAAAATTGTTGGAAAATGTATTTCAATTCTACACTCAAATAAATGGCAACATTTATACAAAGGCTGCAATTGCGATTTCTTTCGTTCTTTTGTTCTGCTGTTCTTTTTTTTTTCTTCTCTCTGCTGTTTTCTTACTTTTTTCATTCCTTTATGCTGTCCTCTTTAATTCTTCAGTTTTCTTTGCTGTCTTGCTTTTCTCTGCTTTTTTTTCCTATTTCTTTCTACTTTTTCTTTCCTTCTTTCCTTCTCTGCTTGCTCTCTGCTGTCTTTTCTTTCTTGATCTGTCTTTCTTAATTTTTTGTTTTTCCTGTATGCTGTCTGCTTGCATTCTTCTGTTTTCTCTGCTCTCTTTCTTTTTCTCTGCTGTATTGTTTTTTGTTTTTTTATGCTGTCTTTTTTTCTGTCTGCTATCTTCCTTTTTCTTTATTTTTCTCTATTGTCTTTACCTGGAAGCAAACAGTTCTTCAGGACGTCTTTAGATGGCGCTCTTATAAAATGTTGCATTCACTTGAACTTGAAAACCCAAACCTGTTCCAGCATGGCGATGCCCCTGTACTCTAAGTGAGCTCCTTGAAGATACATGCTTTGGAGAGGAAGATCTTGCTGCTATAGAGCTCTGATCTCATCCGTACTGAACACCTTTGGGATCAATGTGAACGCTGACTGCACCCCAGGTCTCCTCACATACATCAGTACCTGCCTTTCATAACACCCGTGTGGCTGATGAACACAAATATCCATAAGCACACTCCAAAATCTAGTGAAACATCTTTCCAAAAGAGTGGAGGGAATTAGGAGGGCAAATTGTGACTAAATACCATAATTGTACAATACAATGACCAAAAACAGCAATATAGAGTGTGTGTGTGTGTGTGTGTGTGTGTGTGTGTGTGTGTGTGTATGTATGTATGTATGTGTATATATTATAATCGCCTTCCACAATTGTTGTGGGTGTTGCTATCATTGTTGAACTGCCGTTGGGCCCAGTTTCTGAAGGGAGGGTATCATGTTCTGCTTCATAATCTCACAATACACGTTGGAATCCATGTTTTGCTCAATGAAAGGCAGTACCAGCAGCACTCATGCAGCCCCAGATCATGATGCTGCCACCACCATGCTTGACTGTTGGCAAAAAAAAACAGGAGCTACTGAGCCACTCGTAAAATAGCTCAACATTTGCTATCATCATAGATCCAACACCAGCTTCTCCATGCCAGAACCTCAACCTTAAACACTCAAAAACTGCAAAGATGAGTGGACCAACCAGTTATTAGGTTTGGGGGCAAACACTTTTTCACCCAGGGCCATGAAGTTTTGGATTTTGTTTTAATAATAATAAAAAACGTAATTAAAAACTGCATGTTGTGATCACTTGTTTTATCTTCTACTAATATTTAAATTAGTTTGATGATGTTTGATGACAAACATAAAAAAAAAAAAGAAATCAGGAAGGGGGTAAACACTTTTCCACACCACTGTACATGTCCCGCACCACCCTCACATACTTCTCTGCCACACCTGACTTCCTCATACAATACCACAACTCCTTTTTCCACTCTGTTACACTTTCTCTATATCCACAAACACAATGCAACTCCTTCTGACCTTCTCTATACTTCTCCATCAACATTCTCAAAGCAAATAATGCATCTGTGGTGCTCTTCCTCTGCATAAAACCATACTGTTGCTCACAGATGGTCACCTCTTCTCTCAGCCTGGCTTCCACTACTCTTTCCCAAAACTTCATTGTGTGACTGGTCAACTTAAAACTAATGTAGTTACTGCAGGTCTGCACATCTTCTTTATGCTTAAAGGTCGGTACAAGCACACTCCTTCTCCATTCCTCAGGCATCTTCTCACCTTCCAAAATCTTGTTGAACAATCTAGTTAAAAACTCCCCTGCTGACTCTCCTAAACATCTCCATGCTTCTACCGGTATGTCATCGGGTCCTACCAACTTTTCACTCTTCATCCTCTTAATCGCTGCTCTCACTTCCTCCTCACTAATCCTATCCACTTCCTGCATCACCATCTCTACATCATCCAACATTCTCTCCCTCTCATTTTCCTCATTCATCAGCTGCTCAAAATACTCCCTCCACCTTCTCAACACACTCTCCTCACTAGTCAACCTATTTTTCAGGTTGCATCTCCTACATAGAACATAGTCCACCTGTGTGCACCTTCCTCCACTCTTATACATCACACTATAATTCTCCTTCTTCTTAAAATATGTGTTCACCTCTGCCATTTCCATCCTTTTAGCAAAATCTACCACCATCTGCCCTTCCACATTCCTCTCCTTAAAGCCATACCCACCATCACCTCCTCATCACCTCTGTTCCCTTCACCTACATGCCCATTGAAATCCCAATCGTCAATCTTTCATTCCTAGGTACACCATCTACCACTTCATCTAATTCACAACCCATTTGTGGATCATAAGCACTCATGACATTTATCATCGCCCCTACAAATTCCAGCTTCATGTTCATCACCCTATCAGAAACTCTCTTCACCTCCACTACACTCTTACTGTATCCGTCCTTCAGAATCACCCCTACACCATTTCTCTTTCCATCCACACCATGATAGAACAATTTCAACACCTCCAATGTTCCTGGCCTTACTCCCTTTCCACTTGGTCTCCTGAACACACAACATATCTACCTTTCTCCTCTCCATCATATCAGCTACATCTCTCCCTTTACCAGTCATAGTACCAACATTTAAAGTACCAACCCGAACCTCCACTCTCCTCTACTTCTCCTTTTCCTGCTGTCTCTGTGGACGTCTTTCTCCTCTCCTTCTCCTTCTCCTCCAATTTCCACCGGTACCCTGTTGGCTAATGATACTCGTGGCGGTCGTTGGTAACCCGGGCCTCGAATTCTTATTCGTGATCCGCATATTCGATTTGGCACGTTTTACGCTGGATGCCCTTCCTAATGCAACCCCCATTTATCCAGGCTTAGGACCGGCACTAAAAGTGCACTGAACCCTAATGGATGGTTTAGTGAATTCAGAGAAAGCAGTGGGACAATTCATATTCTTCATATTCATTCCCCGATTGAACAAAACACAAAACTAACACATGGGAAGGGAGTTCATCTTTGGCTTCGGGAGACGAGTGCAGCTAATTGAAGGAATTAACACTGAAGCAATTTTGCCTTGAGCAGCTGTGGAATGGATTTCGGCTCTGGGATCTGCTCCAACACATATAAATGCACATGGGTAGGATTAGGAGGTACTGTGATTATTTGTGGGCATGACACTGGTTTAATTTTAGCAGTCATTTGAGGTGTCATTCTAGTCAAGGAAGAAGAATTCAGTCTGTACCAGTGGAAATACCGTGCAAGCAGTAGACAATATACAAAGCAAATTTAGAAGTGCTTCTGATTCTACATGTTTTTGAGGGGAAGTAAAGTGGTTAAAGGCTTTGGGTTAGTGATCAGAAGGTCAAGGGTTTGAGCTCTAGAACTGCCACTCCTGTGCTCTTACGTTCCCTGATCCATGGATGCTGTATCATGGCTGACCCTAACAAATGATCATTTTTTAAATTTCCATCTATTTTCGTGTCACTCACAACTGCATCCCTCTGGCTCTGTCTCTATAGCAACAGAGGCATAGCATCATTGGTAATGCTGACAGAAATGCTAATCTTTTTCCCACATTTTTATACATTTACATTTGTGGCATTTAGCAGACGCCCTTGACAAGAGCGATGTACAAAAGTGCTTTGAGTCTCTAGCAATAAATAAATCTTCACTGGAACGCCAGAATACAAACTTAATATAAATATAACTCTTGATTTCTACAAAGCAAACTTGGAAACTGCTAATTTAAGTGTTTTAGGAAGAGATAGGTCTTAAACCGTTGCTTAAAGATAGTCAGGGACTCCACTGTACGTACATCTAGGGGAAGTTCATTCCACCACCTTGGTGCCAGAACAGAGAAGAGCCTTGAAGAATACTTACCTCTTCCCCTGAGAGAAGGTGGTACCACTCGAGCAGTGCTGGAGGATCTCAGACAGCGTGGTGCAGTGCGAGATGTGATGAGGTCACTGAGGTAAGATGGTGCTGGTCCATTTTTGGCCTTGTAGGCAAGCATCAGTGTTTTAAATCTGATATGTGCAGCTACTGGGAGCCAGTGAAGGGAGCGCAGCAGTGGGGTGGTGTGGGAGAACTTGGGCAGATTGAACACAAGTCGTTCAGCTGCGTTTTGGATCATTTGCAGTGGACAAATAGGGTTCAGAGGAAGACCTGCTAGCAGAGAGATGCAGTAGTCGAGTCTTTAAATGACAAGAGACTGAACTAGCAAGGTCAAATCCTTCAGATGTTGTAGAAAAGAAATCGACAGGAATGAGCCACATTAGCGGCATGTGAAGAGAAGGACAGTTGATTGTCCATAGTTAATATGACCATTTGAATGCGAGTTCGCACAGTCTGGATGCATTAATGATCCACACGGAGACACATTTTTAGTCAACGAAAACAAAGCTTTTTGAAAACGGCCTTTCCGTTATGCAAAGTGGACTTGTAAAACAAAGGCTTTAAAAAACGATGAAGCATCTTAAGTCGTTTTAAAGAGCTGGAAAGTAATTAAACAGCAAAGCGGAAATGACGCAGGTTGAATCGTCTTGTGTTTTGCTCGTGTACAGGGATGTAATTGTTTTGAGACGTTTTATTGCGCCAATTTTTTTTTTTTTGACAAAAACATTTATGGTTTTAAAATGTATCGAGCTTAGTGTGGACGTAGCCAAAGAATTTACACAAAATTGTGTATTTATGAGTTTTTTGTGGTTACCTGCTTCGAATAAGCAGGTAACCTTCTTCCTGTCCTGACTCCTCCTCTTCCCTTTTCTGTTTTGAAATCTGATTCTTGAGTGTCTGATAAATGTATTTAATCTTTATCTTAATAATAATTATAAATTTTTTCACTCAGATTTATGTGTAATGTTACTTCAATTGTCTGTGTATTATTATTTTTGTCCTTTTACACTTTTTGGGTTATATTTTGTGAATGTGAGAGCACATGGTGATAAGTGTACCACACATTTATTTTATAGAGAACAATAAGAGCAATAGCATCTGAAAGGCTGTTTATTTGTTCCATTTACCAGTTTATTTTTTGTTATTTCTGTCTACTTTTTATTCTGTTTCCCGTCTTCATTTTTTTCCTATGCTGTTATTTCCCTTTTCTGTATTGAAATATTATGGGACAGAGAACAATAATGGCAATATCACCTGAGAGGCTGCTGATTTATTCTGTTAATCAGAGATGAAATGTTTCCAGTAAACTGCCGCCTGCTGTCCCGTGTCACACAACGAAGAGTCAAGTATTTCAACTGGAGTCACCGGTCATACGCTAATCTTGGTGTCACGAGTCACCGCTTACATGCATACTGACCTGATGGCTCCAAAATAAATTCATCCCTCGGGGGGCTGCTACGCAAAAAAAAACGATAAATTGGCATGCAAAGAAAGCACAGCTTGTATTTGTATTTTTGATTATAACATTCAAATAAATGGAGCCTTATTTAGCTGATTCGCATTAGCAACATTTGAGGATATATTGTTATTTGCAGGCGGTTCTTTCAGAGTTTAAAACAGCGTGAGCGTTAAGACTTTAAAATGGCACGTGCACTGCGTGACGTTTTGAATCCGAGCTGATCGACAGTATAGTGACACTGCATCATGACGTTTAAAATAATAACAAAAGAGCAAAAGTGTGCAAATAAAAACAGCAATCACCACTAGTTGGCAATGGCCAAGGTAGAAGAAGAAGAGCTGGTCATATATATATATATATATATATATATATATACACAGCAGAACATTACAGTCGGGGAAACAAAGTCAATTGACAATGAATAATAAATTGGATATAAAATAATAATTGGTATAGGTTTATTTCTCCACATCAACAGAAATATTTACATTTATACACAGACTTACCAAAAAAGAATTAAAATAGAAATCTAAAATCTATTGCTGTGCCAGTGTACTAAAAACATGTCTTTATGCAAACGAATCAGAAACTGCTATTTTTATTTGTCTCACAAGATGAAAATACTGCTGCTATTTAGTTTTTCCCATATTTCCTCTATATAACAATACATAATTCTAATAGAACCTTTTAGTGCCAATACCACAATTACATTGTTGGGTGCCAGAATCGAAGGCCTACAGACCAAAAATAACAACAAAAAAAGAAAAAGTTGACAGCTGTGATTAAACACAGTGCAGTGCACACGTTATCAGGTAAGAAACTATTGTCTTTCGCTGATATGGTTTATGGTTTGGTTACGTGACTAAAGCCTAATGCATGCCTAACTGATCAGAAATTGTGGACAAATTGATCTCATGTAACACGTATTGTATGCGTAAGCTAAACGCTAGCTAATGACCAGAGACTAAACATAAAGAAAACTGTTTCTTGTCGTCTCTCTTTCTACAGTTGCCATAAGTGTATTTGTAGAAAGTGAGAGTTAACAGTAAATAAGCTCATGTTATGTGTGAGGTGTGTGTCCAAGTATTTGCTAATATTTGCCAGTGTTAGTAGCCAACCGAATGAATCAGATTGTCCGTCTGTCGAGTGAGTGCGTACAGGTTGGCCATTCTGGTTTTGTTCATTAAAGTTAACGTTTTCAAGTAACATTCGCAGTCTTGAAAATTAAATAGACCTTATTATAGTCAGATAAAATCAGACTATCAGTGTGTGTGTGTGGGGTCAGAAACCCCACACACACACACAAGCTCTGCCCACACAAAAACATCACAAAGTTTACCAAACGAAAAAGGGTATTTAAAAAGCATCTATATTCAATATATTTTATTTTTTTCTACACATTGTTTTTTTATTTAGAGATATCTTGTTAGAACAAAGTGTAGATCGAAAGACGGTGCACACTGAGTGGTGAGAGTCGTTAAAAATAAAGCGTATATAAGTAGTCTTTGCAGCATTGTTATCAAATTTGGTTCCCATCCATATTTCTATTGCTGCCATCTGCAATCATGAAAAAACACAAATCTTCAACACACCAACTTTTTCAGATGTTCTGGAAAGCTGATGTTCTGAGCACGATCCTTAAATATTCACCCAGCGCTTGTTTTGGGTAAAAGTGTGAGCCAGAAATGCACCCTAAACGGACATCAGAGTCAAATATACAATGTACACTAATTCACACACTACAGATATGTAATTTACTAGGTGTAAGGAAATGAGAAAACTAGGAGAAAACCCAAGCAAACATCAGGACAACATTCAACAAATAAACTCCATACAAACAGTAAACCAGATCGAATCAGGAACAAACCAGGGACTGGAATTAACTGAGCTTAAAGCACTTTTCCGCTGTAGGCTTAACCCTGAAGATAGATTTGTGGTATTTTGTATGAACATGATGCTATGGAAAGTAGATGATCTGTAGCATTGGCCATCTTTTCTTTCTTGGTACAAAGTGTTTGGCCACATTATCGAAGATACTGTGAAACTTCTACCTGTTTAAAGAGAAATACAGATCTCTGGTCAGCACATACTACATTTATCTTTATATTTGGCAGACAACATCTCATTTGTACAATTGAGCAGTCCAGGGGGAAGGGCCTTGCTCAAGGGCCCAGATGTAGTAGTGGGACTTGAACATATGACTTTATGATCAGAAGTCCAACATTTAAAAAAACTGTTCTATCTCTTTCCCAAGTAGTAGAGCGACCCCTGAGATACCCTCTCCCCTTAGGTAATAGAGCTCCCTCTGAGCTACCCCCTCCCCCAGGGAAGTAGAATGATTTGATCATTGTTGCCCCTTTTGGCGTGTCAATTTCGATGTCAAATTTAAAAATATCCTCTATTAATAGGAAGACAGGTCTTGTTTATAAAGCCTGGCCATGCCGTTACCCAGCGCTAAGAGGTATTTGACTGGTCAAGACAGAGTAAATAGAATGTATTTATAGTGGCTAAGTGGTGACTGAGTGGTATTACTGGGGGTCACTATCCTGTTATCTTAGGCTAACACTGGCTTTTTGTTACAGAGGTAAAACCAGTAAAAGAATTGTAGTTTAGTTTTGTTACCTGTAGGCTGTAAACACAATTTGTCTTTTACCCCAAATATTGATCATTTTTGAGTCTTTTCTACTACTACAAATAACACCATAAGGATTTGAGTGAGTTTGCCACTGGGTTAGAGCGTCTCCAAAACTGCAGCTCTTGTGGGGTGTTCCCAGTCATCAGCTAAACTGCAGATCCCAGTCTACTATTAAAATGGGTAGAAAGGAACAGTGGTAAACTGGCGACATGGGTGGCCAAGGCCCATTGCTGCATGTGGGGAGCAAGGACTGGCCTATGTGGTCCGATCCTACAGACAAGCTATTGTAGCTCAGATTGCTGAAGAAATTAATACTGTTAATGCTTAATGGGTCGGGATTGTTTGGCAGCAAATTGTGTTGGGGGACCAAAACAATATTAGGCAGGTGGTCATAATGTCATGCCCGATTGGTGTATAAATTTGGGCCAATTCATTGAGTGCTACCTAATCCCCCCAGGCCACTAGCGTCTGAAAAACAGCTTTAAGGAAATCTATATTTCACCCCACAAACAAGGTATCACATAAATGATCAGTCACCACTGGAATCCACATAGTCAACTGACACCTTTTTCTACGTTATACTATACTGCTTTATAATACTCACCCGTTTGAGCGTTTTGACACTGCTTGCTCGGATAGCGGCCATGAGCTCGTCGCGAGCCGACCGCATCGGTGTAGAGGGTCTGGAACTATCCATGTCTGCAATAGGCCTCAGTGCATTTTTCAGCTCCCTAAGAATGTTTTCAGTCCCGTTTTCCTTTGAAACGCTTTTCTTGCCTTTTTTGGACTTAGACTTGCCCTTGCTCTGATCCTCCTGCTTTTTGGCGCCCGCTTCTTGAAGTTTGATGACCTCTGCAATCATTCTAGTTGGACCCTTTTTCTCAGGGATGCTCTTGGCTTTAGGAAGAGGTGGGGGAGGTGGAGGAGGGGGAGGTGGAGGTGGTGGCGGAGGTGGAGGAGGTGGTGGAAGACTTGGTTGAGGGGTTCTTTTGATCACATCATTACGTGGCAGTTTTGGAGAGGACCATGGTGAACTTCTAGGGGATATATATGGAGAGGAGGTTGGAGTGGTCTTCTGAAGCAGACTCGTTCGTGGGTTGATAGGAGTTGAGGCGCCTCCTTGCTGCTGACGCAATTCTTGCATCCTCTTCTGTCTTTGGAAGTCTTGATTGCGTGTGAGGATGCCAGTCATGCTCATTCGAGGGCCAGGCAGGTCAAACTGGTAGCCAAGCTTGAGCAGGGTGGTGTTCTCTCTCAAGAGTTTGACCATTTCCATCTCAACCTGACCTCCACAGATATGCCGCTGGTTGTGGAAGCGGAGCTCTGTTAGATTTTTGTTGTGTGTAAGTGCTTGCACCAGTGCTAGTATACCCTTTCCTGTGATGTAGTTAGATTCAATGTTTAGGGTTATAATGTGGCAGTTCTCCTTCAACATTTTGGCAATGGCAAATGCCACTGGGTCATCAGCCCGAGTGTTTGCCAGAGTAAACACTCGCACATGTGTATTAAAGCGCAATGCTTCTGAGAAACGTATCAGGTTTTCCTGGGAAATGTTGTCAATATTATTGAGATTGACTTCAGTGGTGTCAGGGTCATCATGTAGGACCTTTTCCAGAGCTTCATCAAGGACAGTTGGGTTTCCTGACAACTGGTTTGACTCTTGCGGTGAAGTTCTTCTCACAGAATATTCTGGCTTAAGGTTTGATTGATTGTTGGACATGTTCTGCAGAGAATCACATTTCTCCAGAACAGTCTCCGGTTCAAGGTCCTGCTTTTGGACAATTTCTTTTTCCTCCTCCTCTTCTTCCTCCTCTTCCTCATCCTCTTCTTCCTCCTCTTCCTCTGCCTCTTCTTCTTCCTCTTCCTCAGTGACTTGCTCTTCTAATTCATCCTTTTCTATATGATCTTCTTCTTCTTCGTCATTTACACAACCGTCCATTTCCTTCTCATCCTCAGCTCCTTTATCTTCTTCTGATTCCTCACTGTTGCTTTCTGTTATGTGGCCTTTTTCATTATTTTCACTACCCTGGAATCAAAAGCAAAGCTTCAATACATATTTCAAAGTTTGAGCAAAGTTTTTTTTTGTCATGTCTAACTGATTTCAGTAATTGGCAACATAAAGAATGTTCTAGAACATTTCATTACAATAGAATAAAAACTTATATATGAAATATAACCTATAACCCAACAAATGCAAACATTTTTATTATAGTTGTTCTTTTTTAACTTACTGACGTGGGGCTTAAAGAGCCCATCCTCTCATTTTCAAGAATCTGGCGTGTCTCTTTCTCCCAGTATTTCATTAGAGCCTCTCGGCTAAACGTGCCTGTGGGGGTTTTAACCGTCTGGTCCTTCTGCCTTAGTCCAAAGGGGACTTTATCATCTGGATCAATATCATCCAGCTCATTTTCCAATTCCTGGAGCTCTTCAGCTGTCAGCGAGGCAAGCAGCTCATCCTCATCCACCTCTTCATACTTGCTTAGCTCCCGGCGATATCCAAAGGTACTCATTGCCTTCTGTGAGGTAAAGTACCACACCGCAGACTTGTCCTTTCCTCTACAATGGTATTGTTAACGATCACGAGTTTGAGGGTGACTGTTATCAGTAGGCACTGCTGGAGCAAATGGCTTTAAGAACTCGATCAGATGGGTACATAACAAAGCCCTGGTCTGTGATGCTGTAACTATTTTTGGAGAGGGGAGTCAACCAGAGATACGCAAAAAGAATGTGAGCTCAGTCAGAGGCTGTACCGGAGCCCGGTCAGCCGATCCTTGCAGCATTGTTCATGCCCAAAATAAACCCAACTCTCTAATGTGGAAAGGGTGAAGAAATAAGCACTAAGTCCTTGTGAGTACACTGAACATGTTATAGTGCAACGAATAAAATGTACCACATTAAACCTATAAATTGTTTACCTGGGTTTTTTTATTTGTAGTATACAAGGCCAGTTTATTACATTAACCCTAACCCTTCATGAACTCTACATGAATTTAAAATTCACTTGTTTTGCTGCCATCTCCCCTTTTTTTAATTTAGCACTGATTCCTTTACACTCAGATATGTATCTTCCTAATCATTCCCAGTGAATGAAATCCTGTATAGACTGTTGAGAACTTGGAAACGTTTTGCCTTATTTGTTTGCCAACACGTTTTGCCAGAACAGACATGAAATTTTGTCTGTCGGATAAGATAAGAATGGTATTTAGAAACACTGCCTAAATAATGTGAAACTCGACCTGTGTTGTGACTCAAGCTAAAGTGATATTTGTGTAATATCGTTATGAGTCCATCCTGAAATCTCTCGTATATTTACATTTACCGCATTTGGCAGACGCCCTCTTTCAGAGTGACAATTATCTTATTTATACACCTGAGCACTTGAGGGTCAAGGGTCTTGGTTAACGGCCTGAAAGTGGGAACTTGGTCGTGATAGGATTTGAACTCATGACCTTTTGATTAGAAATCCTAAAGTCTATAACTGCTTTACTAGCAGTTCATTTGATAGCATGGCTCATCAACTATGTGAGGTAGTAGAAAAGGAATGGTACCCTTCTGCCATACCATTTATACTTTTTAATGTTCATAATTTTAGAATATTTTTTAATGTGGGTTTGGTTTATAAACAATTAGTCAGAAGGTTGTTGGATGGAGCCACCAAGAAGGAGGAGGAGAAGAGGAAGGCCAAGGAGGAGGTTTATGGATGTGGTGAGGGAAGACATGCAGGTAGTTGGTTTGAAAGAGGCAGATGTAGAGGACAGGGGGTATTGTGATGGATAATCCGCTGTGGCGCCCCCTAATGGGAGAAGCTGAAAGAAGAATAAGAAGAACTCAGAAGGTTTTTGGGTACCAAGCCCAAGTGGTTGTTGTACACTGTTTAAAACAAAATATTTAATAACGCTTTATATATTTAAAGCCAAACATTTACATACACTTAGGCTTAAGCACATTGTAAAAATTATGTGTTGGGTTTACTTAAAATACATATTTGCATCATTCTTTTAAAATAAATTCAACTTAAGTAGGTTTTGAGTAAAAATAACAAGTAAATATCTGTCCCATTAACTCAAATGTTTAACTTAACTTTAATACTTAAAAAAAATGTAAGACCAATAATATTTGACAATTAATTACAAGTTGTTTTAAATTAAACTTTAAGCTTCCATGTAGCTCATTTGCATTAAAGCAAGATAATTAATTATGTTAATGCAACATAAAATATAGACCTGAAATTGTTAAGCTTTTTTAAGCTTGGGAAAAATAACACTGTTTCTTCAACCTTTACTTTTAAACAATGCAAGAAAAAGAAAATACTGACCATACGATATAAAACGACTTGAGTAAGGCATATACTGTAATGTACACGTAAATATATTTTTTCAGTTCTTTAACAGTAACACTGTTGAATCTGTAATTGTTATACATTGCTACTTATAAAAATGAAAATAACTAAAAGAAAGATTACAATACAGGATTACAATATGTCATTTCTATTTTTCTTTGGCAACCACCATTTAGTGCAAACTAACAACATAGAACAAAGATGTGTGTCTTTCATTTCTTTTGAACAGAATACAAAATAGCAACATCTTTCAACCATATCAACGATGCAGCATGTTCTTCAAAGAAATCATTTTTTGAGAAAGTATGCTACTGTCTAGCTCCAGTAGAAAAATCCAAACGTGCAGCGAAGTTCTTTTAGGTAACTTAGATAAAAACCTTCTTTCGGCTTCTCCCATTAGGGGTTCGCCACAGCAGATTATCCGTATTCATGATCCCCATGTTTAATTTGGCACATGTTTTACACTGGATGCCCTTCCTAACGCAACCTTCCTAACTTAAAACCTTGCGCTTTTAACAATGAAAATTGTCTCAAAGCAGCTTTACACAGATAATTTGGTGATTAAAAGTGAGTATGTTCTTTATGAGTAAGTTTGTCCCTGATGAACGAGAGGGTGGTGACTGTGGCAAGAAAAAACTCCCCGAGATGGCATGAGGAAGAAACCTTGAGAGGACCCAGACTCTGGTTGCACCGAATGTCCGAACTAAGAGTACACTGGCTTGTGCAACCCTAATTAATTGCATATATTAGGCCTAGTAACAAAACACAGGCCTTTGTAACACCTGATATCCCTGTCAAGACCTTGATACCTTCTCTAATGGGTCGTTTCTGGAGCCACCTTTTGTGATGATCCTAAACGCTGCTGTGGCAGTTCCTGCTGGTATATGTCCCCATTAAAATCCTTAAAAAAATAAAAGCATTCCAAATTATGGACAATACACGATTTTTAATTTTAAACAATGATATAAAACAACAATAAAACTGTCTGGTAGCCTTTTTATTTAAGAAATAAAACTTTTCCATATATTCAGGTCTATTGTTTAATTTATAGCCTATACATTTTTGTTGTTAAATGTATTATTTCAGTTTAGAACTCACTTTACAGATATTGATGATCAATAAGTTGCTATACTGTAACAAACAAGTAAATTGCATGTCATACAGGTACACTGTTAACCCTCAAATCACAACCTCTCTGCTGTCTCAGATGTGTGAGCAATGCAGCTACTGTTGGGAATGTGACAGAAGTTGTTTAATCAATGTTAAAATGAGAAAAAAGGTGATCCCCCGGTGTCGCTACATCATCAGGGACATTGTGCTTTTTAACTGCAAACGAAGGGAGTTTAATGACTTAAATGAACATGGTCAATATAGATAAACACATGGAGGTGATCTATGTTGGCCAACAAAACAATACATTCAAGATACATATGAAGCAGCTACTGATGTAATGATTCACCCCATTATGGTGCAGTGAGATTCGATTTCAATTTGATTCAAAACAATATGATTCAATAGAAAAAAACATGATGCTATGCAACTCAATATGGTAAAGATAGTTTGCTTTTATTTTTTTGGTTCAGACAGATAAAAAATCATAAATCTTTAATCAAAAAAAGGAAAACATTTAAGTAAAACCAGACGTTTTTTTTCTGTTCGGTCTCCAGGAAGACGCAGATCTACCTCTGCCATGTTAATCTAATATTCTATGTGATTTAAAAACAGTTAAATGAGGAGAAATGAATCTAGATATCAAATATTGATCACAAATTATTGTGCACTTTCTAAATAGTAAAAAAATAGCACATCAAATAATAATTATATATAAATAAATAGTTTTTTTATGAATGCAAATATGTTAGAAAATGAAGCATCATGATTAAAAAAAAAAAAAAAAAAAAAAAAATTGTATTTGATGCTTTGATGCAAATCAGTAAATCTAACCATTCCTATACATTACATCAGAGGTGGGAGAAAAATTTTACAAATACAACTTTTTACTTTTTACACAAATACCTGTTCTTTCAACTTCTTACATTTTAAAAACAGCCTTGTTACTTTTAGTATTATTTATTTTAATTGAGCGCCGTTTCCAGTGTATCAACCTATCAATGCGCGGCTTTTACACCATACCACCGGTGTATTATTTCCAGGCTATCAGACGTAGACGTAGGCTAGCAAAGCAACAATGAGCAAGGAAACAAGAGGAATGGCTAAAGGGAATACCGAGGGAGTCGATTTGAAAATTAATAAAAACGAAGACATTCCTGAACACCCATGGCCATACATGGGGGAGATGTTAGAAATTATCGACGTCAAAAATATTTAATTGGAATATAAATTCAACTTCACCTTAATATCACCCCTGGGTGTATAATTACTTTTAAGGAACTCGAATTCTGTTGTTGAATGACTTTCCTATGTCCTATGTGTCTGTCTGTTTCTTGAATCTACTTGTCACTTCTAGAGAAAGCACACCAATCACTTGGAGAGATATACCAGCCCACATCAACTGCTCTAAAAAGAAGATCGTCAGATAAAGGCCCCTCATCAAAGCAAATGAAGTTGTGTGAAACCAAGAGGGTCTCACAGCACATCATGGATGAAGCTATTGTTAGCTTTGTCACTCAGGGTCTACACCCCCTAAGTGTTGTTAAACAGGAGGGTTTTGAATCTCTTGTGCATCTTTAACAACCAAGTGTTGTGGTAATGTCTTGTGGCACTGTAAAAAACTAAGTTAAAAAGGGAGACACAGAAAATGAAGAACACCCTGAAAGCAGCCATGAGTGAAATTAAGTTCTTTGCAACCACCACTGACTGCTGGACAACACACCGACAGAGCTTCATACAGAAACTCCACAGAGATGTTTTAATGCCCTAGCATGTAAACAACTGAAAGGCACAAATTATTTTTTTTTGCACTTGTAGGTGCCATGTATGAAATTCACACTGAGTTCAACATCCGCACAACAACCGACAACGGCTCCAATTTTCTAAAAGCATTCAGAATCCATGGTGAGCTTGAAAAAAATAATAATCCTGTAACTGTGGAATGGGGCCAGGCAAAGTCAGATGGGAGAAAGAAAGAGTGGTGATGTATATGATGTTGATGATGAAGAGGTGGGAAAAACAATGAGGGTGTTGAGTTTGAAACCATGTTGGACCAAGATAATGGCCTGGAATATCAATTGGCTTAACACCATCGCTGTGCCTGCCACCTCCTGAATCTACAGTTGATTTCTTGGAAGCCAATTCCAATTCGACATACAAACGTCTGTCCCGCTCAGCATTTGCAAAGTGCTCAAGTCTGTGCCACAAAATTGCAAGATGCACCACAGCTGCTGAGATAATCGAAGAACACTGCAAACTCCAGCTCTTGAGGCCAAATGACACTAGGTGGAATTTCCTTTTCCTAGCTGTGAAGAGGATTTGGAGAATTGTGAGGGAACAAGGAGAAAGAGCTATTACAGCTGTCTGCAGTGCATTAAAAATTCACATGTAAGTACCACTTAATTTTTAGAACTTAGCCTATTGATTGTAGTATGATACATTATTTATAAATAGATCTTTAACAGTTTTGGAAAGGATTTAAACAGACTTACAGTAAATACATTTCTAAAAGAATAAAACCATATATTTTGACTGTCTATGACGTTTTTTTAAGTATATAAAGTAAACTTTAATTTCTCACTCACACAGTACAAATTATATAGTGCTAACCTTGTAGATTCCGGCTCAGTGGGCAACTTCATCCCCCAGGATGCCTAGAGCAGCTTCAGCTGCGCCCAGAGAGAGGGACACGGGAGCTGGTGGTGCAAACCATCCGAAGAGAGACCCTTCCGGCGTGGCTGGGTGAAGTACTGTGCCCCGGTGGTCATCCTCCAGGTCAGCTTGTTCCATCTTGAGGAGATCCGGGTTTCTCGACCTTGAGAACTCCACGGCAAGCAACATCCTGGTGCGTCCCTGGCTGGCACTACACGCACTAAAGTTCTACAGGAACACGTGTGACATCCTCGAGTGGAGCCATTGATTTGGTGCCAGACGCAAAGCTGTCTAAAAAAGCAAAGCTGCGGGTGTACCCATTGGTAGTTTCAGAATGCGCTGCAATGGAGGATTACGTCCAACAAGCCCTCTGGCAGGCCTTCATCACTCCATCCTCCTCCCCCGCAGCCTCTTTGTGGAGAATAAAGAAGGGGGTCTCTGGCCCTGCATGGACTATTGCAACCTGAATGCCCAAATCGAACCACTCCCGTACCCGCTCCCTCTGGTCCCAACCTTTAAATCTATTACACTGTTTACATACTGTCTTTTGCACCTCTTGACTGCTGCTTTTTTTTGCACTGCATTGTGTCTGTTTATATCCCAATTGTAGATTTTACAGTGCTCCTCGCATAGTACTGTATAATCAGAGTATATAGTAGGTTTACTGGTCGGTGCTATTTTAGGTTTTGTGTCTTGTCTTGTGTTGTGTTGTGTTGTGTTGTGTTGTTCAAAACATTGATGGGAAACACTGTTTATACACAGTGATATTGCTACAGTTGATTTAAATTATGTTCATTCATTGTTGTTTGGTGTTTGCATGCTCTCTTCTTATTATTATTTTTCTTCTTCTTTCGGCTTCTTCCATTAGGGGTCGCCACAGCGGATCGTCCGTCTCCATACCCCCCTGCCCTCTAAATGTGCCTCTTTCAACCCAACTCCCTGCATGTCTTCCCTCACCACATCCATAAACCTCCTCCTTGGTCTTCCTCTTTTCCTCCTTCCTGGTGGCTTCATCCTCAGCATTCTCCTACCGATGTACCCCAGGTCCCTCCTCTGCACATGTCCAAACCATCTCAATCACACCTCCCTCACCTTGTCTACAAAGTTTGCATGATCTCTAAGACCAGGAAATAACTTGCTGTTCTAAATTAGTGTTTTGCAGTAGTCAAGAGGAAATGCTAAATATCAACTAGCAACTGGAGGACATCTACTTTAAGCTAAAACTAACATGTGATAAATTAGAATTTAATTTGAATTCGATAAAACACTTCCCCCACACACAACTCCTAGATGCCCCAGATGGAGCATTCAAACCCTCTCACACACTGTTCCACTGTCACACACTGTCACAAGGATCACAGCAACATGGCTACCCACTTCACCTAATCTAACAACAAACATTTTAAAGCGCTGCTAAGATGGGACACAACAATTAATTTAATAGAATTCAGTTAGCAATGTCATTTGTTATTAGCATAAATATAGAGACTTAGCCAGCTGTCATCTTAGAGGACGTTTTTTACAATGTTTTTCTTGCTTCAACCTTGCGAAACAAGGTAAATGTCATCCGCGTTGTAGGACCAAATGTTTTTCCTCTATGGAAGTAGTTGTAGCATTCAGACTACTTCTCTCTCGCTTACGATAAACAGATAATGATACATGTTTGGATACGTTACTTGAGGTTAAAATGTAACATTCTGAGTGAAAAGTTGTGGCCTTAATGTCTAATTTAAGGGGTGTAATAATTCCATCAGTAATTTATCATGCTAGTCTTTTTGTTTTGACAGGTCCAGGATGTAAAAATGGTGCCACCGGAAATGCTTTAGGCCCAGAAATGCGCAGTGTCATTACAACACTAATTGTTTACATCTTTGAAATTATCTATAGTACAATGGAATTTGAATACACCTAATAAAAAACACAATGCTGTTCAACTTTTACCAAAGTGTTTTTAATTCATGAAATCACACTAAACAGTAGCAAAAAATAGCTAACGAAACACATTCTAACACATCTATATACCAATTTAAAATTCCGTTTTACCATACATATTGTATTCCTTGTAAGTCAGATAGTTCTTTAGCGCCGGAGGGAAAGGAAGTTCGCTCATATATCTGGGGTTGTTCAGTCTTCTTGGGGTCATCTTCTTCCTTATAACCAGCCTGCACAGGTGTTGCAGACAGCGTGGGTTTCCTGGGAAGGGACAACATGGTTACTGTTCATATTTATGCTAAATGACATCACTGATTAAGAATGCACGTTGTTGCTTACTAAGAATGTCACAGATCTCAGACCACTCCTGTTGCATCTTTAAGATCTTCTGCAGCTTGGGGCAGATGGGAACATGTATCACATAGTCTAGAAGAATTCGTACAAGCCGGCCCACCAGGTGTTTCAGCCAACTCACACTGACAAAATCACAAAACTAGCACACACAGGAGATGAAGTGTATTAGAAATGTACTAATCGGATTGACCCAGTTAGCTGATGAATAGTATTTAGTAGCTAAATTTTAAAGTAATAAGATACTTTAGCTTCTGCAATCCATATAACATCACATATAACAACACATAACTTTGGTTAAGGGATTGGGTTCAAATCCCTCCCCCACCAAGCAGCCACTGCCCTTGAGCAAGGCCCTTAACATTCCCCTGTTAAGTTGAGAGTCGCTCTGCATAAAGGTGTCTGCTAAATGCCATAAATGTAATATGTACAAGTAACTAGAGTTAGTGGCCATCTTTGTATCCTGCACTAAGAATTGTTGGTGGGCCAGGGGTTTCAGAGGTCATGTTTGTATGCCATTCTTGGAGTTGTAGCCAGTGGGCATGTTTGTAGGCCACTCCAATAGGTGTAAATGATAGCCATGTTTGTAGGCCTCTCTGATAATTGTAGCCAGTGGCCAATTTTGTAGGTCACTCTGAGGGTTGTAGTTCATGGACATGTTTGTATGTTGCATAAGGAGCAGTAGTCAGTGGCCATATTTGTACGCTTTATTGGGAATTGTAGACAATGGCCATGTGTGTCGCTCATCTAAAGGACTGTAGTCAATGGCCATGTTTGTAGACTGTACTCAAAGTTGCATTTTTGGGGGGCCTTGTGTGTAGGCCATTTTTTGAGATGTAATTAGTGGACATGTTTCTAGGCAACTCTGGGAGTTGTAGTCAGTGGCCATGTTTGTATGCCGTCCTTGTAGTCGCCGTCAGTGGATACATGGATAATGGCCATGTTTGTAGGCCGCATAGGGAGCTGTAGTCAGTAGACATATTTGTAAGCTTTATTGGGAATTGTAGACAATAGCTGTGTGTAACTCATCTAAGGAATTGTAGTCAGTGGTCATGTTTGTAGACTGTACTGGAAATTGCATTTCTGGGTTGGGCTTGTCTGTAGGCCATTTTGGGAGTTGTAGTCAGTGGCCATGTTTGTAGGCCATTCTGGGGTAAGTTGTCAATAGCTATGTTTCTAGACAATCTTTGATTGGTTAGTGTTTACTGTTTTGGAAAAAACTACTATACTGAGGAGCATACACCAGACAATAAACCATATACTGAGAGTGTTTGTTTATAATTACAACAAAAGCAAAAACACCCATACCCATAGCTAAAAGAGAACACTTACTGTCACTTTGTTGAAGTAGCCAGAGGTGTGCTCGTCCGTTGTGCAGCTGTGGGTCGAAACGCATTTGTGATCACACCGAAAGCAGCTTTCGGCGTGATAGCCGTTGTTAAGCAATAATCGCATCATTATTTCGTCATGAAGACAGTATTGTAGAGCTGTTGGGAACACTGTGTCAATGATGGCTGTGAAGAAGCAGTTGACATTCGCGCCGTAGGACAGCAACAGTCGCACAAGCTCATAATGGCTGGCTCGTACAGCTACAAGGAGGCAGAACAGAGGGTCGAGGTTAGGCTTTGCCCCGGCCTCTAGAAGCATCTCGGCACAAGTCACGTCACTGTTGCACACTGCAAAATACAGGGCCGTCTTCCTCATGTCTCCGTAGTTGCTGGAAATGTGGTCACCCAGAAGACAGTTTACATCGAAACCCTTCTCGATCAGCAAATTCAGACAGGATGCGTGACCTCCATCTGCAGCCGAGTGCACCGGACTCATCCCGGACTGACGTATAGCCCTTTTAGTTGTGATGGGGATCAATGATTTTAGGGCCCTGTTGATTTAAAGATGAGAGAACGGGTCAGCCATGTTATAGCACCCCTGGAGCACAGAGGGTTAAGGCCCATGTTCACAGGCCCAAAAGTGGCAGCTCTGCGATACCGGTGCTTGAACACCATATTAGTAACCTATAGCCTTGAAAACACTGAGCTACCAATTCTCCAGGTTTTTTTCATATCCCATCTGGTCAGAAAGCAGGGTTCAGAACGCCGAGTCATCCATGGAACACTGCCCCTGGAGCAGAGAGGGTTAAGTGCCTTGCTCAAGGGCCCAACAGTGGCAACTTGGTAGTGCTGTGGCTTGAACCCCAACCTTATAATCAGTACCCCTTAGTCACTGAAAAACCACTGCCTAAATGTTATTTTTATCTAATCACACTATCCCTTTATTAGGTGTTCTATAAAAGTATATTAATTCCGTATCACACTGGGACTAGGACACTAGCAGTTGTCAGCGAGTAGTGTGATGCTTTTGTGCTTTAGACTCACAGATAATGGCCTTCATATGCAGCACGGTGAATGGGAAGCTGAAAGGCGTAACTGGCCACGTTTGGATTTGCACCGTGTTGAAGCAGCAGGAGGATGCTGTCCAGGTTTCCCGAGCCTGCTGCATCATATAACACCGTATCTCCATTGGTGGCCTGTGCAGCAACATCACCTCCTAGTGGAGAGGAAAAGCAGCTCATTAAAAAAAAACAAATCATAAATGGCTTTTTTAAATCCAGGATAAAATGACGTAAGGCAGATTCATCTACAGACTTTGGTTTTTGGGAAGTGCTTGAGATTATCTCATGTGCCACACCATTAACAGGGTTACAAACTGGGTTATATGAACTTCATTTTTCATACTGATACTGATTTTTTTATATATTACTGTATATAACAACACTGTAAATGCCATAAATGTAGCTGCTTTTTGGCATGGAGAAGCTGGTGTTGGATCTACGATGATCACAAATGTTGAGCAATTTTATGAGTTGCTCAGTAGCTCCTAGTTTTATAACCACAAATGACTGTATAAGACTGTAAAAAGAACATTATTAATAATCTTACACTCCAGTGCTCATGTTGTTTCTCACTCTCCAGTGTTCTGTATTGTTGAAATATGTTTCACTCTAAATTACACTCTTGATGTCACCCAAATGAGGATGGTTCCCCTTTTGAGTCTGGTTCCTCAAGGTTTTTTTTTTTCTCATGTCATCTAAGGGAGTTTTTCCTTGCCACAGTCGCCATTGCTGTTCATCAGGGATAAATACACACCATTCACCTTAACTCTTAAAATTCTGTAAAGCTGCTTTGAGACAATGTCCGTTGTGAAAAGCGCTATAGAAATAAACTTGAATTTTCTATCGTCACTGTAAACAAATCACAACAAGGCCTTCAGTCCATCTTTTAAATGTCTTTGTAAGTGTATTTGCAACCGAATCAATTTCTCCTCCTCTGTTAGCAAATGTGGAATAAAAAAACAGTTATTAAATTCACACGTATATATTCAAGCTTGTGCAGTTTGCTACAGATGCGGGTTGAAAGCTCTGAATAATGCGCTCACTGACCATACAATCGAAGGATGGCACCGGTTACTACTTGCCACTTGAGCATGTCTGTGTGTAAGATCAGTATGTCTTGACTGTTTATTGTGTATAAATTATTTATAATTAAATATTGCTGAACCTGGAATCTTCCTTCACCTAAAAAGAAGATTCTAGGTACAGCAGTGTATATAGATATGTATTGAAGCGGAAGTGAGATCAAGTTATTTCCGGCGAAAAACTAATGTATGAGGAGAGCTCAGTGACTGTGCACGTGATCAGAATAGTAGTCATGGTAACGCTCATGGACAGAATAGCACCGGTTGAGGTTTTTTGGCACACTCACTTATAAAGGTCAGTGCTCACTGTCACTGTGCATTTTGCTGCCATCTGTTGGCGTGTTAAAAAACTAGTCTTGAAAATGTTTGATCTGTGTACACTATGTTTCCAAAAGTATTGGGTGTGGTTCTTTTCCAAACTCTTACCACAAAACCGGAGGCACTCATTTGTACAGGACGTCTTTAGATGGCGCTCTTATAAAATTTTGCATTCACTTTGACTTGGAAACGCAAACCTGTGCAAGCATAGTGATGCCCCTGTGCATAAATTGAGCTCCTTAAAGATCTGGTTTACATGCTTTGGAGAGGAAGATCTTGAGTGGTCTGCTATAGAGCTCTGATCTCATCCCTACTGAACACCTTTGGGATGAATGTGAACGCTGACTGCACCCCAGGTCTCCTCATCTACATCAGTACCTGCTTTTCGTAATACCGATGAACACAAATATCCATAAGCACACTCCAAAATCTAGTGAAACGTCTTTCCAGAAGAGTGGAGGGAATTAGGAGGGCAAATTGGGACTAAATGTGGAATGCGATTCTCAAAAATCACATACCGCACACACACACACATATATATATATAAAATAGCGAATACATTGACAGTCTACCTGCTTTTCGTAATACCGATGAACACAAAAATCCATAAGCACATTCCAAAATCTAGTGAAACGTCTTTCCAGAAGAGTGGAGGGAATTAGGAGGGCAAATTGGGACTAAATGTGGAATGCGATTCTCAAAAATCACATACCGCACACACACACACATATATATATATAAAATAGCGAATACATTGACAGTCTCAGTGTCGCCTCTCACCATGCTGAATGAGGATTTCCAAGATGTCGCTGTGGCCGAACTCGGCCGCAATTCCCAGCGGTGTAACACCATGACCATCTCGTGCTGTCACCTTGCCTCCGTGCTTAAGAAGCAGCATTAGGATGTCAGCACCGCCCACCTTGGCTGCCTCGTGGGTGGCCGTCCATTTTTTCAGACACACCTGCTCCACAAACGCTCCACCTAAGATCAGCGCCAGGACCATGTCATAGGAGCCGATCCTGACCGCTGCGGAAGAGGAAATTCCACATGGTTATCAAATCGTTATTTTCTAACAATCTCTATTTATAGATGATTAGATGTCAAAGGAATATTTTGTGAGATACCTTCAGAGGAAAACACAGAGATTAAACAGCCATGACAAACCTGGAAACTTATGCTCATGGCATGGTTAAGTTCCTGGGAAAAAAAATGGCTGATCTGTTTGCTTTTAATGGTTTTGAAAAAATTTAAAGAATGGTGATACTGTCAGTGCAGCACAAAGGGAATTTTGGAGTCATATCCAGTCCAGACGTCATGATCGTGTCCCGTCTGGTCATGTGATTACAACATGGGTGGGTCATTTTGAGGAATCAGCTCAACGGCGAGGGCTCCTCACGATGACAGCTCGAAGAGCCTCCATATTCACTGGTGTGAGGGCAGTTCCAAGACCACCTGGGGACTTTTTTTTAAAACGCTGGACCCGTTTCCTCAAAATGAGCAGACGGGACACGATCATGACGTCATAACCGTTAATGACGTGGAAATTCCATTTGTACAGCAATCATGCTATCAGCATTCTACTATACCAAAGGCTTTTACAGCTTTTCACAAGCAAATGGGGGCACCAGAGAGTCTCAGGAATTTCATTTTAGCTCTGACCAATGATTTGTTATTCGAACTAATAAAAGATTCAAGTTTGTGATTTGGTGCAAACGTTTCTGGCCCAGGAGTGTGCAAATAAATACAAAACCTTATGAGCAAATGAATATTAATTACCCAGCAAAAGTGGGGACTCGTTTTTGCTGTTGGTGTTGTGAGGAGACGCGCCGTGCTGCAGCAGCACCTTCACGTTCTCCACATGTCCAGCCCTGGCAGCGAGAGTCAGCGCCGTCTCGCCGTCTGCTGTAACCTCCTCCATGCTCAGCTCGCGGGATGCTGATCGAGCGAACAAAATCACACACTTGCAAGTGCAACAGCCTGATAAGATCATGTCTGTATCTATCTATCTATCTATCTATCTATCTATCTATCTATCTATCTATCTATCTATCTATCTATCTATCTTTTGTTTTAGTTCTGATTTTTGTTTGAAATGTATGCCACCTTGTAGATGCCCTTATCCAGACCAGACCAGATATTTTTGCTCCAGGGCTCGCCAATGGAAGCTGATGGTGATAATGGTGGGATTCGAACTCCTGACCTTCTGATCAAAAGTCCAACATCTTGTCTATTTGTTTTGACTATTCGACCTCACTCTAGTCTGCCCTTGAATTGTAAGATTGCATGAATATGAGCTGATTTCATGGACATACAGTACGTCTGTGTTCCAGCTGGTTTTTCTGGGTTTTTCTGACCCTTGTGGAACGACTGGAGGGGGGGGCGGGGGTATGTGGGAGGCTCTGGATTACTGATCGGAACATCAGGGGTTCAAGCCCTGGTATCGCCAAGCTGCCACTCTTGTGGCCTTTAAACAAGGCCCTTAAACTTCTCTGCTCCAGGGGGGCTGTATCACGGGTGACCACGGCTTCCTACATTGTTGGATATTGCGGGGAAATAATAAAGTATTCTAAATTGTAAACAAAAACAAAATCTGTAATAATAATGAAATCTTCACTCACCGAGTAGAACAGCATCAAGAATCTGTAGGTTTGGCAGCACTGAGGCTCTGTGAAAGGGAAGATAACCTCTTGTGTCTGTCTTGGTAAAGCCAGATGTTTTCCCATGCAGTGAATGCAAAGTGTCCAAGTCGCCTGGAGCAGATAAAACAGTGGTTTGTTTCTCTAACTAATATAAATGTATATTTATATGTATACAGTGGAAGCTCGATATTCTCGACCTCGATAGTTTGCGACTTTTCATTTGAAACTGGACTAAGAGTAGCTTGCATAGAAAATTTCGCAATTTGTACTAAAAAACATTAGGACATTGTAACATTCAGACCAGTGAAGTAAATAACACTGATGTTCTCTTGACCATGGAACCAGTTAGTGGGTGGATATATTTATTAGGCAGCAAGTGAACATTTTGTCCTCAAATTTGACGTGTTCGAAGCAGGAAAAATGGGCGAGCGTTAGGATTTGAGCGAGTCAGACTAATTGTGATGGCTAGACGACTGAGTCAGAGCGTCTCCAAAACTGCAGCTCTTGTGGGATGTTCTATCAAAAGTGGGGAGCTAAGGCTGGTCCGTGTGGTCCGATCCAACAGATGAGTTCCTGTAACTGCTATTGCTTTTGATGCATGAAGGGTCAGGACTGTTTTGGCAGCAAAAGGGGGACCAACACAATATTAGGCAGGTGGTCATAATGCTATGCCTCATGTTACGTGTATGTATATGAAAACACACTGCTATGATCGAATAATTACTGGATCTCATTTTCACATTTTATTCAAATGTACCTGGAGTTGGACGTACCTTGATCTATAGCTTGTAGGATCTTCAGGCTGTCTTTGCTCGGCATTTCCATCATACTTAAAAGAAAGAATGGAGAGGTTAATCTGCAAAGAAACGCTATTTGATTTGATCTGCAGAATCTACACACCTGTTTTTTGTGCTCAGGGGTAAAGCGATGTCCTGGAGGCTTCTCCAGATGGCAAAATCAACCATCTGTTCTTCTTGCTCTTCTTCTTCTTCTTCGGTCAGTCTCTCTGCCATTTTCTCAACAAGCAACTGCACAGCATGTAAACAAACGTAGGTTCCAAACGCTGGCGTTATAAAAGCCGCCTGACGTAATGTGATAGGAAAGGCTCTGGAGTCTATGTGGTTACACAAACGCTAATTTATATTTAGACGTGACCCCTATTCCAGCAAGCAAGAGGACACAGCTTGAAGGGATCATCTGCTTCATTTGCACCAGCTTATAAATGCATATTCCTGGGCCATTCCTTTCCTGCACTTAAGCATCTCAGTTGGATCAAAATACGAGGTGGTATCAAAAAGTCTGCTCTGATTATAATAAAGCACTTTATTTATCTAGGTTTACACACTATCACCTTTAAAACAGTCCACTTGCACAGTAATACAGCGCCCCCAGCTTTCCTGACACTTCTGGAACGTGTCCTAGAAGTCTTCTTTTCAAAGTGTGTCTTCTGCGATTCACACTGGATCACCACAATGGTGTCAAAATGGCAACCTTTAAGCCGGAATTTCATCTTTGGGAAGAGGGCGAAGTCCGCAGAAGCCCAATCTGGCGGGTAGGATGGATGCGAAAGTGAGATCATGTTGATTGTTCATCAACGATCATCATGCACGAGTAGCTGAATGGTTTCGACATTTTCAGGGGTTGAGCTCATAGAATGTTTCTATAGGCTTAATAATAATGGTATTAAGGACATCAATGAAGGCCTCAGGCTGAAATGCACGACCTGTTACTGACAACATATGGTGGCAACTCCATGAGACGATACGAGAAAGAAACCTTGAGAAGGATCCAGACTCAAAAGGGAAACCGTCCTCGTCTGGGTGATTGTGAACATCTATTTATTATAGTGCTCTATGTTTAACCGTTCACGGTAACCTTGTGGGTCTTCCATATCTGTGGCAGGATAACGACGGTATTAAGAGGTGGATTGATTAAGTTAGAAAACCAATGAACAGATATTGTTGTTAAGGAGGCGATGAGGGAGTCTGGGGTTCATTTGATCCTAAAGGTGTCAGTGAGGATGGGGGTCAGGACTCAGAAAGGTTATAAGGCAGATTTGTTTTTTTTTAAGTATAGTAATTATTATAGGGTAGCATACTGTAATAAACAGTTTGGTTGTACTGCTACCGCAATCGTAAGATCGAAAAATCGTAAATCGAACAATTGTAACTCGGCGACCATCTGTATTCTGGTGAAGCAGCGATGTAACTGGTCGTCCACTAGGGGGAGACATTTGCCTGCATGAAATACAAAACATCACAATGTCAGATTATTATTATTATTATTATTATTATTATTATTACAATAATTATTCATAACTTTATTAATTTGAAGTATTAAATATGAAAAATATTTGTGAGATCTGAAAAATATATATACCTAATTATCTTAGTTTAAATTATATTTATATAAATCTAAATTATATATTTTTTATAATTTATATTTATTTTGGGGTAGGTTTTTGCTTCTATAAAGTAAAAATAATAATAAAAAAAATACTGCAAGACGTAATAAATCATTTTAATAATAGATACTAATACATAGAAAATAATTATATAAATACACATGACAAACAAAATCACAACCAACTACAGAGTAAAGAGTTATACAGCAGTAACATTCCAAATATAATAATCGTAAAAGTTCAGAAATATATCACTTTTCTTGTTTTAAAACAATCTAAGCGATACACACTATTACACTATTACACTATATAGAGGCGGACCTTCTGACGTCATCTTTCTGCGCCGGGAGGAAGTTGGGACGGAGGCGAGAGATGGCTGGTGTGATCAAGAAGGTACGTGTGGAGGTCATTTTTATTCCTTCTTATAGCAGCTGTTAACGCTGGATTGTGGATGTAGGATCCATTGGTTTTCTTCTGCAGGAATATTGGGGTGAAGGGTGTTCAGTGTGGGGACAAATCTAGAGGTGTGTTTTGGATGCGAGTTGTGTTCAATCTAAATGCATTTCCAGTGTTTCCTTTAGATCAGGGGTGCCAAAACTTTTTTCTATAAAGGGCCAGAAATCAAATGGGACTAAATACATACATGCATGCTGCATTATACCCAAACTGTATCTCAACTGTAGGAGAGGTGGCATGTTTTCCCTCTTATATATTTCATAATATTTAAAAAATAAATGCAATGAAAACATGGACCTTTAAACTGATGCAAATTTGTTTTGGTAAAAAATATTTACCAAATATTCTGGAAATAGACACATTTTCGTTCATTGTACAATAGAGTTCATTTGTTAATACACCTGAATAGTAGCTCAGTGAATAACATGATGTACTTGGTCATGGGTTCAAATCCCATCACCACCAAGCTGCCACTGCTGGGGCCTTGAGTAAGGGCCCCTCATGTGGAGCTGTATAGCTGAGATAACTGTAAGTCCCTCTTTATTAAGGCGTCTGCCATGTGCCATAAATGTAAATACACCTGTTCAATTCAGTTTTATGTGTAGAGCACTTTTAACAATGTCCATAAAGATGGAATGGTAAAGTTTAATGCCTGTAAGTTTGTTCTTTACAATGCTAACTTTATCCCTAATGAACGAGCCAGTGGTGACTGTGGCAAGGAAAAAAAACCCTGAGAGCGCATGAGGAAGAAACCTTAAGAGGAGCTAGGAAGTCCTACTTGGCAGGACTTAGAATCCAATTATCGTTTAAAAAATGGATACTGGACCTAAATAAAAAAGTAAAATAGTATTGAACTTTATTACAAAAAATACCCCAAAGTACTGAATCCTGAAAATGTGCAATATAAATTATATATATGGATTAAATATCTTTTATATATATTGAGGAAAATAAAAGGCATGCATTCAAACTGAAAGAAAAACACACTTCAAACAAACAGCACGTAGTGTCAGTGATTCGCCTCTAGAGGCCGCTTTTGTACTGTATAATGACAGCGGATCTTTTCAGCTGCTCCAGCGCAGACGCGACCCGGAAAAACGATTGTTCCAGCAACAAACTATCGGGGCGGATTAATCGGCGGATCCGAAAGAGCGGTTGACCTTTGGTTTTGATTGGACGGTAGCAGACGATGAAGAATTATTTTCATTGGAAGCGAAAAAGACTGCATAATATTTTTTTTCAATGCTATACATTCGCTATCCACAGATTAGTGGTGCTGAACAGAGCCATGTCAGGAAATGTCATCACTGGTGTCAATTGTTACTCTATGATTATGCATATGTTTAGGCATGAGAGTCATCTGTGTAGCAGAGAACGACTAAACAATTCATATATATACACACACGTTTGGAAACACGAAGGCGTTCATGGTTTTTAGGAGACATTAGTTTCATGCATAGCAACAAAAGGTGCTGTGACTGGGCAGTTCCATGATCCATATCACTTTAGATGACTGTTTGCTCTCTAAATAACTGCAGTCCAGTGTGGTGTTGAAGTATGCATTGGTTGCCATTTTTGCCATGGTTCCTTTCACCCAGAAAAAGTTCCCTTCCCTGCTACAAAACTGTGGGGATGAGGGCAGTCTGAACATCATCTCTCCTGTTCTTTGTCGTACACAAGTTCTTCTGGTGAAGACAAAAATGTCAAATTTGGACTCCAACTTTCTCCAAATTTACTGTCCAATTTCTGTATGGTTTTGCCTTCACATGAATGGACTAGTTGTTTCCGAACATTATATTTAATGAAAGCAGGCTTTTATAACCAGGTCCATGGTCTTACTGAAAAAGGTGCAATAATCTCATTGTTCCTTCCTTTCAGACCACAGGCTTGGTGGGTCTCGCCGTTTCCGTGAACCCGCACGAGGTAAAGTCGCCGTTTGTTTTTTTCCCCCTCTTTTTTTTCAGTCAACCGCTTTAATGTTCATGAGTACTATAAAAAAAAAACAACAGGAACACGTCTGGGTGGTAAATGTAGGTTCGTTTAGCAGCTGTAGATTTTAAATTATTGATATACAGCTTTTGAACTGTGCCATTTCTCTGCCCAAAGCGTCTTCGGATTTTGTACTCCAAGATCTTGGGCTGCGTCCAGGCCATGCCCCGGGATGCTGCCTACAGGAAGTACACCGAGCAGCTGATAACCGAGCGACTCGACCACGTCAAGTTGGTATGGAAGGTTTCCATAGAGCAGTATAAAGACTTCATTCAGGGGTCTTCGGTATATCCAGAGAGATTTTTCACACATGCAGTCAATATAATGTGTCTGTGTGTAATTTAATGTACACATCATATAGACAAAAGTTTATACACCTCACCATAGATTGGCATGTGCACACCTGGTCCCCATTTAGATTAGATTAGATTGGATTCAACTTTATTGTCATTGCGCAAGGAACATGTACAGAGCCGATGAAATGCAGTTAGCATCTAACCAGAAATGCATAAGTGGCATATTTACAATAAATAACAGTAGGGGGAGGAGTAATATCTCATTATTTGAGCATGTAATCTTCTGCCATGTCTATTTTATGCCCTGGCAGAAGATTACATGCTCAAATAATGAGATAGATACACTATATTTCCAAAAGTATTGGGTCACCTGACCTTTCCTGCTCTATGTGGTTCTTTTCCAAACTGTTACCACAGAGCCGGAGGCGTCTTCAGATGGCGCTCTAATAAAATTTTGCAATCACTGAAACTAGTAACCCAAAACCTGTTCCAGCATGGCGATGCCCCTGTGCACAAAGTGAGCTCCTTAAAGATCTGGTTTACATGCTTTGGAGAGGAAGATCTTGCTGCTATTGAGCTCTTTTCTCATCCCTACTGAACACCTTTGGGATGAATGTGAACACTGACTGCACCCCAGGTCTCCTCACCTACATCAGTACCTGGCTTTCAGAACACCCTTGTGACTGATGAACACAAAAATCCATAAGCGCACTCTCTGCTGATGTGAACGAGTGTGATTGCCTTCTGCTGCCATAGTAACCTCCACTCTTCCGTCAGGATGTTCCACCAGATTCCAGAGTGTGCTTGTGGAGATTTGTGCTCAATCAGCCACAAGTGCGTTAGTAAACCCAGGTACGTCAGGAGGTCTGGGATGCAGTCAGCAGTCCATTTCATCCCAAAGGTGTTTAATAGGGTTGAGGTCAGAGCTCATGAACAGGCCACTCAAGAGCTTCCACTCCAACCCATGTAAAGCATGTCTTTAGGTTTAAGCCTCCTAGTTCAGGTCGAAGGGAAAATTTCATGTAAAGCCATCCTAAAAAATTTCAGTAAAGAGCTATATATGGCTGGAAAAGTGAGGTGACCCAATACTTTTGGCAATGTTGTTTTCAAAATGTGAGGGGTGTACTCACTTTTGTGAGATACTCTACTCACTATACATACATATCGTGAGTACCAGCTGCTCCATGATGTCATTATGGAGGAGTGGAAGATGATCCCAGGAACAACCTGTGCAGCTCTGGTGAATTCCACACCCAGGAGGATTAAGGCAGTGCTACATAACATGACATGTTCACTTGGGGTGTACTCACTTTTGTTGCCGGCTATTTAAACAATAGCAGTTGTACGTTGAGTTCAGAGGACAGAAAATCTGTACTGCTCACGATAAACAAATTGATGCGTGATCTCGCGATTAACTGCAACTAAATTCGTATTAAGTGAAATGTTCTAAATGCACCTTAAATAAATACACGTTTTTAAAACTTGAATCAACACGGACAGATGCTTAATGCAAATGTGTATTATTAGTGAAACCAAACCCAACGTAGAGCACGAAGACGTTTCGAATGACGTAAACCATCACAGAACTTTCGCCACGTTTCCACACGGACGGTTTTAATTGCCGCGCGTGCGCATCATGGCGGGTTCTGGTGCTCGGATCGAGACTTGGCGCATCAGTAAAACAAACGTCTTGCGATTAGAAAGAATTTTTCAGTGGAGTGTGTTTATTTGTGTTTTATGTCCGAGTAAAGAGAGAACGTCATGAATAAGTGTATTGCATTAACGGTTTTAATTTATATATACACCATAGTATTTATATATTACACAATTTCAATTAGAATGCAATGATTCAGTGATCACACATGACTATGATGAAGAAAAGCAGGACTGTTGTATGGGAATATCAGTCATAAACACTTTCTCTCACTGCTGTCTTGATTGCCAGTTATTAAAAATAGATAATCGATTAATTTTGCTGCCTGAATATGAACCCAGTGGTCTGCATGAACCGCAAGCTTTCAAAATTTACTGGCTTGTGAATGCTCATGGTGGGACGTTCTCTCAAAAGGAACCCGACGTAGAAAAGCTGGAGAAGAAAATGAACTGCGGTCAGATCGAGGAGGTCATCGCACAAGTGAGTAGAGCAGAGACGCACCGGCACCGCTCTGTAAAAAAATCTGACCTTTTTTTTAAGAAGTATCTTATATTTTGTAGGCCGAAGCAGAGCTGGTTTTGTCGAGAAAGATGGCAGAATGGAAACCATGGGAACCGCTGATCGAAGACGCCCCTCCGAACCAGTGGAAATGGCCAGTCTGAACTCGCGTTACGGCTCCGTTCATCCTGTCCGTACTGTTTGGGCTTTCAGTTGAATTGAGGTTTATTTATGGTAAAAAAAAAAATCAATAAATCTTATATGTATCTTGTCCAAACCCTGTGAAGGATTCTTGATTTTTGAAACTAAACCCGAAAATAGTGATTTAATCCACATCCACTATATTGCCAAAAGTATTGGGTCACCTGGTCATGTGATTTTTGAGCACCGCATTCCACATTTAGTCCCAATTTGCTCTTATTCCCTCCACTCTTCTGGAAAGATGTTCCACTTTGCTTATGGATATTTGTGTTCATCAGCCACAAGGGTGTTAATAAAAGGCAGGTACTGATGTAGGTGAGGAGACCTGGGGTGCAGTCAGCGTTCACATTGATCCCAAAGGTGTTCAGTAGGGATGAGATCAGAGCTCTATAGCAGCAAGATCTTCCTCTCCAAAGCATGTAAACCAAATCTTCAAGGAGCTCACTTTGTGCACAGGGGAATCACCATGCTGGAACAGGTTTGGGTTTCCAAGTTCAAGTGAATACAAAAATCACAACAAAAACAAACACATATAGCAGGAAAGGTCAGGTGACCAATACTTTTGACAATATAGTGTATATGGAGGCGGTATTACAGTGTATCTCGGTTGCTTTCGCGGTTTCTGGTGTAAACTAGGGTTCGGATTACAATAATAAAAAATTTGTTCCGTACGACATCTGTGAACTTTAACAGCACAAATGTACACATTACTGTATGTAGGATATTGCAAGAGTCCAGAAAGGATTCATACTTTTACTATACTGTACTAGTGTTCGTTCGTTTTTTTTAGAAATTACAATTCTGCGTTTTTGCCGTCTATCAAAGGTTCACGGGATTCACTTCGAACCTAATTTAGAGAACGAGTCGATCGTCGGCCGATCCGACGCCGTCCACTCGCCTTCAGTAGCGACATCCAAGATGCACAATTCATCAATTCAAGACGCATTTACAAATAAAATGTAATAAATAAAAAATTAATCGATGAACTATTTTGCAACTGATGCTTAGATGTTTTGGGGGTTTAAAACGATTCATGTGAGAACCAGAATAATTTTTTGTGAATCAATTTGACTACGAATCGATAACGTAGAAAACCGCAAACACAATCAATTCAACGAATGTACGAGAATTGACTGTGAGAGTTTGAGAATTTAATTTTCAATCTAAGAAACAAGAAAACAACAGAGAAAAACTTGAATATATATAGTTATATATATAGTTTGTTATATAGTGTTTTGCACAAAAACTGACACAAGAACAATTTCTGTAAGTGTATTTTTTATATATAAAACCAACTAAATCATCAAACCCCCAGTAGAATACAAACAGAATACCGAGGACCTCGTTGTACTTTTAGGGGGAAAGTGGAATGTTTGTTAATACTGGGTCCTGTTTTTATTATAATTTTTTTTCTGATTTACGTGTTAAAACGTGAACATTCCGACGGGACGCGTACACGATCCGTGCGAGCGGCAAGTTCAGAGGTCGTAGCGTTTCTTCCTGACTCACTTGTACACAGCATAGTCGCATCATCAGCAGTTAGAAACACAAAATCACAAACGTACAGGCGTTGATTACAGACATCACACACGTTAATTGTTGAGTTTTTGTTTTTTTTTCTACGTAAATTCATGCGTCAAAATAACGGAACACGGACGAAAAAAAAAACGGTACAGGCATTTAACTGTTTACTTGTACATCCCAAAAAAAAAAAAAAAAAGGTTAAATTTTTTCTACGTAAATTCATGCGTCAAAATAACGGAACACGGACGAAAAAAAAACGGTACAGGCATTTAACTGTTTACTTGTACATCCCAAAAAAAAAAAAGGTTACATTTATATGCTAAACCAAAGTAGTAAAATAGAAAATTTATTTATACAAATAGGGTTTGGTCTTCCGGTGCGATCAGTCGTATATCTGCAACGTTTCTTTGTGTCACGATGTACTTGAGCTACATTTATGTCTCTATAAAATCTGCGTATATCTCTTTCTTTTTTTACTTTATAAATATTACATTTGAAACTGAATAGACGTCACTAGCAATGCGGCAGTCAGACATTCGGAAAAAGAGTAGAAATTTTGGCATTAGTTCCAACAATAAATCACTTTTTTTTTTTATAAAGTTACACGGTTTACAAAAAGGCACAAGTCAAGACCAAATCGCATCCTGTAACCAGAATGGAGACTTTCGCAAGAGGGGGGTGTGTAAAGCCAAAATGGCCTCACTTTATGTTAATGTAAACATTTTTTGAAATCTCGTACATTGGAAAACGTCAAAACCTTATAACATATACATTATGAGAGTTATACATTATATAAGACACGCGAGACCCTCAGTGATCATTGGAATCTCAGTTGATAGATGGTATCTCTCTATACATTACATAAGAGACTCGAGACTCTCGGTGATGGTCGCGGAGCCGGCCGGGATGTTTCCGTTGTTCTCCGTGGAATGCAGCGTTTTCTCATCTTCCTTGCTGCTCACCGAGCTTAAGATCGCTTTATATAGAAACTGATACTGCTCCTGGAAAAAAAAAGGTACAGATGACCAACTTTTTACCTCAGGGTTTCACCACAAACTCCTGTATAATGTGAAAATATCAATAATAAATGAGAGGAAATACAAGGCAAGTTAATAGTCCTCACAATATCACTGAATACTCCTGGTCTCATCAGGTTGGTCATCCTGGCTGTCAGATAGACGTCCACCATGTTCTCGTCTTCTAGCTGATTAGTCAGGGTAATCAGGGAACACAGGATCCCAGCATTGGAGCCTCCGTACCTGCCCAAATAATAATTAGAATTGAACTTCAGATCCAAAGTCCGATAACCTCTACGTTACCACCTCCCCCCATTTTAGGACCCAAGAACTCAAACTCTGTTTTCGCAGCAATTCTCTGACTGCAAAGCCAGAACTTTGGACAGAAAGATACAATAGTGATAATTCCATGTTTAGATCATGGACAGGGTTTGGATTCTCTGACTACATGAACCATGAACTCTGACTTCATGAGTCTACATGAACCAAATAGACAAGGATCATATGAGCCAAATTTGCAGAAGACGACTGGACAAAAAAGAGAAGCAATAAACAATAACAAGAATCATTAATAATTCTTGAGCTTGTACCACCTACACCTACCCATCATGGACCACGATAGCTCCCTCCCGATGTACACTCTCGTCCCTGATGATGTTAATGAGCTCGAAGGCGTTGCTGATGGGTCTGTCTAGATTGGGCCAATGTGGAGCCTGGTAGCAGCGAACCTCCAGCACATAGTCATCCTGTTATTCAGAGATACAGATAGATAACTTTAATTATCAGGGTGCACAATAAACCCATAATGTGTAGTACCTAATATAAGTATTGTTTAATTATTTATAAGTATTTACTTCTATTGAAAATTCCCACTTTTTTGTAGTGTTACAACTTAACTTGGGTTTAAATGTCCAGAAACTACACAGATTCTGGAACCCCCATAGTTTGTTCTAGAAAATAACAGCGTCATGATGACCAGGGTTCTATCAAAACAAGTCTGAGAGAAAGGTTCCTGGAAATTTATCTTGGCTTGGGTATTAAAACATTTTGCACCACTTAAAAGCATCCAACTTATACTTTATTTTCAATTAAAGGTCAGAATATGGCACACATCTATGTCTAAACGATGTCGTTCACCAAAAGCCAGAGACACAAAAAAGGAAAGAACCGGTTGAAAAAGCCCATTTTAAAGAAGCAGATTACAAGAACAGCCAGGCCCCAGCTCACAAAGCCTTCAGAATAAAATGTTTATCCAATCATTTTTGGAGTTTGTCAATTAAAATACATGTTGAATTAGTGGGAAACGTTCTTAGGTCTCGGGTCTGATGTGAGAAAAATGTTTTGTCCAAGTAACAAAGCCTTTTGTGACACTTAGAAGAAAACCAGTACTGAACAAATCAGCATATCATCCACATATTGAAGCACGGTGGTGGTGGTGGTAGCATTGTGTTTTGGAAACACTTTTTAGCATTAAGGGCAAGTTTGTTGGAAAACTTGTTCCAGTGTACGTACAATGCATTGTAGAATTGTAACTGGGTGAGTGGACAACTCTACGTTTATGTACAATGCTATACGCTAGTGATTCATTTGAAAGTAGGCAAATAGCCCAGTCGAAGCCCAGATCTCAATCCAACTCTCCCACCTGGCAGATCTTCAGAATCGTGACCAAGCAGAATTTTTCAAGCCAAGAAAAATGCAGCCAAAAGTAGTTCCCCAATATTGTGTTGCAAAAGTAAGCAATAAGTCTCTGAAAATAGACATATTGTATAAAATAAATGTAAAAAATCTAATATGCAAATTAATTTAATGAAGTTAATTTGTTTCCAAAGTGTAGAAAGGTTTGAGGTGGTAGAGAATACTAGGGATCTGCATCTCCATAACCGAGGCCGATTGTGATTCGCATCTCAGCCAACGATATGTAACAGAGTAATTTGATTACAAAAATTCACCTAGTCAAATTATCCTTATGCTTCGTTTAGTCCAGGGGTCACCAACGTGGTGCCCGCGGGCACCAGGTAGCCCGCAAGGACCACACAAGTAGCCCTCGGGCCTTTTCTAAAAAATAGCTGTTTCCTACTTTGTTAAATCATTGTTGATAATTATTATGAGAAATCATGAACATGATCAGTGTCGATCATGTGTAATCAGTGTAATCGTTAGAATAATCGGTAGAATACTCAATCATATTAATCTTCAATTTAGAAAATTTTGGTCACTTTCTAAATAATAAAAGTATAGCGCATCTACTAATGATTATATATGAATAACAATAAAAGTTTGCCAAATGCCCACTTTTTAAAATCGATGCATTACATCGTTAACCGAATCTTACCATCAAAATTCTTTTCAACGTTTGTTAGCATTCAAATGATTTTTTTCAGTTGACTTTAATATGTACTTTTTCATCCACAGATTACATCCAATTAAATTAAGCAAGTGATTTACTTACCTTTAAGGCTTCCAAAATAAAGTCCTGCACCACCAGAGACTCATCATAAGATAGACAAAGATGATCCTCCCCTGCGAGTGTCACTGTAAAGGTCTCACAGCAGATTGGCTGCTCTTTAGTTGGCCAGTAAACACACTCCTCCTCCTCCTCGCTCTGTAAACCAGAAAGACAAATGAGTTGTTTCAATATCAGTGGTATAAAATAGAAGTTGACCGATTTAGCGGTTTTGCCAATTAATCAGCACCGATAGTTGATTGCTGATTGATTGGATATCCGCAAAAATCCATTCAGATAATTTTTCCGGGTTGCATTTTACAGCACAAAAGCGGCCTCTAGAGGCGAAATCACTGGCGACACATGCCGATTATTTGAATGGTCCTTTTTTTATTTATTTTGGATGTAACTTATAATGTTTTTTTTTAATTGGAGTGTGTCTTTTATTTTTTACTTTTATTTTCCTCAATAATTATTAAAACAATGAATATATTTGTATTTATTTCATTTAGCACATTTTCATGATTTACTACTGTTTTTGTTTTTTTTTGGAATAAAATTCAGTATTTTACACTGAGTGTTAATATTTGTATAATTTTTTTATACAGTAACCGTTTAAAAACTATTGAATTGATTATCGGTTATCGGCAAGTACGAGCCATCCTAGATATCGGTATCTGTAAAATCCTCTAGTAAAATTAGTCGACCTCTAATATAAATGGTATATATTCAAAACGTGTGCTTGTGTGTAATGACAGACCAGGCTCTGCATATCTGGCAGAGAAATGATGATCTGCGAATTATGGTCCCAGATCATCCTCCAAAAGTCTTGTATAGTGTTGGCCAGGGGTCTCTGTGTGATGATGAATCCACTGCTTTGATGGTAACCCTGCAAACAGAACAAACCCCGAAAATTGTCCATCATAAAATTCATAATAATAATGTAATTTCACTACAATGAAAGACCCACAATGAAACAGTTCTCACCATGACGTAAGAAGCGTTAATATAGTCAGAAGAATCCATACCGGTCGGAGACAAACTGACTCTGGATCGTTCCACTGCACACAGAGATCAAGATCAGACTCAATAATGTAATTGTCCTGATCTGAATGAAGCCTACATTTGTACATTCTGGAAATCACGGCCAGAGCTCATTTGCTTGGCCAAATACAAAGTCATGTGACAATGACCTCATGTGGTGTGGTTTGTTGAGGTACACAAAATTCACGGTTCACTATGTAGCACTATGTAGTAGTTCTACCTAACTGTTCTACTTTATTCAGCATACTTTAACAAATGTCTTCTTTTAAGAAGCGCAAGTTATTTATTAATTTATTTATTTATCCATAAATCAATTTACTCCTTCCAGCCATCCTTTATTCATTCATTCAATTCCTTTGATTTCCTACATTCCAATCGAAAAATTCTTGAAGAATCCATATAGCTAGACTCATAAAAAAAAACAAAAAAAAAACACGTTGGCGAAGACTAAAGCGGCAGCAATGGTGACATGCAGAAGAAAACGTGTTTCTGGTACAGATTGCATTGCGACATTCTTGCAGGGCAGAGATTAAACAAACTTGCAATCCGCCACTTAATATGTTCTTAAAGGAACATATTGAAGGATTTGTTCTGTACTGAAACAGTACGAATACGCGGCGGTATCAAAAGGTTTAGAGATTCGCTCTGTTTACAAGAAAGTACTTTATCACTATCAACTTCAAAATATTCCCCTTGCACAGCAATACAGCGCTCCCAGGGTTCCTGACACTTCTGCAATGTGTCCTGGAAGTCTTCTTTTTAAAGTGTGTTAAGCACTTTCTGCGATTCGCGCTGATCTTTGAGCCGGACCTTCGGAAAAGGCCGAAGTCCGCGGGAGGCGGGAAGGATGGATGCGAAAGTGAGATCGTGTTGATTGTTCTCAGACGATCATCATGCACGAGTAGCTGTGTGGTTTAGACATTGTCGGGGGTCGAGCTCGTCGAAGGACTTTCTGATGTCTAGTCGCGTTCCAGTGAGGTTCTTCCGCTTTTAAAGCGCGCCTGCCAGTCAAAACCCCTCGGAGAGCTCGTTGCTGCGTCGCCGTATGTCGTGTCAAACGTCTCTGTGGCAGATTTTGCCAGTTTCACGCAGGATTTCATGTTTGCTCTTTGAACTTGCTGTTCATGGTGAAATCACAGACGTGGTAACGCACGTGGTCAGAATAGCGCCAGTTAACACCATTAGTCTCGAACCTTTTTGTTACCACCTCGTACATGTACTGTTGCACCCCTAGTGGTTAGCACCTTTGCTGCATTGTTGCAGCAGGCTCAGTAAGTTCCCTAGACCTAAAATTCTAAGTACAGTACATTTGAAGAATTGCAGCAGGAATCGAACATGACAAAAGGTTCCACATCGTAGGCCGATATTAGCAAAGACATATGTACCATGCAAAGAGTTCAAGATTAGCAACAGAATAAACCCATAGAATCTCTATGCAGCCCTACGATGTGGAGGAACATTAAAGTAACTGGAAAACGTCACAATAAACATAGTAAAGAAAAAAGAAGCCAGACTCAAAACCCTCCTCACATCCTCTTCTTAAAAACACTGGGTGGTGAGATGTAGAATCAATACAGTACACGATTGTGGACGAGGAAATGCAAACAGTAACACGTTTGTTGAAAGGTCATTCATATTAGCATGTTGTGAATGGAGTTCCCGGGGTGATGACTACAGCGGCAGACTTTAGGACATACATTTCCTCTTTCGGGGTTGTTCTCCATGCCAAGAGCGAGAGCGTAATGACAGATGCTTCCTGACTGAATGAGGGCATGGAAAAAACTTTTTTATGAATCTTCCCAGGGAAAAAACTGTGGGTTTTTCAGCAACTTTACAAAAATGAGGGTTTTACACATAAAAATGCAGGCTGACAAAATCATGGTGATGTTCTACATCCAAGTGAGGTCGCCTCGGATAGCCTCAGAATCCTGTTCTTGGCTGACAGGAGAGGAACCTGATGGGGTTTTTTTTGCTTTTGGGGTTTAAGTTTCAAACTTATGCATGCTGATGTAAAGATGTAAAGAGTGATTATACAGTAAGAGTTGTTACTTCTGTAAATCCAGAGGTGGGAAGTAACAAAGGATTCAGTACTTTACTTCACTATTTATTTTTCAGACAACTTTTTTCTACATTTTTTTTTCTCATTGCACGCCGTTTTTCGCCCATCGACCTGTTTCGTCGCTGCGTGACTCTTTCCCAACCTACTTCTCTCTTCAACAAGGCGTTTCTACCACAACACTGCAAAATCTGTTCATTCAGTCAAGACTTACCATCTTATTTCCAACCATAAAAATCGCATTGATCTAATTTTAAGAATAAAATGCTAACTATTGTGAAGGATTATTATAATTGCTTTAAGATTTTCTTTTATAACTTAGTTGATAAAGTTTAAAGTTACTTTACCTGCAAATTGACCTTCAGAGACATAATTTGAGTTTCAGCCTTGTATCTTTTAACCCTTGATTTTAACTGTAAGAACTGGTTTTTAAAGATGTGCTCAATAATCACACTCAGGACTTGTTCATTAATGTTATTCATTCCAAATGCTTGTTTCATGTCTAAACCAACACATTCGTTTTTTTTTTTATACAAAGTACTTATTGCTTTTTACTCAATTGATCTGCAGTTTGATTTCAGTTTCTCATGTTGAATATCTTTCAGGGTTTAACAGTGAAAAAGCAGCGAGTAATGATTTTGTTGTTTTTGCATCGCACCTACTCTCTTCATCCGAATAAAATCACTGTCGACAATACGCACATATGTATGTGTGATATTAATTCGAAACGGAATCATATTTTCAGTTGAAATGCTTTGTCTCATTTTAACATTTTAAATTGACTCTAGTTTAGTAGCTTTGGTTTTAAGATCTTTTCATACAAATTATGAAAAGCAAATTGTTAAAATTAATTATTAAGCTTATTCTAATTTAATTTGATTAAATCGAATCAATTGGAATGTGTTTTAATGCAGTGGTCCCCAACCCCCAGGCTGCGGTCCGTGGGTCAATTGGTACCGGGCCGAGCAAAAAAAGAATACATAACTTACATTATTTCCAATTTATTTATTATCTGACTCTGAACAATGTTTTATTTTGGACACATCTGCCTATGACTCACTCTTGATGCATGTCATGATGCCTCGGTCACATGTCTTCCCTCCATCCGCTACCTTCTTAAAGGGGCTCCGGCCGCTAACACATAATACATCAACGCTAAATTGAAACCCCAAGATAACAAAATTAACAAAAAACAACATAGTGGATTATTATTATATTTAGAAAATACAGTTTTTATGGTCGCATCATTTCATTTTGTTGTATTTATCCGCCACACCTTGAAGGCCGCTCCGGGAAAATATTGTCCGACATAATCCGGTCCATGGCGCAAAAAAAATGGGGGAACACTGTTTTAATGCATATTTAAAGTTTTTTTTTAATTTATCTATATTTCAACTATGCTTATCTTGAAGTGTATTATCTGCCCTGGATATATTTGTTATATTTAGATGGTTATTTTTTGCAGTGCAGAACTGCAACTCATTCTGTACTACACTTCACTATTCTGGGTACAGACTGTTGACAAAAAATATTCAAACCAATTTATCTGGTACCAACAACAATGCCAGGGTAAATGGTTCGAGTACCATTATGTGCACTATTCTATGCCAGTTAATGGTATATATAGTGTGAATAGTGTTTCATCATATTGTGTGACCTTCCTGAAGTTCTCAATTTGATACGGCATTGAACGCAGTGCTACTCACCTGGCAGGAGGGCGGAAGTCCTGTTCTTTGGTATGTTACACTCTTTCATTGCTGTCACATAGTCGTCCTGATTTGCACACTTCTGGCTAATCAACTTCAATGCACAAACAAAAGTACAACATAAAATAAAGACATCAGCTCATTGTTCGGTCCTTGATTTTCAACACAAAGTCATCAAACGATATCATCCTACCTTAAACTGTTTCTCTAGACGGGTCTTGCCTGTTGGTCCTGGAGTGAGAAGATGCGAGACGTAAGCGTGAACGTGGTTGGCTGACACTTGTGTCTCGTTAGTCCTGATGGCCTCTACTAAGACGTCGTGAATGAAAACATACTGTTCCTGACAACAAAGAGCAAGAAGAATGCGGAAATTAGTTAATGAGATACTATTATTAATACTAAAAACCAGTATAGAAAGGACAACCCCAATTCCACTTCAAAGATGTTGGGACACGAGGTATAATGTAGAAAAATACTGCATTTGCAAATCTCACAAATTCATATTCACGATAAAACAAAAAACATCTGAAATGTTTAAACTGAAAATCTATTTAATGCCTGCAACAGGTTTAAAAAAAGTTGGGACAGGTTTATGTTCACCACTTTTTTAGCATCAGCTCTCCTGTCTGAATACATCTGGGAACTGAGGAGACCAATTGCTGAAGTTTTGGGAGAGGAATGTTGTCCCATATGTATCTGACACAGAATTCTAGCTACTCAACAGTTCTGGGTTTTCTTTGTTGTATTTTTTGTTTGATGTGATGCCAAATGTTTTCATGTTTTTGTGTAATTTCTCCCATCATTTTACTAAAATTTTGGACAGGTACATTGAGGCATGAGGTCAAGTGTATAACAGAATAGCTTTGTACTGAAAGTATATGCTGAGGTGCCTCTACCTCAGTCTGCACCAGATAGTTCCTCTGGCTCCGGATGTGCTTCAGGAAGCCCATGATGTTCACCGTTCCCTCTGCCTTTATCTGTTTCAACATGCTGTCTATCACGATGTAGGTTCCTGTTCTTCCCACTCCAGCACTAAACACATACATAAAGCATCTAAACCAGACATCATTTTGACTGTAATGGTATTTATAGCATTGGCTGAACACTCAACTCTGATTGGCTAACAGGAGTATATTAGGGATAGTGAGATTCAAGTTTGTATTGGTATAAATTTATATTTAATTATTAGTAGATGTGCTAAACTCCATGCTTAACTGGTTCTCAAGCGCATTTTACGTGAATATGACGTATCACAACACTACTGAGACCGAGGCGTGTCCTGAGAGTCACACAGAATATTAGATTAACATGGCAGAGGTAGAGCTGCATCTTTCTGGAGACGGGTAAAGAACATCTGGTTTTATGACATCATTTTTCTTTTTATTTTTTTGCAATACAAAGGCCCGTTTGTGAAAGGGTCATGTGTTAGAAGTCAGAAGGCACTTAAGTAAAAATTGATGATTTTGTCCGAAACAAAGAAATTGTATAAAATCTTTCCATCCCTAATAAACACACACAGAGATTTTTTTTTATGGTGAGTCCAGTAAGTTACCTGCAGTGCACCACCACAGGGCCTGAGTCAGCGTTCTGGGTCTCAGATGACTTTTGTACAAATTTGAGCACTGGAAGTGTGTACTCAGGAACGCCCATGTCTGGCCACTGAGTGTAATGATACTGTTCGATGATTCTTTCCTGACTGCGAGTCTTCAGAGAGCCCTATATCACAGACCAATAAACAATAAACTGTGCCTTATTTCCTACTTACGACAGTTTTTAGGGTTAAACTGATAACCAATGATGATGATGAACCTTTTTGCTGCTGATGTTTCTTAGAGTGAAGGTCCTCTTAGTGTAGTAGGCCAAGGTTACGGTATTTTTCAGCGTGACCAGAAAACTCCCATACTCCTCCTGGTTTTCCATTGGCCAGTACTGGTCACATTTTCTCTGTGGGCAAGAAGACTTATTATATGTATTGTATGCAATTTGTTTGACCTGTGATTATATTCTTCATTGATATTTGCCAAACATTTTTTTGGAAAACATTGAACAGGTTTTGCAAAAAATAAATAAATGGCCACCATCACCATAGTTTCAATTCTAATCAAAATTCCATTGAATCCGATTAATTTTAAGAACGATATTATCATAAAGCACAGCATCCCCTCACCCGACCCTTCTCTAACAGGTTGGTTATCATGACGATGACGCTAACATTCTGCTCCCACACCATCCTCCAGAAGTCTTCCAGGCTTGTCTTGAGTGGACCCTGGGCTGCAATGTAAGCTTTAGGATGTTTGTAGCCCTAGAACAAGGTCAAAAGAAAAAGTACACAGTGTCAATCTTGCTTGAGGGGAATGTTCCAAACAGTACCAAGTAGTTGCTGAGATGCTTGTTACTGACTCTGTAGGCTATGGTCTTTACTCTAAGCTACAGACTTGACTTAGTTGCAGCCCGAACAGATGAACCCAATATTGAAAACTTATTCTGGTTAAAACTATCAATGAAATTGTAACATTTAATAGTGACAAATATTTGTGTGCAAACCTTTTATACTTACATCCACATAACTGGCATTTATATAGTCTCCAGTCTTTCCCTCTTTCTCTGCATTGTGATTGAGTTTGACTCGACTGTGATCATCTGGGGGGAATAAAATCATTTTTTGAAAAATTGCAAAATTAACATGTTTGTGCAGTAAGGAATAATTGCTTCTCTTACAGGCCAGGATGTTGATGTATCTGTTCTTGTTTTTGTTGTCTGGATGGTTTGAACTGTCCATCGTAATCCCCATGTCCACAGTGCAGGACTGAATTTCCTGTAAATATAAAAAAAAAGACCCTTTTTCTACATTACATTATATAACGAATGCAAGTTTAGTAGGTTACAGTAGGTGTCATCACATTTTACACATCAGTCATGCAACGTGCATGCAATGGTGCTTTTATCGAGACAGACGAGACTACATAACTATAGTTATGTGTTTAAAGGAAGAATGACTGACAGAACACAAGACTGAGGTGTCTTACCTCGTAAGACTCTTTCAAGCTCTAATCGGGGGGGAGGGGGGGAGTGAGAAAAACAAATGCAGAAAAAAAATAACAAGAATGAGAGTCCAGGACAAACAGTGAACAGCCAGTGCTGATACATAAAGCGCTAGCTATTGTGTAACTGTGGTTCTGTGAACCGTGTAGCAGCTTTCAGAGAAGTGTGTAACACCTGAATGACCCTTCGTGCACATGAGACTAAATGATGCAGTATTCACAACAATCTGTCTAGAGAACCTTGTCATGGACCGTGAACCATTACCCGTATGAACACTGACAATTATAGATCATTGCTACATAGTAGCTAGAAGGGGCTTGAAATGCAAACAACTGCATTCATAGCATTCGGGGGCTTGCTGCGACATGCTAATGATGTCAAAATCTGGGCGCTCAATCAAAAGTTAATTGGTACAAAACTGATTCTCATTATTGTCTTCCGAAAGACTCAGACAGTACCAGAATGGACAAATGAAACATACAGTAGTGACTGTTTACTTCTAAAGTGTAGACTATGGGGTTCGTCCACATGCAGACATTTGTGTAAAGAGAATGTCGGAGCAAAGAGCTGCAAATCGTAGCCAAGAGAAGCAAATTCATCAGTAAACAAAGTAGTACATGTTGGCAACAGCTAGTAGCTAAGCTAGTAGCTTACTGGCAGGACATGACAGAATGTGGGACACTTGAGAGGAAACACAGAGGTCTAAAAGATGCTACAGTGCTCATAATGTTATTGGAATGACATAGAATGATATTTATACTGTATCGTCTGAGGAAAGGAAAGCTGTAGCTTCGACTGTAGCTGCAACTTGCTTAGCCGCTAGCTTCATTAAGCACAAAGTGTAACCCAGGATTTGAGAAAAACAAATGGGAATGGTTGTTGTTTGGGAGCAATATTTCAAGATCTCAGCATCAAGCACACAAAAGGGTTATTCAGGTGTTTTACACCACTCCTGAAGGGGCTGATCGTGAAACCCATTCGAGCATGACGCAGTGTGTTCTTGCTAACATGCTGCTGACTCGTCTAGAAGAATTTGCTTGCACAGAGCATGCTCAGGGTGCGATCCCTGCACGTGCCCAAGTCCAGCTCCAGGGGAAATCGTTCCTGTTATATTTCACAGTTCAAGTAGAATCTAGTAAGGTGAGCTGTCTGAGCAAAAAAGGCAGAAAACGCAGAGTACCTCGAACTCCTTCGAGAACGTGTTGTTGGTATGAAGGTCCGTGACGTGCTTGACAAATTCTTTCACTGGAAGAGCTGCATGTTCTTCTGCAACAGCATGAAATTTCAGGACTGTAATATATATGCACTTTAAGTGTGTATGGTGTTTCGGCTAATGTGAAACACCATACATAAATGTGAAGAGAAACTCTGTGTGTGTGTGTGTGTGTGTGTGTGTGTACAGTTACCTGTATTGAGGAGAAGAGGTGTTGATGGAGCTGTTATGACTCTGGGAGATGCTTTGTCTTCTACATAGAGATGTGTCGCTTGAAAGCACTTCCTGCACACACACACACACACACACACACACACACACACACAAAAGCACAACATTTTTTATCAAATATATGTAATATCTTCATATTGAGTTGGATTTCTTTATTTGATGTGTCGCATAGGAATGGTTAAAAAAATAAATAAAAAAAAAGCATGGACTTTGATGTAAAATTGGTGACAATAGGAAACACAAGAAAGAGCCACATTCTCTTCAACTCCATGGTCTTTCCTTGGTCCTTCCATGTCATCCCATCTAGTTGCAGAGACCATTGTTGTTTTCACAATTGTGGATAAAAATTCAAAAGCTGACAGGGGCAGAGGGAAAACTAGTCTTGACTAGTTATAAATGAAATGAAGCCAATAATGCTTTTAACCTTCATATTGAAGTACTAAGAGGCCAGGCATTATGTATTTTTTTTCTTTCTTGTTTTCTTATTATCACGATTTATTTTTCTTGTGATCATGACATAAACAATGTTTCCTTGTGATCAGTGCTTTATTTTCCTGTGTATTTGGCATAAGAGCATGTTCTAGAGGACACTGAAATAGGTTTGTGTCTGTCAGTGATTGAGAACTTACACATAAGGTCTCCTCTGAGATCTCTCTCTCTCTCTCTCTCTCTCTCTCTCTCTCTCTCTCTCTCCCTATCGAGAGATAAAGTCCATATTTGCTGCAGAAAATTGCAACTTCATGATAGAGATTTCAGACACCAACGCGTAACTCGTGAAATACAATACACCAGAAACAATCACAAGGTGCGAGATTTTCCAGCGATACAATTTCCTCGTGGGAAAACGGGCTTTTATGTTGAGATCACAAGAAAAGTTTCGGGCAGAAAATGATGTTGTGATCGCGAGAAAGAAAAATGTATTATAATGCAGGCCTCTTAGGACTACCATAGTTTTTCCAATTGATTAAAAATCCTTTTCTGTAAAAGTCATTGGTTTTTAAGATTCCAAATGATAAACGGATTCTAAGTTTCTTTCGGCTTCTCCCATTAGGGGTCGCCACAGCGGATCATCCGTATTCCTGATCCACATGTTCGATTTGGCACGTTTTTACACCGGATGCCCTTCCTAACGCAACCCTCCCCATTTATCCGGGCTTGGGGCCGGCACTAAGAGTGCACTGGCTTGTGCAACCATAATGCCTGACTGGGGATGGAACCTGGGCCGAGGCGGTGAGAGATAAACCAATTCTTTAATTGTTTTAGAGAAGTGTAATAATCATAATAAAAAATTACAAGATATACAAAGGTAAACTCCCAGTACTATTACACTGTGGTGGCTTTGAGCAAAGCCCTTAACCCTAAAATGCTCGGTTGTGAGTAGAAAAGGGGGTCTTTTCTAGACCGATGCTTTAAATATGGACAGTATTTAAGACTATCAAACTTGTATGTTTCCATAATTTAGTAATTTTTTACTCTTCTAGGAAGATTTAAATCTAGATTTTGGGGATTGCTGTGGGAATATAAGAGTATTTTTAACATCCCAGCTTGTTCAGGTCAGCTAACATACAGCAGCATACAGCCCGCCTAGAGCAGTGGTCCCCAACCCCCGGGTCAATTTGGTTCTGGGCCACACAGAAAGAATACATCACTTATTTCTGTTTTATTTATTATCTGATTCTGAACGATGTTTTATTTTGGAAAATGACCGGATTCTCTCCTCCACATCTGTCTCTGACTCACACTTGATGCACGTCATGATGCCTCGGTCACATGTCTTACCTCCATCTGCTACCTTCTTAAAGGGGCTCTGGCCGCTAACACATAATACAATACTGCTAAATTCAAACCCCCAAGCGAGCAAATAGAAAAAAAAACAACACAGTGGATGCAAGTTTATTATTATATTGAGAAAATACCAGTTTTTCTGGTCGTATCGTTTTATTTTGTTGTATTTATCCTCCACACCTTAAAGGCCGCTCCGTGAAAATATTGTCCGACATTAAACCGGTCTGTGGCGCAAAAAACGTTGGGGACCGCTGCCTTAGAGCATATAGGGGTTGAACCGCTGACCTACCAGTTAGTAATCCAGACCCTTAACTATTGAGCTACTGCCGAATGATTAGTAATCGTTCAAGGACATTTGTAAGATCAGACATGTTTTGTGGGGGGGTGGGGGTTCAGTCAGTGTTCCAGTTCATTCTAAATGCGTTTACTCTGGTTGAGGAGGTCAGCTCTCTATGCAGGACACTTGAGATCATCCACTTCAGAAGCACATATGCACATATATAAGTAGCATTTGGCCATCTAATGTATTATTTAGTGCTGAAGTGTGTATATATGTGTGTGTTTCAAATTACCTCCAATAGATGAGGATGCTAATCAGCACCAGCAGGCAGATCGCAGTAAGGGTAGACACCACCGCTAGTGGCACCACTGTCCTCTTTTCTCGCTCCGTCCCTCCCACCATTCCCACTCGAGACTGTGGACTGCTGTTGCTCGCTTCTGTCCAGAAAACACAAATTTGATTAAAGCTTTTTTTTTGTTTTGTTTTTTTAACTGCGTGAATGAAATTTCCATAGATGAGCAGGACAGTATACCAGTCACCATTATTTCCTACTATTGGACATAGCAATATTTGCATATATGAATTATTAGAATGAAGTCACAAAATAAATTCAGAAATTCAGAAATACATCCGACACTGGGTTTAAAGAGTCTGGGATTCACTCTAACCCTCTTCCCAGTGGAAAATCTGCACTTCTGGGATCTGTACTTCCTCCCTCAATATGGCTTTTCCTCTCAAGGTAAAAATCTGTATCTCTACAATGTCACGCTCTTTCATCAGCGTGTACCAGTCGGAAATTGTTTGCTCGGTGTACAATTTCCAAGTGGTCCAGGAAAATTGCACATGACCAAAAATGCATACCTTCTTTCAAGTAGAAGTAAAGGAAAAATCTGTAGAAAAATGCATGGACAAATGTTTGGCTGCTGTACATTTTAATGATATAGACAACTTTGGGTATATGAATATCCTACACTCTACAGGCTGCAGGGAGAGTTGCACCAATACAAAACAAACAATATTGTGTTGGTTCTCCTTCAGGAATATGAGCTACAATATCAACATCAGTGAGCCTTGGACACCCATAATCCAGAAGCAGGGCATCAGGATGGAGCAGGAAGCAACTAAATACTATATCACCCAACAAGCACCACACAGGGATTCATTAGCAGACAACATGTGGGAAAACTGTCAAGATCTGGGGGGTTTCCAGCTAGGCTTTTTTAATTATTATTTCTTTGTGTTTCCTTTTTTTTCCACTAGATGTCACCAGAGTGTTTCCAGAGTCCCTCATTAGCTTCTATTGTTTCCACCTGTGTCTTTTGTGTATTCAAGTCCCCTTTTTTTCATGAAGTTAAGTCATCCTGTCTATCTTCACTTCATTTCAAAATCAAATCTCGTACTTTTTTACTCCACTACATTTTGTGAAACTTAACTGGTTACATTTGCAGCACGCCACCAATAAGGATCGTGTTGGTGGTGTCTACTTATCACCAACATACGGTTCAACGCCAGTTCAATAGCAAGCAGAACATTTTGAGAGGAACAAATGATGGGAGAAACTCCTGACTCGAACTCGCCACAACACCCGTGACCTTGTTTACGTGGTTTTTCTAAAGTAGTTGAAAAGAAGGTTTTGTGTTTATGATTATATAAATATTTTAACACTTATTTCAATTAATATCATTCTTATCATTCTATTAATTCTCATTAATATCATTCTATTAATAGCTGCTTGAGTCTTTTCACATAAACTGAGTGAGAAAAATGATAATAGAAGCATTATAGCTATAATAAATCGTAGTACTTTGGAGGCTTAAGTACATTTTTGGAGGCAAATACTTTTGTACGTTTTATGGGACACTTTTACTGAGGTAAAATTTTTCTGAGTGTTTCTCTACTTTAACCCAAGTACATGGTTTGGGTACTTCGTCCACCACTGAATAGAAGAATGGTGTTTTTTCTGTCACTTTGAATTGTATCCAGTGTGTATTTATTTGTAGCTTGTAAGATATTGAATTATTTTCTACATTTGGTGTCCAATTCCAAAGAAACAATTTGATCATGTTTTTTGGTTTGCTGAAACCTAGTGTTTTTAAACTGTAATTATTCTCAGACTTACCGTTAAACAACGGCCGAGTGGGTTCGTTAACATTCTTCACCGAGACGGACAAAGTGTTACTGGTGACGTAGATGGTTCTGCTCTCTGCATTTGGGGCTGAGGTTACCGAAGTGACGCGAGGTTTGGTCCACCACACTTGCCCCTGATCTCGATCCCCTCTGGTTATGAGCGTCGGCAGACTGAGCTGCTCCTCGTTCGGGCTGGACGAAGTCGTCCTAGATTTCAAGTGAACTTTAGTTACCAGCATGGTGTCTTCATCCTCTGGAGAAATGTGGCTGCTTGTTGGTTGTTCGTGGCTTATTGTCTGTTCTGAAGAAAACGTTTGAGATTCTACTGTAAGCCTATGTTGTGGTGGTGGTGATGTGGTTGGCTTGATTGTTGGAAAAAGTGCTACTGGTTGATTGTAGGTGGGAGTGGTGTCGTATAAGGCGCTCTTAAAAGAAGAGGTCTGGGCAGGCAAAACTGTTGGTTTGCTGCTTGTCCCACTCGCAGAGACAGTGGGCTGGGAGGTCTCCTGAAATAAGCAAAAACAAAATCGATCACTAAGGGCGCAATCATACATGCTTTTTTTTTTCATTTTGAAATAATCGTACCTCAGGAAAATCTTCTACTTGGGTTAATTCAGCCGATGGATCAGGATCGTTTTCTGTCGAATAAGCGTTAAAGATTCCCCAATTAATTTGTGCCTAAAACTCCTCTAACGTGTACTGAGCATAAATTAGTGAGCAGGGCGGGTTTACCAGGGTCTTCCAGAGGCATGTCCACTATAAACTGGTCACTCATGCGACCGGTCAAACCGTTAGTGCACAGCGCCACCACCTGGACAACGTAGCTGTTATTGGCCAGCAAGTTGTAAATAATGGCTGCCTGTAACACAAAGCAAAATTTAATTCACGTGGCCCAGTGCAATAAACAAGTAATAACATTTGATGGAGATTATAATTGTATTTTCTTACAATTGATATCTACATTTTGATTATTTTTTCTATTTCCTTAAACTTTTTTTTGTCAGATGTGCTCACAATGCAAACTAAGGAGCGTGCTTAATCACTACGGGTCTATAAAAGTGCCCAAGGGACCATTTTTTTTATATTTTAAGTTTATCCATGGCCATACATTATTTAAAACATTATTTATGGCCATACAGATAAAAAGATTGTATGTATATATGTATGTATATATACAATCCATATACTTTATAGGTCCCCATAGAGAAATTGTTTGGTTGCAGTTGCTCACAGTAGAATTAAAAGTAATGTTTATTGTAAGATAAAAAAAAAAGGAAAAGAATATATAAATAAATGTACATATTGTTTTATATTAAATTAAATGAAATTAGTTGCAACAGTAAAACAGATGGCAATAAAGTCAGACTGCACAGATAGTTACACAAGTTATTCCACAAGTAACAATTTTAATTATTATTGCACTGAAATTATTGCATAAAACTGCCCAAGATATTAACATCATCTAACTGTGGCATGAAAATCTATAACTATATCTATATAATCTATATCATTTTCATTGTTTTTGATTAATAAAGTATTGTTGATTTAAGTATTACTGTTATTATGAATCCAAACTATAATTGTTGATTTCAACTTCACACCCAACTTACAACATCCTGGTCCCCGTCGGTCAGGAACTGTCGCTTTGGAGCATTTTTGCCCTGTAGACTCTGGTAAGTGACGGAATATCTCTCGATGCTGGTTTCGTAGACGGCACGCGGCCTTTCCCACGTGACCATGATGCTGGTGTGGTTTTGCGGATCCGCCTGAACGTTCTCTGGCTCCGAGGTGCACACTGAGGACAAGAACGTTTGATCGGAATCAGTTACATCTGTGGACAAAAGTATCCTTAGAAACCTACAACTGAGCAGTTGAGGGTTAAGGGCCATGCTCAAGAGCCCAGCAGTAGCAGCTTGTTTGTGTTGGGATTTGAACTTCTGCTAACAGTTCCCACAACGTTCCAGGCAAACAATTTTATAGGATGCCTTTGGATGCAGCAGCATGAAATTTTCTCTTTCACATGAATCAAAAGACTGTATTACTGTGTACAAATCCAGATCCATGAAGATATACTTTACATGGGTTGGGGTGAAAGATCCTACCTTAACCCTGTCAAACATATAAACTGGAACGCTGACTGCACCCCGGGCCTCCTCACCTCACCGACATCAGGACCTGATTTCGCTGATTTGAGCTTAAATCTCCACAAGTAAACTCCAAAAACTACTGGAACATTTACCCACAAGAGCGAAGGCTAATAATAATAATAATAATAATAATAATGTGGGACTAATGTGAGAAAGCACATCTGTGGTCTTATGGTCAGGTGTCCACAAACTTTTGTCCATATATTTTGTTTTAATAATGGAGTTCTGTTTTTCATAAAGTACTTGAAAAAAAAAAAAAAACCCATAGCTATGGTCTCTTTTCATTAAAACAATAACACAAAGAAGACGAAAGAGAAAAAGTGCAATGGGGAAAAGTATGGCTGTGTTTGAATGAGGGTTTTGTGTCAGAACAATGGGGGAGAGCTTGTGGATGAGCGTTTCAAAGACCGAGGCCCTCTAGCAGTTGAATAACTCTGATCCCTCCACCCCCACAGCTTTGGGGGAAAAAATCAGTAAAACAGGACGCGAGGAGACGCACCACCACGCGTTAGAAATTCCGATGAAACGTTGGAAGATCGGCGAATGCCGTTTTGACATATTTGAAGTGTGTGTGTGTGTGTGTGTGTGTGTGTGTGTGTGTGTGTGTGTGTGTGTGTATTAGAAGCTGAATAGATCATGAAACATTTTGGAATGTCTTTTATGAAAAAAATGAAGAGATGCACCCGAAAAGCCATGCACATACCATGCAAACTTTTTTTTTTTTTTTTGCTCAGTGCAAGTCTACTTGAAAAAGGAAACAAAGGGAAGGGCCATGCTGAGGGGAAAAGATGTTACTTAGCAACGCCTAACTCGCTGCCAGTGTTTTTTGTTTTTTGGGTTTTTTTCATACAATTGAAGAGCATCATCAGAGTGTGAGACACTGAAGCAAACCTCTAAAAGATTGTGCATGAAAAAAATGAAGAGATGCACCGGAAAAGCCATGCACATACCAACCAAACTTTTTTTTTTTTTTGCTCAGTGCAAGTCTACTTGAAAAAGGGAACAAAGGGAAGGGCCATGCTGAGGGGAAAAGATGTTACTTAGCAACGCCTAACTCGCTGCCAGTGTTTTTTGTTTTTTGGGTTTTTTTCATACAATTGAAGAGCATCATCAGAGTGTGAGACACTGAAGCAAACCTCTAAAAGATTGTGCGCACTGATATACAGTGAGGAAAATAAGTATTTGAACACGCTGCTATTTTGCAAGTTCCCCACTTAGAAATCATGGAGGGGTCTGAAATTGTCATCGTAGGTGCATGTCCACTGTGAGAGACATAATCTAAAAAAAAAAAATCCAGAAATCACAATGTATGATTTTTAAACTATTTATTTGTATGATACAGCTGCAAATGAGTATTTGAACACCTGTCTATCGGCTAGAATTCTGACCCTCAAAGACCTGTTAGTCTGCCTTTAAAATCTCCACCATCAGTAAGAATCCAACTACTAACATGACCAAGACCAAAGAGCTGACCAAAGACACTAGATACGTGTCTATGGAGTGAGGACCAAAGACAGCTGAGTGTCTTTGGTCCTTTAGTGTCTTTAGTGAGGACAGCTGAGAGGATCATCGGAGTCTCTCTGCCCTCTATCATGGACAATTACACCTCACACTGCATCCGCAAAGCCAACAGCATTGTGGACGACCACTCCTGCCATCAGGGAAGCGGTTCTGAAGTCTGTCACATCCAGACTGTGTAACAGTTTCTTCCCTCAAGCTATTAGGCTTCTCAACACAGAACTGAACTGAAACTCTCACACACACACACAACTGTGTGACTGATCTGTACAACCCGGACTCAACACACACTCGCACTCACTTCACACATCCATGTCTTCAGTACCACTCACGTTACATCACTTCATTGTAACGTAATGTAAAAAAAACAAAAATGGTTCCGCATGGTGATGCCTCTGTGCACAAAGTGAGCTCCTTAAAGATCTGGTTTACATGCTTTGGAGAGGAAGATCTTGCTGCTATAGAGCTCTGATCTCATCCCTATTGAACACCTTTGGGATGAATGTGAATGCTGACTGCACCCAGGTCTCCTCACCTACATCAGTACCTGCCTTTCATAACACCCTTGTGGCTGATGAACATGAATATCCATAAGCACACTCCAAAATCTAGTGGAACATCATCTCAGAGGAATGGAGGGAATTAGGAGGGCAAATTGGGACTAAATGTGGAATGCCCAATACTTTTGCCAATGTATGTATATATTTATGTATGTGTGTGTGTGTGTGTGTGTGTGTGTGTGTGTGTGTGTGTGTGTGTGTGTGTGTGTGTGTGTATATGCATGTTATACTCACTAGGAGCAAGAACTTCCTCGGTGCCAGTGTATGATGAAAAAACCTGCCCCAGGAACTGCTGCTGTTGCTCCCTGTAATTGTTCTGAAGGTAATCTGTAAGCATCACATATCCAGCCTGCTGCATGGTCATCACCTCACAGAACACCTCCAGCTGCAGGAGCGCAAAGGAACAAATAGGCATAAATGTAAATAGAGAATACACACCGATTTATATAAACTGTATTGCGAGTGGTTGGATTTTATCGCAGGACCCAGTAGGCATTGTTTTTACAGATTTAACATTACATAGTGAACAGGTTCTTCTCACCTTCTACACGTCAGACCACCACATGAAGATTAGTGACCCTGGTGCTAAACATGATGCTGAAATTAGTGATGTATATGCCGGGGCAACGTAACAGAGACTTGTTCTAACCCGGTGACTTGTCATTATCCATTTATCCATAATGATCAGGCATAACATCACTGTATGACCACCTGCCTAATATTCCGTTGGTCAAAACGGTCCTGACCTGTTGAGCATTAACAGCATTACCTTGAAAAATTTCAGCTACAGGAGCTCGTCTGTTGGATCGGGCCACATGAGTTGGCCTTTGCTCCCCATGTGCGTCTGTGAACCTCGGCTGCTAATGACTCTGTCGCCGGTTCACCACTGTTTCTTCCTTGGACCAGCCCACATGAGCTGCAGTTTTGGAGATCCTCTGACCCAGTCGTGTAGCCATCACGATCAATCAGTGTTATTGACCTTGCTCAAGTGCCCCAGCAGTGGCAGTTCAGTGGTGGTGGGCTTTGAACTTGCGACCTTCTAATCAGAAGTCCAATTGTTTCATTATAAAAATTTCTGGATCTTTGTTTTCTGGTAAAGCCAGAATAAGATGCCTCTTGCCAATCAGAAATGGTCTGAAAACTGGCTTTTTGCTAGCAAATGATTAGCGTCGCGTACTCGACATTAGCTTGCTTCGCCCGATGTAAAGTCGCAGGATTGTCCTGCCAGTTCTCAATGGAGAGGTTGCGTTGTCTACGCAGAGACAAGCCCATTGAGTAGTGGCCCATTAGTGAGTAGTGACCAGCATCAACTTGATCTATGGACAGGGTGGACGCCCAGCCCCTACCATCAAATGCACTTTACCAGGAGTTTCTTCTCCTCATGGGCATAATCTATGCTATCTATAAACTTTCTTTCTTTCTTTCTTTCTTTCTTTCTTTCTTTCTTTCTTTCTTTCTTTCTTTCGTTCTTTCTTTCTTTCTTAAAGGACAGATTTACAAAATGGTATAAAAAAGTTTTGAGATAAGCCCTGTTTACTGTTTAGCCCTGTTTACTGGGCTAATTCTTCATTTATTAACGTTTACACACCATCACCTTCACAATAGTCCCCTTGCACAGCAATACTGTGCTCCCAGAGTTCCTGCCACTTCTGAAATGTGTCCTGAAAGTCTTCTCTTCACCTTCTGCGATTCGCGCTGGACCCCCTTGGTGGTGTCAAAACGGCGACCTTTGACACTCTTTGGAAAGAGGGCGAAGTCAGCAGGAGCCAAATCCGGCCAGTTGGGCGGGTGTGGAATAGCGATCATGTCATGATTGTTTTCCAAAGAACACCATGTACATTTTCAGAGGTTGGGCTTGTTGATCTTCCTGATCTCCCGTCACTCGACTCCAAAACACCTCGGACCACTCGTCGTAGCGGGTCAAATGTATGTCATGTCAAACGACTTTGTGGGGGTTTTGCCGAATTTAATGCAGAATTTCACGTTTGCTTTTTGTTCTGACCTGGTGTCCATGATGAAATTTTCCCTTTCACTTGAACTCGGAGACCCAAACCCGTTCCAGCATGACTTCATAACTCCATGAAGATATGGCTTATATGAGTTGGAGTGGAAGATCTCGAGCGGCCTTCTACAGAGCTTCGACCATAACCCGATTAAAAATACTAAATTGGAATGCTGACGGCACCACAGGCCTCCTCACATCACCTACATCTGTACCTGGCTTTACTAACACCCTTGTGGCAGAATGGGTTTAAATTCCCATAAAATCCAGTGAAACATCTTCCCAGAAGAGTGGAGGTTCTTATAACAGCAAATAGGGATTAGAATTGGATGTTCAAAAAGCACATAGGTCAGGTGTCCACAAACGTTTGTCCATATACAGAGCATTTTATAATCTATCGTGATGTACTGATTTAAAAAGGATAAAAAGACATATTTTTAGTGTCCCAGTTATTAAAGACATTTTGTGTGTAAAATGGAACCAAGAACAGAAAAGCTCTGACCTGCGTTTCAGAAATTGGCACCGTGTCTCGGAACACAATCCACCTAACTGTCTCCGTGCAGGGCGGCGCGGTGAGGGAGCCGTTGTAGATGTAATATTTGGCTGTCGACTCAGGAAGTAGGCCGAGAAGAGAAAAGGCCTCGAGCATTCTACTCTTACCTTCATATCCAACAGGAAGTAAAACAATTACATATTTAAGGTTAAAAACAAATACAAAGTTGAATCATTGATCAATTATGAGTAGCTACTTTATCAATGTGAAGGGTACAAAACATATAATATATCCCTCATTTAAAGCTCATTGAAATTTTTGCAGAAGATATACAGCGGAAAAAAAAAATACTAACGTAACCTAGCGTGAATAAATGAACACAAGGGGTGGAAAAAGAACGAGTTCAAACGAAGAATCACGGCACGTACCATAACGGCTGACGGCGTTGACCCCATCGATTATGGCAGCGTAGTTCTCGTTATCATCAAAGCTCTCCTGTGAAACCATGTACATTTCTGATTAACAAGACAAAAATAAAGAAAGAAATACTGCTGTTGAATTGAAAAGAATTGACGCACCTCAAACAGTACGGCCAGTGCAGTGATTCTGCCATTCCGCCTCAGAGCATCATCTATAGATGACTCGTTTTCCTCATAACAGTAAATTTGCATCTGTGAGGGGCAGCATTTGGGGGATAATAAGAGCCATTTGAATACAAAAAGTTTCTCTGAGCTTTTTCCACATTTTATGTTACAGCCTTATTCCAAAATGGATTTAATTCATTATTTTCCTTCAAAGTCTACAAACTTCATAATGACAAAGTGAAAGAAGTTTGTTTAAAATCTTTGCAAATGAATTCAGAATGAAAAAGGAAAGAAATCACATGTACATAAAGATTCACAGCCACAACACTCAAAATTGAGCTCAGGTGCTTCCTGTTTCCACTGATCATCCTTGAGATGTTTCTACAACTTGATTGGGGTTCACTTGTGCTAAATTCAGTTGATTGGACATTTCTGTAATATTGAAGGTCCCAATGTGACCTCCATCCTCTGTAAATGGAAGAAGTTTGGAACCATCAGGACTCGGAGCCGCCGGCCAAACCAAGCTATCGAGGGAGAGGGACCTTAGTCAGGAAGATCACTCAGAATGAGCTTCAGCATTTCTCTGTGGCGGGAGGAGAACCTTCCAAAAGAACATCCATCTCTGCTGCACTCCACCAATCAGGCCTGTATGGTAAATTGGTCACTCCTCAGTAAAAGGCACATGACAGCCAGCCTGCCTTTTGCCAAAAGGCACCTGAAGGACTCTCTGACCAAGTGTCGAGTCTGGAGGAAGCCAGATCATCTGATGGCCAATAATATCCCTACAATGAAGCATGGGGGTGGCAGCATCATGCTGTGGGGATGTTTGTCAGCAGCAGGAACTAGGAGACTAGAGAGACATCCTTGATGAAATCCTGCCCCAGAGCACTCTGGACCTCAGACCGTTGCGACGGTTCATCTTCCAACAGGACAACGACCCTCAGCACCCAGCTAAGATTAAAAAAGGAGTGGCTAAGGGATGACAGAGTCCTTCAGTGGCCCAGCCAGCGTTCAGACTTCAACCTGATTGAACGTTGATGGAGCTTGAGAGGTTTTACAAAGATAAATGGGAGAAACTGCCCAAAAATAGATGTCAAACTTGAGGCTGTAATTGGTGCCAAAGGAGCTTCAACAAAGTATTAAGCAAATGCTGTAAAAACTAATGTACATGTGATTGATTATTTTATTTTATTATAAATTTTAACAAACATCTTTTACATTGTCATTATGGGAAAGTGTTTGTAGATTTTCTAGAAATTATTTTGTAGAAAATAAGAAATTTAAACAGTCGTTAATCTTTTTCATGAACCTTTTTATACATTTGCTTTTTTCTTTCTTTCCATTTCTCAAGAATTTGCACTAAAGCACAATTTCCTTAATTTTAAATCCCCAGGAAACTGAAATGGTCTTTGTCATCCATCAGAGACTGTAATCAATTGTATTGCTAGATAGTTAACAGTGGATAATGCAGATCCATTTTACTCAAAGTTCATAAATATTGCCACTTTTATTTATTTTTTGCCCCTTATGGACATTGTTTTAGCAGCTTTACAGAGATAAGGAAGTACAGTTGTATAAACCTAAAAAAATGGCACTTAACTTGCTCCAGGGACACTGTAATATTGGGAAAACGTATTGCTCTGGTCCCACCCCCAAACCGGGATATGTCTGGAATTTTATTGCGTGTAAATGTATGCGTGACTAAGCAAAATCTGCTTCTTAAAATGTAAACTTTGTGTTTCAAAAAATGAAACATTTTCAAACACTATCAGAAGGAATTCTGTTTGTTTTGTTTGTGTTTTTCTATTGGACGATTCAGACAAAATATTGAGACAAGTTTCCAAATGTAAATTCCCATTCAAATGGAAATTCGGTCTCACTTTTCCATGCCAAATATTTATTTTTCCAATTCGGATTGCAGTGGATTGCTGCATTACGCTCTGTTATGATCTCTTGGACCTACAATGCATTTGGGAACCTCAACGACTTGATGTAAGTCCTACCTCTAGAGGAAACTTGTAGCCATTGAGGCTGTGTTCCGAACCGTCAGACGAAGCGTTGCAGCGGCCCCAGTGGAACGTGATCCTGGCTACTCTGAACCGTGACCCGAGTCCTCCTCCACTGATGTAGAACTGCCCATTCACACTGATAACCACTGAGTGTGTACAGTGCAGGAACACACACACACACACACACACACACACACACACAATTTAATCATTGAGGAATTATTGCGCTCACTTTCACGGTTTCGATTTACGCTTGCAATTAAATTACTTTATTTATGCCTGGTACTTATATACCTGTGAGAAAAGACATGGTGTCTCTATTTATAACTGCACCTAAGAATGATTGCCAGCTATTTCGTATTCTGTATCTATAGCAGATTTTACAGGAAAATTCATTGAATTGTCTTCAGAGACATGGGTCTATGGCTTCAGGAAAAACTTGATATTGGTTGAGACTGAGATTAGATCCCATTTAAATTGAATTCCATTGACGTCCTACAGTCTCACACATTTATATTTTAAATAAGAAACCCAAATCAAACCTAGCATGGTGTTCGAATGTTGTTTTCTTGATCTAGCATGCTTCCAAGCCTGGAAAAAAAGAAACCAACCTGTTTTTCCATCGTTGCGGATGGTAGAATCGGACATGAGCTTCTCCCAGTTCTCAAACCGCAGATCCTGGTACTGCACTTGAACCTGAGTAAAGCTCTCCTCAATGTTGATGGGTGACTGCCTGGCACCGTTGCAGGAGCGGTACTTCTTCACCCAGTGCTGCTGGTTCAAACTTCCTGTACAGAATACATTTTTTGTGCTGCTTCTTTTCCATAAGACTTTGAGCACTTCACAGGGAAAGACCATAGGTATGGATTTTCACTCGCCAAAACCTATATAGCAATGATCTGAATTAACGAGAGGATTTCCATCAAATTTTCTAAAGATCAATTGGAAATCAATCAAAAAATCAAGCCAGCTCCTTTTTTATTCGAATAATATTAAAACTTAATATAGCTAAACATGTTGCCAGATCCACAGTGTGCAAACTGTACAGTAATTTAACCACTAAAGTAAATACAAACGCCTCGAGGCAAATTTTATAAATAATTAATGATGCATGGGAAATTACAGGAAGTTTTTAGAAGCCATGTATTTTTTATATTTTTAAATATATAGTAACCCCCGCTTTTCGAATCTTGTACCCCCAGTTTATTGCAGAATCGCATCTGCCACATAACTAATTTGATTGGTTGTTTTTTTCCCGGTCTCTCGCACCATAGACCAAACCAACGTATAACCCTAATTTTTGGGGTTGCATCTGTTTATCGTGGTTTTCTTTTATCGCTGGCGGTTTTGAAATATAAACACTGTGATAAACAGGAGATTACTGTATTTATATCATCCATGACGCTGGGATCATCCATGACGCTGCGACGATGCTGTCTACAGGAAGTCCCGTCAGCCTGATTACACCGAGAAATTCACTACTGATCATGGGGATACTACGGTTATGTTGCGATCACGAGAAAATTAAGTGGTGATAACGTGAAAATGAGAAAGCAAAAAATGTATAATAATGCATGGCTTCTTTGGACTGCTGTAAGAAAATGTTTTGGGATGGAAAAAAAACGCTTTTACACCATAAAAAAAAATACAAATTATTAAAAAAAATCTCTTCTGCTACATTTTATAATATGAGTTCATAATCACACCAACATCATGTAGATCTTTGAGATTTAATTGAGATTCAATGTATTTCATTTAAAGATTAATTGAGATTCAATGTATTTCATTTAAACCACTAACTCTGACCATTCCTAGTAAAAGACTTTTGGGGGGGGGGGGGGGGTATAAAAAAATCTCCTTCTCGCACCATAGCTAAACAATTGCACACTTCTGCAATAAGGACAAATATATACGGTACCAATCATCCTGAAGTGAAAGATCTAATAAAATAAAATGATAAATGTATAAACTAGTGTATGGAAGTGCAGTATTTCGCCTTCTAAAAGCGAAATTGACTGGTTGCTAAACTGAAACTACTGACCATCATTACTTTTTGTTCTGAGGACACATTTGAGGGAATATTTGTTTACCAGGTGAGTCAATTGAACTGGAATCTATCTGAGAAAACAACAAAATGATAGCAATCATCTTTCATTTTATATTTACAATTACATAAATGGTTTCTGTCAGACGCCTTTATCCAGAGAGACTCTCTGTCCATGGATACATCCTGATACTGGTTCAATAGGACACGCACTAAAAAATCAGCCAGTCTAAAAAAAACAGTTTGGAGAGTCATTTCACGGGCCGGGCCAGAGATTTCGGTTCATTTGTAAAAAAAGTACGCATCAGCCCCTGTGATTGAAATTAGGCTGCCACTGATGTTAAAATTGCCTTAACAAGACCAGATAAAGCTAAATAAATAAGAGAGATGAACAGAGATAAAGAAGAGATAAAGCCATAAAAATAGATCAATAATAAATAAAAAGGCTGTCCCTGACTCAACAGTTTATTCCACCACCAGAACAGAGAAGAATCTGGAAGCATGTTTTCCTCTGTACCCAGAGATGATGGAACCAGAGGAACAGTGGTTAAGAATAAAAAAAAATAGCATGCAGCAGTAAAGAATGAGGTTCACTATACTGTAATGTATTCTAAAAAAAACTGGCTAAATGGATAAAAAATATACTATCACAAATATTTCCCTTTAGATTTACAGTACAGCGTCTCAAGCCTGAATGGAATTGTAGTCGCTGTGGCAACACGATTCGACCCGGAAACGCAATTTGTATAAAAGAATTGTGCAAAAATTCAGATTTTTTTTTGCTCATGCGGAGTGAATGAATGAATGAATGAAGAAGGGAAAGAGTGAATAAATAAATTAATAAATACATTGATTGAAAATCTCTGGTGTGTTTCTTAAATGAAAGATTCGTCGAAATACGCTGAAACAAGTAGAACAGTTGAGTAGAATATATTTTTAGAAAATGAAACATTAAATGTAAAAAAAAATAAAAAATAAAAATCACATTACCCAAATGGTGTCTAACAAATGAAAACTATGGAACACGTACATTTTTTTAATTGTATTTAATTTGTGCCTATTCAATTAATTACTCAATGTAAATAATATAATAAGAAAAAGTATCGCATTAATTTGAATAAGCCCATTTTTTTTTCAATATATTATTTTTATTTGAACCAAGCAGGCATTTTTTTTTATTCTTTTAAAAGTGTCAATTGTTCATAAATGTTAATAATTATAACAAATTATAATAAATCATAATTATAATAAAAAACGTAAAAAAAGAAAAGAAAAAAAAAGTACATGCTAATTTCTGTTTTGCATTTTTTTCTTCCTCAACCGAAATTGAACCGAACTGAGATGTGTGAATTTTGTGTACGCATACACACCTAGATTGTGGTACTGTATGTGACTGATATAAACGTCTTATGCATCTGCAAATAAACATGCCACTAACACACACACACACACACACACACACACACACACACACACACACACACACACACACTGTACACATTTCGACACGGTCCAACAATAGCGTAATTTAAAGATTTCCTCGCTTTTCCCCCCATCCTTTGTTATTATTATTCGCCTTGAGGTCATTGTTGCTTCAAATCTGCCCACAAGCTGACAGATAATTAGCGCATATCTAAACACATTCCCAGGCTGCTGAAAGCTTCTACGCAGTGTGAGGTCGACGTTATCCGGAATGACCGGAATGCATCAGGTGGAAATGCTAATTGCCCAGTGTATTTCGCAGAGATCGAAAGCACCGAGTACAACCAGCTGTGATGGAAAGGTAAAGCAAAGCGCTACGTAGCCTCGTCGGGCCCCTGCGGAGGAAACTGATGACACGCTGTAATCAGCTGCAGTCTTCGCTGCCATGGTTACAAATGGCCATGGCATTTAGGGGGAGGCTAGCACGCAGAGGATTTATATTATATACATATCTATATTATTGTGTAAAATACATTTTTTTGTCATGTAATAAAGCAAAATCCAGCCTTCGTGCTGCAATGTGTTTTTTTTTTGTTGTATTTTAAAAAAAGGAAAAGGACTGAATCATTAGGAGGTGTGTCAGGTCTCTGTGAAGGGGGGGGGGGGGGGGGTTGGGNNNGGGGGGGGGGGGGGGGGGGGGTGTTTTTGTGCATTGGAGTAATATGTGGACCTCCCTTTTGCTCTTTAGGAGTCTTGAAGCTTAGCCTTGTGTTGCTCGTACTCTTTCACATGTTAATAGATTTATTCACAGCTCGGTGCACATACACACTGGTAGCCTTCCCTCCTCCTCCAGACCGCTCCAGAAAACAGATTTTCCAGCTCGTGAAAACAGCCATACAGCTTTTTTATTTTAACACCGTGAAAGAGTTTCTCACTGCAACAAAATACCCCGGCTTATATATATATAGCGCACTTTAAATGTACTGGAACTGCAATACTTATGCAATCTCATAAAAGCATCTTCATCCCACCCTTTTTTTCATTTTCCAAGTCCAACATCTTAAACATTGAGTTCCCCCTTCCCATGAGCTGTAGCTTTGTCTAAAGCATTACTGCGAACAAGGTACATCGCCTGTCTGTTTGGCACGAAGCATACGCAGGGTTACAATTTCCAGGTTACATATAACTTTATGACGTCGTCTGTAAGGTATATTAATACCTTACAGCTGACTGTTCTGTTCTTGGTTACTGTATGTAGATCTAAAAACTATTAGCCAGTGGGAACAACTGAAAAAGGAGTCAACTGTATTTAGATGAATATTGTTGTTTGTTGGATGTTTGATCTGCTGTGGTGCTGCTGTGTGAGGAAATTCTGTAAGCTTGCAAAGCTTTGGACAATTCCTGAGAGGATTTGGAAAAAAGTGGTTACTGATAGCAAAGTGGGCATATGAGTGAGTAAATGAACGTGTGAGTGAGTGAGTGAGTGAGTGAGTGAGTGAGTGAGTGAGTGAGTGAGTGAGTGAGTAAACGAATGTGAGTGAGTGAGTGAGTGAGTAAATGAACGTGTGAGTGAGTGAGTGAGTGAGTAAACGAATGTGTAAGAGAGTGAGTGAGTGAGTAAATGAGTGAGTAAGTAAATGAACGTGTAAGTGAGTGAGTGAGTAAGTGAGTAAGTAAATGTGTAAGAGAGTGAGTGAGTGAGTAAATGAATGTGTGAGTGAGTGAGTTAATTAATGTGTGAGAGTGAGTGAGTGAGTAAATAAAATGAGTGAGTGAGTAAATGAACGTGTGAGTGAGTGAGTGAGTGAGTGAGTGAGTAAATGAATGTGTGAGTGAGTGAGTAAATTAATGTGTAAAAGTGAGTGAGTGAGTGAGTAAATAAAATGAGTGTGTGAGTAAATGAACGTGTGAGTGAGTGAGTAAGTGAGTGAGTAAGTGAGTGAGAGAGTGAGTAAATGAATGTGTAAGAGAGTAAGTGAGTGAGTGCGTAAATGAATGTGTGAGTGAGTGAGTGAGTGAGTGAGTGAGTGAGTGAGTGAGTAAATGAATGTGTAAGAGAGTAAGTGGGTGAGTGAGTAAATGAGTAAGTGAGTAAATGAACGTGTGAGTGAGTGAGTGAGTGAGTGAGTGAGTGAGTGAATGAGTGAGTAAATAAACGTGTGAGTGAGTGAGTGAGTGAGTAAATGAATGTGTAAGAGAGTGAGTGAGTGAGTGGGTGAGTGAGTGAGTAAATGAATGTGTGAGTGAGTGAGTGAGTGAGTGAATGAGTGAGTAAATAAACGTGTGAGTGAGTGAGTAAATGAATGTGTGAGTGAGTGAGTGAGTGAGTAAATGAATGTGTGAGTGAGTGAGTGAGTGAGTGAATGAGTGAATGAGTGAGTAAATAAACGTGTGAGTGAGTGAGTGAGTGAGTGAGTGAGTGAGTGAGTGAATGAGTGAGTAAATAAACGTGTGAGTGAGTGAGTGAGTGAGTGAGTGAGTGAGTAAATGAATGTGTGAGTGAGTGGGTGAGTGAGTGAGTAAATGAGTGAGTAAATAAACGTGTGAGTGAGTGAGTGAGTGAGTGAGTGAGTGAGTGAGTGAGTGAGTGAGTGAGTGAGTAAATGAATGTGTAAGAGAGTGAGTGAGTGAGTGAGTGAGTGAGTGAGTGGTATAGGTATAGTAAGTAAATGAGTGACAAAATGTATGAGTGAGTGAAGTAGTTGCATGAATGAGTGAATGAATGAATTGGGGGGGTGAATAAATGAGTAAAATGGGTAAATGAATGCATTAATAACTGAGTGAGTGTATAAATGCATGAGTAAGTGGAATAGTGAGTATGTGAATGAATGAAAAAGTGATTGAGTACATAAAGTTCATTTCATGATTAAAATTGCACAAAACAGTTGACACAAAAAAATAATTATTCTGTAAGGCACATGGATCCAATTCACATAGTAAACTACTAAATATACTAAAACAAAATAGCCACTTAAACTGCAGTCACCTGATATCACCTGATCGCTCCTGATCACCTGATCTCACCTGATATCACCTGATCGCTCCTGATCACCTGATTGCTCCCGATCACCTGATCTCTCCTGATATCACCTGATCTCACCTGATCGCTCCTGATCACCTGATCTCACCTAAAATCAACTGTTCTCTCCTGATCTCTAAAGGACTTTTCAGGTGTTTGTCTTGACTGCTGTCAGAATTTACCTCAGAAGTGCAAGACAATAAAATTATATCTTTCCAATGATTGACATTTGTTCATAAGACAATTCAGGAATTGTTTAGCATCACTTTACTAGCAGTCACACTGTTAAACCAGATCGTAAAGAAATTGCAAATATTTCCTGTTCAGTCTACTCACATCTAATAAAAGTAATAAATAACTAAATGGTGAAAGAGGGACATTTTCTAAAACATTACTAGAATGTATTCAAAAAGTAAATGTATTTAAAAGTAAAAGTCCTGCTGATATAATTTGTTTGTAAAGATTTGAATTGTATTTGCAGAAATAAACAGATCATGAATAGAAATGTTAAATAAAACACCTCGGCCCTAATTGTTGCACTAATAAACCAGTGGCGAAGATTTCTCAAGAAGACCCAGACTCTAAAGGAAACCTGTTCCCTTCAGAGTAACTCAGGATGTCCATTCATTACAGTTTCATCCTTGTTACGAATTTCTGCTGTTTATTGACGGACGCATGAATGCAAACCATGTTCCAGGAAATTGTGGCCCTAAGCCATTGTAGCAGACTGTTTATACTAATTACAGTCTAAATCCATCTTCGGAGCGCTATGTTTAACCCGACGCAATAACCTCGTGGATCTTTAAGCTGTTTCTATTATCATTGCCAATTCCGTATTTATTTGTCACACGTGAAACATGAAACTCCAGCATGGGATTTAGGAATATCACATATAAAATCACCTAAGGGATGAACATATTATATGTTACACCTTAAACACCTCCAATTCACATCATTTAAAGCTTTTTTTTATTTAGTCATTTTTATTCACATATTAATTTGTGATTATTCAATGCATTTTATTACTATTTAAATAAGCAGCAACAACGTACTTCCTATCGTTCTGACACACTTGAGGCTTGTCACATGTACATTACGGTGAAACTCCTCCTTCACATATACCAGCGATGTCAGAAAGCTGGGGGTCAAGCTGAATTTAGGGCACAAATTTAGGGCCTTGCACATTAAGGGCCTTGCTGAAGGGCCCAAGTGTGTCAGCTTGGCAAAACTGAGTCTTGAAACCCCTACCTTTCAACCAGGGACCCACAGCCTTACCCACTATCCTTCTTCTGGATCAGGGCCGTTTCTACACGTTTTTTGGCACCCTTTGGCAAGATTTCTATTGTCAATCTCCAATGGCTCCGCCCACCCACCACAATGCTCCACTCCCACACCATTAAAAAAAACACATTTAATAATCATTGCAAAATTGCCTGTATTCAAGTATTTAAACATATACGGTATATTAAAGTTCAGCAATAAAAACAGGTCAATCATTTAAACGGGTGATGGCGGAGAGGCAGGGGGCGCTCACTGGCAACGAGTCAACCGCTTCGTTTGCCTATGCCTTAAAATCGTGTTGCTATAGGTAGGGGTCTCTTTAAATAGTGACCACTCTGTGCAGCTGAAAATGTTTTCACACAAACAGCTTAAACAACCATTAAGTTACTGAAGGAGGTTCAACTCGGGAACCATGAACATAGATTTAGACGTTATTAATCTTATAGGCTTTCGAAAACAATCGCACATTTTTTACCATTGCCGCAACAATTAAACGAGCCGGAAATGAACTAAACGCAGGGGGAATTGACGCGGGTCGAATCGTCGTATCATTTGCTCATGCGCAGTACATTGACATGAGAGCTTTCAGCGTGGACGAGCAACTTTTGGATCTAATCTATTTGTTCGAATTTGTGAAGACGTAGCCACGGTCCTTTTTCCTATTTGCATTGACGGCATTTGTTTATGTGCTGTCGGTTTTTTCGGCGGGAAAATGTTAAAAACCGCACCAAAAAGCTCAGGAAAGACTTGCGCTGTTCTCGAACCTAAAGTTAAGACTGCAGTTGTGAGAGAACAAGACATGCCTGACTGCTTTTTCTACGTTTAGAGAAGAAATAACAGTCTTTCTCAAGCTTTATTTCCTCCCTACTGTAGCTTTTAGATGCTAGTTAGCGTTTAGCTCATGGTTCTATTACTAGCCTCATACAAATAAAATAAATTAAAAAAAAACAAGAAAACGGTTGATAATCATATTGAGTTGAATTGAAGTGTCTAATAATGTCTATTATGAGACTGTCATTTGTCATTTTCTTGGTCATTGCACTGCAAAACACGCCAGTGAATTAGCTATAGGCTAGTGCTTTTTTTCCCCCCGAAATTCCATGTGCAGGAAGAACTGGAGGTTATTCAAAACATTCGGTCGGTAGTCAGAGAGCAGCCATGGCACTGATCCTAATTTATTCGGGTCGATCTGGGATTTTACATCCCCAATCATCTCCGGTCACAGTGGAAGGATTTATAAAAGGCAGTACAGATATGACACTGAATGGGGACAGAAAAAGATTAAAGATATTAAGAGGATTTGTTCTCAGAGCACTGACCTGTGTAGGACCAGTCCACGTCATCAGTAAACCTGTGCTGGTCTCTCAGGTATTTGCTGCTAAAACCCACTAGAGGAGAAAGAGAAAAAAATTGAGTGAGTGTATGTGTATTATATAATAATCACCAAATCACATTAGTGCATCGGCATAAAAGTTAATGAGAACATCACAGCATCGATGTTCAAAAGTGTGCATCGGATACAAGCCGGCATTGGTGCATCATTTTTAAACATATTTGCATCGCAATATGTTATTTAGATTTCAGCACCGCTACCGAGGCGTGTCTTGGGAGTCACGTAGAATATCAGATTAACATGGCAGAGGTAGAGCTGTGTCTTAGTGGAGACACAACAGGAAAAACAACATCTGGTTTTATCAAATCTTTTTCTTTTTCTTGTTTTTGTGCTACAAAAACATGTTTGTGAAAAGGCTACGTGTTAGAAGTCAGACAGCACTTAAGAATAATTGATGATTTGCTGTATGAACCAAAGAAATAAAGGCAAACTATATGTACTACATTGAATTGCATAGAATCTTTTTTTTTTTTTCATTGCATCGTATTGCATTGAAGTGTTGAATGAAATTGAAATCGGATTCACTGCACCATAATGGGGTGAATCACATCGCACCAGTGTGTGTGTGTGTGTGTGTGTGTGTGTGTGTGTGTGTATATACAGTATATACAGATGTGGCTATTAAGGATGGCTCATACATATAAGAAGCTTAAAAATCCTCATTAGTTTGCTCTGCACGGTTAAACCCCTTTATTCTGTTACAATAAACACCCAGATTGTTCCAGTAGTTGTTTATTTTTCTCCATCCCACCAGCAGCAACACTTCAATTACTCGCGTAAATGAACACGCCGAGTATGAAAACTGCATCGGCATAAAAGTTAATGAGAACATCACAGCATCGATGTTCAAAAGTGTGCATCGGATACAAGCCGGCATTGGTGCATCATTTTTAAACATATTTGCATCGCAATATGTTATTTAGATTTCAGCACCGCTACCGAGGCGTGTCTTGGGAGTCACGTAGAATATCAGATTAACATGGCAGAGGTAGAGCTGTGTCTTAGTGGAGACACAACAGGAAAAACAACATCTGGTTTTATCAAATCTTTTTCTTTTTCTTGTTTTTGTGCTACAAAAACATGTTTGTGAAAAGGCTATGTGTTAGAAGTCAGACAGCACTTAAGAATAATTGATGATTTGCTGTATGAACCAAAGAAATAAACGCAAACTATATGTACCACATTGAATTGCATAGAATCTTTTTTTTTTTTTTTTTACTGCATCGTATTGCATTTAAGTGTTGAATGAAATTGAAATCGGATTCACTGCACCATAATGGGGTGAATCACATCGCACATCGCACCAGTGTGTGTGGGTGTGTGTGTGTGTGTGTGTGTGTGTGTGTGTGTGTGTGTATATATACAGATGTGGCTATTAAGGATGGCTCATACATATAAGAAGCTTCAAAATCCTCATTAGTTTGCTCTGCACGGTTAAACCCCTTTATTCTGTTACAATAAACACCCAGATTGTTCCAGTGGTTGTTTATTTTTCTCCTTCCCACCAGCAGCAACACTTCAATTACTCGCGTAAATGAACACGCCGAGTATGAAAACGAGTCGTTATCATTTCAATTCTCCAGAAGACCTGTTGCTTTTTTTTCTCCCTCGAGCTCACGGAGACAAAACACATCACTGTCAGATTCAATGTACACCCAAATACACCCTCCTGCTCACACACATACACACACACACACACACACACACACAGACTGCAAAAGACAGACTACGAAGAGAAGAAAAGAAATCATGGAAATCAAAAGGCAAAGAACAACGTAAGGCGCGTACAGGACATGCGTTCACACACCAACACAGAGGCCAATATTATAACCGGCAATCAGCCAAATGACCTGAAATCGTTCTGAATTTATTATCAATTGTTAATCGATTTGAGATTAAATACATAACAGAGGGTGAAAAAAGGACTCTTTCGAGATGTAGTAACTTATGTTTTTACGGCGTCTGGATCTAAAGGTACTAAGTTCAAATCCCAGACACACCAAGCTGCCACTCCTCGGCCACTGAGCAATGGTGTAAATGCAAAGCACTGCTTCAAAATGGTGGTTCAGACCATGAAAATGTCCATCTTTTCAATCAAAACTATCTATAAAGTCTTAATCTCGATCCATATCTACCAAGAAATTGAGCCGAGAGATCCATATCTACCAAGAGATTGACCAGAACAGTTTTCTGGTCAATCGTTGACTAAACGTATAAAGACAGCTGATTGGTTGTTGTATTTAGTATCTAGAGGTCGACCGATCGATTGGCCGGTGGATAAATCTGGCCGATTTTTAAAATTATTTTGTACTGCAAATTAGGCTGATTATTAGTCAGGCACGTCTAACGCAACAAAATGTTTGTGTGAGAAAACCTAACTTTCCCATACCAGCAGGTGGCAGGAGTCTGCATTCGCCATCTTTACACCTGCTGTGATCGTTATTAACAGATTCCTGTTGTTTCTTTTCAATCATTTCTACTAAGTTGCACAAACAAGAACAAGAATTACAACAAGTGTTTGTGCGTTCCCTCTTTACCCCACCATTGTTTGCTTTCGCAGATTGTTTTGGCTGAATAGCCAATCGGAGTTTTCTTTCTCGATGACGGGCTCCGCCTCCAATTAGAAATGCAAAATCGGTTGAAATACAGTTTACGCTCTCCGACTAGAGCAAACGGTGCAAAACATAAATCTAAAGCTGACTGACACTTAAAAATCACCCGTCGTTGTCACATAACCGAACGCCGGTTTGGTGTTTCCAGGGCTTTAAAGTCTTATCCTTTATTCCTTATTTAGCTTAATATAGTTTAAATATAATGCTACTTTTGCAGAGGGAATGAGAGTAACTTTTAAGAACTGTATTGTTAGCGATCCTTAAACTAGCTGTAGACTCTAAAACCAATACCTGCTAACAAATACACTGACTTGAGAGGCTTGTGTTGTTCAATAAATGTTTAATATAAGCAATTTTCTGTATCACATCTTATTAATGAACTGTTTCATTCTATGAGATAAAGAAAAGAACAAACAAAATCGGCGAAACATTCCGGGCCAAAAATTCGGCATCATATATCCGCTATAAAGTCCTTTCTAAATATCGGCAGTATTTCGAAACTGAATATTCGACCTCCATCACCTTATTTTCTAAGACGATCGAAGACACAAAGCGAGACTCCGCCCACAATCTACGCAATAATTCTTTGTTCACAGACAGCTGTCAGTACCCAGACACTCCCATATCACACTATTATTAGAAATACATTTGAACGACTGAAATCTACAATGACTGGTACCCAAAAAAAATCTGTAAGTTTTTTCCGCAATCTAACTGAACCCAAGCACTTTCAGATGCTAGCATTGTGAAGATTTATGAAATAGGTCATGTATAAAATATTTTCGGGAATAAACAACTGCGACAACACAGTAAATTACTCACTTACATGGTTTAGTGATGCTGAACGGCTTAGAGGAATCTAGGGTTAGCCTAGGTTCAGGTTAGGGTCAGTCTAGGTTCGGGTTAGGGTCAGGCTAGATTCAGGTTAGGGTCAGCCTAGGTTCATCATGCTCATTAACCCGTAAGAAGAGAAAGTTCTTTGTGCTATAAAACACATCCTGGCTATAATACAGAGTGACACCAGACCTCACGAGCAAAAAGAGCAAACCTCTAACAGTTCATTACAATTTTAATGAGAATGTACAATAAAATCCCCCACAATGTTGCAACAATGATGGAACTACTGTATACTGAATCCCAAAATGGAGTAAAGATTACCTCAAAATAATACTTGCGTAAAAGCAGAGTAGATCCCCAACTGTCACCAATTTCAATATGACTTATTAAAAGTCTTTGAGTATCTGATTTGAATAGTACTTTATTATTTGACTCATACAACTGTATACATTTTATTGATTTATGAAACACAAATCAAATTAGACAACTAAAACACTGTATTAACAACATTAAGATCAACACAACAGCCTATTTCACATGCAGGAATGAAGCAATTCGGTCAACAAAAAGAAAAAGCAGTAAAGCGATCTTTGAAAACGGTATCTTCAATTAACCAATAGAATTACAGTATCCTGTAATTATGCAAATATTCAGAGCTGATTGCAAAATTGGTCCGTGTCAATTCAAATACAGTGAAATAAAAAGTACATGTACTGTATTTTCCAGGCTATAAGCCGCTACTTTTTTCTCACGCTTTGAACCCTGCGGCTTAAACAACCAAGCGGCTAATTTATGGATTTTTCCTGGGTTTTTCCCGGTTTCACAAGATTCATGTTCTGAGCTGCACGGCATCGGGAGAAAAACTTATACTTAGAGTTTTATAGTTGTGAAAGGAAGGAGGAAGACAGTGAACAATGACTACTGTTTGGATACAAGCCGTGTAACAGACACTGTCTTTCATTAAAGCCTGTGTAAAGTCCATTAGTTTTAGTGTAGACATGCGGCTTATAGACAGGTGCGGCTTATTTATGTTCAAAATAAAAATTTTGTACAATTCAGTGGGTGCGGCTTATATTTGGGTGAGCTTAATAGTCCGGAAATTACGGTAATTAGAGCCTAAATGTAGTCAAGGTGCGAGTTCAAGTTGCTCATATCTTTGCTACTTAGTAAAAATAGAAAGTAAGAAAAATTTGAAAGGCAAAAAATTGCGCAAGTACAGTAACAAAGTCCATTTACTCCAAAACTTTACACATACATAAATGTATAGAGACGAATAAAAGGATGAAAAATTTATTCATTTACAATTTCTTTTCTTCGACTATTTATCTCTGTGAATCTCAATGTTCATAGTAAAATGTGCTTTACACATGAAATTCAAACTGAATTGGAGCATTGTGTAAACATTGGAGCATTGTGTGCATTTAATTCGATTCTAATCTCAATTTATAGAAAGAAAGATGGTGAAATTATCCCAGTTCACTTCGAATTTAATTGCTGAACCACATACTGTATAAACAGGAACATGAACTGGAACCAGAACCGGAAAAATGCAAGTCCAGTCTGAAGTCAGCTCCTGGTTGCTGCGGGATCGAAGGAAAGTCGCTTTAAAGTAATTGTGTGGATTAGTCACAAAAAGCCGTGTTCTTAATATCACAGACTTCATACCGCACATGACCTAAAGGTTTGAGCTTCGTCACTGTTGGTGGGAAACACCTGTTGTACATGGCGTCCAAAAAGCTCTACGCTTCCACAAAGCTAATTCAATTTTGTTTTCTATATTCGTTCCGAAAACCCAGTTGTGAAATAAAAGTAGTTCATGAATCATGTAACTAATCAATACATATCTCTTCTCTTTTGGCCAGTTAATATGCCCCGAATATCAATCTTTGGACAAATCGTTCAGAAAAAAGATCAAGAACGATATTAAACGCACTCGCGAGATTCTCCTGCGCCTCCGTTTACTGGATCGTTGCCGCAGTAAAATGATTTAAAAGCGTCGTAGAAATAAAGCTGAATCGGAAAACCTGAAAGTAAAATTCGAGTTATATTAGAAATACACATATCTTAGTTTATACCATTGTATTTTTCTCGCTGACATCAAATGTATTAAGCTTTTCAACGTTATATGAAGCAGCACCGACTCTTCTTTCTGCCTGTAAATTCAGCCACAAGGCTTAAACTTGGAAAAAGCTATCCCAAACTATCATTATCATTTCCCTGGCCAATGAATAGTCATTAAGGAATTCAATACTTATGTATGAAGATTTATGATCGCATGTCTTTTAATCAAAATATTTCATTTATCGTTAATTAGCTTTTATTTGTCTAAAAGACTTTTAATCCAAATTTTAGACAATTTCTATCCATCCATCCATCCAAAAAAAAAAAAAAAAAAGGGGCATTTCAGACATTAGACACATGAAAAGTATCAGACCCATGATGCCGTCTGCTCCGTTAATAGAAGACGTCTGGTTGTAGGCCCCGGAGCCTGAATGGAAGCCGTTGACATCAGCGCCGTGAAGAGGGTAGTTTTGTGGGGAGAAAAAAAAAAAAACACCAACGCTGCTTCGTGAATATGACATAACAACATTATGGAGGCGGAGGCGTGTCACACAGCTCCTCCCAAAGGCAGGGAGAGCAAATTACACTATCCCAACACATAAAATACAGATTAACATGGCAGAGGTAGAGCTGCATCTTCCTGAAGACAAAACAGGAAGGTTTTTTTTATTTTTTCTCTTTTTGTTTTGTACTACAAAGGCCTGTTTGTGAACAGGCCATGTGCTAGAAGTCAGAAGGCACTTAAGGAAATTGATCATTTGCTGTCTGTCTGAAACAAAGAAATAACAGTGAAACATCTGTTCCATATTGAAGTAAATTCCTGTATTTTTTTTTTTTATTGCATCTAAACGCATTTCGAAGGAAATCGGATCGCGCCCCATCATAACAGGGTGGGATCGTACCGCATCGCATTGGTAGCTGCTGCATATGTATCTTTTATGTATCGTAAAATTCGCTATGCACCGAGATGCACATCCTTAAAACGTATACTCGCATAAACCAGAAGGGAAACGTTAAAAGAACGTGATGGAATGAGCAAAATGTATTTATTTTTGTCCTAATGAATGGTGAGCCTTCATTCACACGAGTACACTTTACAGATATACAAATGTGCTCGAAATGGATACAAGAATTTTGGTTATCCGTTTTAATTAAAAAGAAGAAGAAGCTGTAAAAAGACTGTGGAAAATGTCTTAATTCAAACCCCTTTCCGGAAAAATCACTCTGGCGTTATAATAAAATGCTGCTAAACCCAGCGTCAGAACTGCATCCCAGCGTCCTAACAGGTTCTGATAGCATGTCCACCTTTACAGGAAAGAACCAATCACAGCGAATTGAAGTAAGGGAAGGTAAGCACGGGTATTTAAACTTTGAACGCCATTGTTTCAAAAGATTTGTTTTATGGCTTGAATCATTTACGAACAAAAAATGTACCCCATCTGTGTTTTTCTCTTTTTTCTCTTCAGGGTTTTCCATAGCGAGGGGAAAATTTGGATTTGAAGGTTTTTACGATTCAATGCAATGCGATGAAAAACATGATGCTATGCAATTCAGCATGGTATACAAAAAAGAAATGAAACCTTCCTGTTCTGTCTGCAGGAAGATGCAGCTCTACCTCTGCCATGTTAATCTGTATTCTCGCTGCATCCGCAAAGCCAACAGCATTGTGGACGACCCCACACACCCCTCACACACACTCTTCACACCGGTTCCGAAGCATTTGGGCCGTCACATCCAGACTGTGTAACAGCTTTTTCCCGCAAGCCATCAGGCTTCTTAACACAGAACTGAACTGGAACTCACACAACACACACACACACACACACACACACACACACACACACACACACACACACTCAAATGTGTGTTACCAAACTGTGCAACCTAAACTTAACACAAACTCATTACTCATCTCAATCTATTCCACCATCATTTATTTAAATATTATTTATACTTGACCGTATTACACTGTTTATATGCTGTTTTTTGCACCTCTTGACTGCTGCTACTGCTGTTTTTTGCTCTGCATTGTGTTTGTTTACATAAACTCATATACTTCATATTCTTTTATATTCAGAGTATACAGTAGGTTTACTGGTCAGCGCTATAAGATAAGATACGATGAGAAATACCTTTATTCGTCCCACAGTGGGGAAATTTCTCATGTTATGTGTATTGTCCCACATGACTTGTGTTGTCTGTATGTCTGTACTGTTGTCCGTCTGTCTGTCTGTCTGTCTGTCTGTCTGTACTGTTGTCTGTCTGTGTGTCTGTCTGTCTGTAGTGTTGTCTGTCTGTCTGTCTTTTTGTACTGTTGTCTGTCTGTACTGTTGTCTGTCTGTCTGTCTGTCTGTAGTGTTGTCTGTACTGTTGTCTGTCTGTCTGTCTTTTTGTACTGTTGTCTGTCTGTACTGTTGTCTGTCTGTCTGTCTGTCTGTACTGTCTGTCTGTACTGGTGTCTGTCTGTCTGTACCGTTGTATGTCTGTCTGTCTATCTGTACTGTTGTCTGTCTGTCTGTACTGTACTGTTGTGTGTCTGTCTGTCTGTCTGTCTGTCTGTCTGTACTGTTGTCTGTCTGTACTGTTGTCTGTCTGTCTGTCTGTCTGTCTGTACTGTTGTCTGTTAGTCTGTCTGTACTGTCTGTAATGTTGGCTGTCTGTCTTTACTGTTGTCTGTCTGTCTGTCTGTCTGTCTGTCTGTACTGTATTGTTGTCCATCTGTCTGTCTGTCTGTCTGTCTGTCTGTCTGTACTGTTGCCTGTCTGTCTGTACTGTTGCCTGTCTGTCTGTACTGTTTTTCGTCTGCACTGTTTGCACTCGATTGAACTCGAAGCACTTTATGTAGCTTTATGTTATGTGTTGTAGCTCTGTGTTGTTTAGTGTAGCAACAGGGTTTTGGAGGAACTCTGTATCGTTTTTTACTGTGTACTGTGTACCACTGTGTATAGTAGAAATGACAATAAAAGCCTCTTGACTTCACTTTACTTAACTATGTGACTCTCAGGACCGTTGCGGTGCGTCATGTTCATGTAGCAGCGGTGGCGCAGAGAGAACGCAATCGAGAAATGGTTTAGCGAGGAGAAATCGATCTACATATTAAATATTGGTCATAAATAATTGCTCACTTTGTAAATAATAAGTATAGCGCAGCTACTAATAATCGTATGTAAATAAATAGTTTTTTTACTGATGCAAATACGTTCAAAACTAAAAAAAATGACAATTACAAATACAATTGAAGAGACGTGAATTGGTTGTCATTGCACTTTGGTATGAGGATGTATGTGACCAATCAACAACCTTATACTTTTATAAAAAGATGTTATGTTCCCTCTCTCTCTCGCTCTCTTTCTGTCTGTCCCTCTCTGTCCTAGGATTAGGGTAAACAGACCGGCCTTTTGGCTTAAGGAATTAAAAGCTTCACATCACAGGAACCGAAAAAGCTTTCTAGTATGCGTGTGTGTGTAAAAGAAAGTGCTATGGATAGCCTTTAGAGTGACCATATGATTTAATTATTGAGAACGAGTACGTACATCCTCTATGCGTTACAGACCAGCTGTTAGCATAAGTGTCAGAGGTCATGTGACCGCCAATAAGCACGAGAAAGCGGTGCCAGGTGCTGAAAGTGATAACGCCAAGTAACAGCTGTGAGACTTTTTAGAAACAGCACCATGATCCCTTACCTCAAAAACCATGACATTAGATTCGCTCTCACGGCTTAAAGTCTGTAAATCACGCTCTCGAGTGTTGCCCATGCCCTGTGTGGCGGATTTGGAGGGGATACAAAAAAAGACCCTGGAAAAAAATCGAGTTGTCATGTATAGAAGGGTATTTTCTTTCTGAATACTGTATATGATGCGCTTGATTAAGCGCCTGGCATTTTCAGTGTTATTTAGGGTAAACATTCAGTTTTAAACATCTCGTTCCAGGAAGGAGAAAAAAGTTGACGCTGCAAACAGCCATCCGAAATGTCAGCATGTGGAAGTAGTGTGTGTGTGTGTGTTTGTGTGTGTATATACAGCGAGCCTTCCAGCGCTTAAGAGCGCCAGATGATCCTTAACGCTTTTTTTATCAGAGCATATCCGACAGGGAGCAGGTCTCTAATCATCATGCAGGACATGCCAAAGGAAACTCCTTGACAACACACAGGGTCGCTTGTGGCGTTTTGCCACTGGAACTTTCTCCACTGCCTTGTCCATCACCATGGCCACAAGAACAGCCCCCTCTGTGATTTCCTTTTATCCCTCCACTTGGGTTCACTACTTAGTAACAGACCTATTGTTCGCCACGTCTCACTGACCCGGGCCACTTTTTTTTTTTTTCTTTTGAAAGCACTACATTCATGAAATAGCATTATTTTGACCATCACTTTAGGAATAAATAAAAAAAAGAGAACAGGTTGTGACACGTCCTTATTTACAGACACCGTCTAGATCCTTCCTGACATTAACCCCGCCAGGCTCTCGTGCCAAAGCGTTTAAAGACAAGCAGTCAGCAGTTAAACGTAGGTACAGAACAACTTCCTGTAGTCAAGTAGCTCTTAATAACTTTCTTTTTTTTGCATTCAAGCGTTTAAATTGCAATGGAAGATCGAATTTTTTACACAAAAAAACTATTATTAGTAATTGTCATTCTTTTTTCCATTTTAATTCAATTGACTTTATTTTTATGGTGCTTTTAACAATGAAAATTGTCCCAATGCAGTTTAATAAAAGAAATAGATTTATAATTTACTGTATAAATTCAATTGCTTTTATTTGTACAGTGCTTTCAACAATGATAAAGTGCTACTAAAGTAAGTTCGTTCCTTATCATTGTAAGTTTGTAAATCAGTCCGTAGAAGTTTATCGCTTAAAATTGTATCCCTAATGAGTGATCCAGTGGCCGGGCATTAGGATGAAACCTTGAGAGGAACCAGACCCAAAAGGGGGAACCCATTGTCATCTTGGTGACACGGAATGACCATTTATTGCAATTCCATCATTTAATTTTTATCAACTGTTCACTGAATCCAAACTCTTCATGACAACTGTAGACCTGTTCCATTGTATCAGACTACAGTCCAGATCTACCACAATTCTGAGGTAAACCCTCTACAGTATCCTCATGGATCTTAAGGCTGTTCATGTAGAACCATACTCAGGTACAGTAATTGGTCAGGTTGGGTGTCAGAAGAAAAAGACAGGATCACTGGTACCTCAGAATTTTTTTAAATAATAGTTGTCATGATGTTTGAAGGCCAAATGTTGACATGTTGTCTCGCTAATGTTAGCTCGCAGCAAACAAAAACAATCTGTAGTGCTAATTTAGTTCATGGCATGCTTTGATCATAAAAACGTCATACGAAACACTTTCTTCTCAATAACACAATACTTTTTCCCTGAGCTGGTTTAAAGTCGCCGCGCTATTTGCGTGATTGGGTTCGGAGCTCCGATTGGTTCTCGGTTTTACGGACATCGTAGGAGAGCTCACACTGCAGGAAAGAGTTACTACAGTTACTGAATTAAACAATCTTATACCACCTATACCATATATATATATATATATATATATGGTGGTATCAAAAAGTTTTAAGACTAGTTTTATAACCTGCTAACTGATAGCAACACTAGGCTGCACGCACAGTCACAGGTTTACAGGTTTAAACCAAAAACCTGAGTCTGGTTCCTCTTGAGGTTTCTTCAGCATGCCATCTCTGGTGGCTCATTAGGGACAAACTGACACCTAGAAGGAACAAATGTATACATTCTTTTAATATCTGTGTAAAGCTGCTTTGAGTCACTGTTAATTATATTGAATTGAAATGAAAGTAGTGATCTATTGGAACTCTGGTTGAATCATTAATTGCAGTTCTCCATTCTTCTGCTCATTAGACCTTTATAAGGAGAGAGTCTTCTACTGTTGCACACACACACACACACAGTAAGAACCCTTACCCTACACCCACACACACACCACAACAATGGGCCACGGCTCCTCATTTAACGCTCCGTTTTTACTCCGAAGAAGCGAGGAGCTATAAGCTTTTTTTATCATGCTGTAAAATATTACAAATTCAAATAGAGTGAAGAAAAAGCACTCAAAAATGATAAATGTTTACTACAGATACTATAGAGAATAATAGATACAGTCACAGTGTACAAATACTTTCATACTGTCCGACCCTACAATTAAATATACAGTAATTGATTTCCATATCGAACGCCTTCTGTACGAATAGAAAAACAAATCTCTATATTTCCCTGCATACAAAGTTCTGGAAATTTGCCAGAAGCTGAATTTAATACCGCTGGCCTTTCTAGAGCTTGTCCAGCTTTGTTCGGTCTGAGCGCTCCCATTTGAGCAGATTGTATTTCTCAGGCAGGAAAAAAAATTATCTTTAGTCAAGTCGCTGCACTTTAAACCAGCGACAAGGGGTTGTGCGCACGAGGCTTTCCGGAAAAAAAAGAAAGGATAAAGATTTTTTTAAAAAACGGTTGCCTTAGGTCCGTGTCAGGTCTTCCAGAGATGCTGCTCAGTGTGGAATATGGCTCAATCAAAAATTCAAGAGCATGTTTCATAACACTGGTTGATGCTGCCATGGCAACGGATGTAGTGCACGTCGGTTTTCATCGGTATCATGAAGCTTCTAGTGCCGGGGTAAAAAGCCTCTTCTGTGGGAAATCAAATGCAAAGCTCGACTGAAACGCAAACCCGGGTTAAGCAATGTGCATTTATCATTGGTGTGTTGCCAATATTTTAGTAATTTGTGCCTGGAGAATCGTTCAATTTCAATTCGAACAATTAGAGTAGGTGCTTATGATTTTCCATCACAAATCCAAAATCGACAAGCAGAGCTGCTGACGATCGAATCCTGTGGTGAGATGGATTATAAAGGCAGGTCATTCTCACACCGGCTAATAATAATAAGACGAGCTACTATGCTCTCTGCGCTTAGTCTCCCGTATCCCCTTTTTTGCTTTTGCCGAATACGACCGAAAGCTCTCCTTATGTAGTTTATTTCAGGCTGCGAATGTTCGCTTCATGCTGCCAAAACGCATTTAGGAGCACGTGGAGGCCAGAAAACTGCATTAGTTTTCGATCTCTTTATCAGATCCATCCATGAAATATTCAATGCTCATAGTATAAAAGCATTTCTTTGAGAATACGCTCCAATACATGTGCAACAAATTTAGCTCGGTTCGTCACCCTGTATACCGTGGGCAGACTGAATTCTCGATTCTGATTGGCTGGAAGTTGTAGCTCCATTAAATCATTGTTTGAATTGAATGCATTACCTTAGCGGTAAACATAGTAACGTGAAGTCATTAGTAAAAATGTTTAAAATGGTATATAACTACAGTCGAACCCACTTATCTCGACCTCAGGTAACTCACCACCCTAGTAAGTCAACCTTTTTGAAGTGGAACCGCCAAATTCTCGCTTGTCTTAGCATTTTTAAATCGGTTATGTCGATTCTTTAATGTCGACGAACCCTAATATCTCGAGCACAAGGGGGGCAAATTTGCCACTTAAAGTCGGTTAGCTCGATCCGCATGACCAATCGCCGGCTTTTGCCACGTCACCATCTCACTACGGTCTTATAGAAAGTTTTACATACCCCTCACCCAGGGTGCATTTTATATACGCGAAAATACGGTAGTGAGACGTCGCTGCTGTGCAGCCGCAGAAAAACTGAGCTGTGTCAGAGTGAAATGTCGAGAATTTAATGTTGACACTGGTTAGCTTTTTGTAAAAACGAACTACACCCCACACATTTTGTGTGATTTTGTGAGCGATCTTTGTGTTTGCAATGTTGGAGAATATAATAAAGGTTTGTATCGAGAATCGACGGTGGTTTGTATTGTATACTGGTAAATCTCCACTGTAATATGGGGAACTAATAAGGCTGTTCAAATGGGAAATCGAATGAAAAGCGGCACAAGGAGTTAAAACCAACAGCTCCATTATTACTAGTAATTACTTACATTACTGTATGTGAGGTGGTCCCTCAGTGCTTAACGATTTGAAATGCGAGATTTCGTCTAGCAAATGCTAGAAAAAAGGTGATCTCAACGATATTAGGAAGCTTGGGTAGGAGCCATGCCACAGCGCCCCCTGGAGCACAGGCGGTTAAGGTCCTTGTTCAAACGCCCAAGAGCGGTAGCTTGGCGATACTGGGGTTCGAACCCCTGACTTTCCGATCAGTAAACCCGAGCCTGTAAATTCTTTCAAGAAAAAGAATGTAAATTGCAAAACCTAGTTCACAACATCAAACACACACACACACACACACAAATAAAATCCGCTTTACATCCGCGGTACAATTCGGGATAAATACGTGCCAATAACGGAAATCCGATTGAACGTTGGTCTCATTTGAGGTCATGATCCCAGGAATGATATTTGGACTGGTGAAAAAAAGAACAAAAAATCACGGAAACTAACAAAACAAAAACATTCGAAAGCGTTTCAATGGATAGCGTTACGTGGACGTCGAAAAAATCAAGATCGAGTTTCAGTTACTTAAGACGTAGAATAGCGAAATGAAAACTAAAGGCCTAAAATGTCGATTTTCACACTTTCAAGACTTTTTAAGACTTTGTGGAAAACCTGTTCCCACACTGCTGCTAGATTACATCCACTGATAAATCCATGTTATGGTTCTCGGGTTTTCCCATTCCAACCCATTCAGTCGAGCCCAAAACTGAATTATCCAGGTTTCTCTTTAATATCAAACGTTTGAAAAGGTCAGGCTAATGCAACATGGCATGATTTGTGCTCAGTGAGACAGATGCTCCATGATGCCTTCCAAACCCTTATACTTCTCGCTCATACTTTTCCTACGGCCGTGTAATCGATGGTTCACTGAATAATAAATCCGCAGCCGTGTACACAGTGGGACCATGTGACAGTTTGAAAACACACACTGAGAGCACAGCTGCCATCACGAGTTTTCCACACCAGGCAAATCAGCGGTAAGCCGAGAATGGAGACATCCGGATAGCGGAATATTCTTACTGACCTGTTTTTTTTCCTCAGATGACACAATTTTTTAAAAATCAAGTGTTAATAGCAGACACTAATGAGCAGATGGTAGCAGATGCTTTACTTCATTCCAGCAGATGGCATTAACACTATGAGATCCTGCCACCAGGCAAATAAAACACACCATCGCCACTACATCAAATAGGTTTAAGACCCGGACAGCGATTTCCTCATTGGTCACACTGCTGTCACACAGGCTGCCACCTGATCCAATAAAAACCTGCACATCCATTCGAACGGAGATAACTGTTTCCTCCGCTAACAAAAGTGCACAAACAGGCCGGGAATTCCCACACGATGGAATTGGAATGAAACACGGCCTGTAACATTAAAGTCAGAGGACAGCTGGCGGCTCGGCTGACATTTGGCCAGCTGGACAGGACGTCATCGGCTCGTGCACAAAACAGCTCACACTCACCAATACTACATTTTATACACAAATCCGTATGCTGATTTTTCAACTTTTTATTTTTTTTCCAATAGTGAGAAGAGATTTTTTCCCTGAAAATGACCACCTTGAGCATGCAACAGACCATAACACTGGCAAAGACAACAGGTTATTTCAATCCCACACATTAAACAGCTGGAAAACCTTAAGAACATACAGGCGTGAGAGCAGCATGGAGGCTTTTACACACCGCCTCATGAATAAAAAACACACACACACACAAAACAACAGTTGTACAGTAGTAGTGGAAGTATGATTATTGACAGTGATGTCATTTCTCGAGTGAACATGTAAAGCTTTTCTATGCAGATCTCGAGGACAACCTGAAAGCTGTTATATGGAGATGTTTAGGATCGATTACAGGATGTTCTCGAGATTAAATGCTTCTGAAATGAATAATAAAAAGGAGTAACAAAAATAAACGCATTAGAGACTTGAACGAATGGGAAAAAAATGCATGCATGTGCATAAAAGATGCACAAGTTGGAAAAGACGTGGATTTTTTTATTATATATGACAAATGTCATTGTTTAAAATGTAATAAATAAATGAAACATGATATTTCAAGAAAAATTGAAATAAACCTGTCAGATTGGAAGGTTGGGAGATTAAGCTGCAATGCACAACATTATTTTTTTGTTTTTGCAATAATAAAAACAATAATAATAATAATAAGTTGATGCAATGATGCATGAAGGTATTGAACTGAAGGCAGGGACTCATCCTGCGTCTTCACCTCTGTATATTCCAGATGCACAGCTTCTTACCTGCTGAATGCATGATGAACAGCTGAGAAATCAGAAGGTAAAGGCTGATTTTTATCCCAGACATTGTCCAGTGGTCGGGATGGATGTCTGGCGAATGCATGAAGACCCTGAACGTAGGAACGGTGGGTTGCATGTGAGGAGGATGCTACAGCTCCATGTCGATCCTCTCTCTCTCTCTCTCTCTCTCTCTCTCTCTCTCACACACACACACACACGCACACACACACAAACACACACACTCTTTCTCACTCAGTATTCATCTCCACGCAGTAAAATCCACAGGCTCGCTCATTATGGAGCGCCAATCGGCTCATAAACACGGATCCTACTCTACAGTCACAGGGTTTTTTCCCCACATCCTATAGGAAACTCATTGATATGCTTCGATGGTTTTAGTTAGGTTTAATTGAATCTGGAGATCGATTACCAATAATTAAAACTGTCCTAGGGTCCACATTATTTTTATTTATTTATTTTCCTTCTGCGCAGCTGAATCGAGCGTTTTCAGAGCTCAAACAGTGAGATCTTCTCCATGGATTGTTTCGTATCGGATTTTATTTTCAAGACTGATTGAAATGTGTTTTCTTTCCATTTTACTGACTTTTGTGTTATTTTCGCCTGTGCCAATTCCCCCCCCTGCACTCGTTTCAGCCGCATTTTTTTTTTTCTGTGCATCGATAAATCAAGACCAGACGCTATCCCTAGAAAAGAAGACTACAAATAAAACAGTGCTGGGAAAGTTTTTGCAAAAGGAAAAAAAAAACAACAACAAAAAACAAGCAGAAATTGCAGAAGGCTTCAGAACAAACATTATTAAAAAAGCTCAATTTCAGATAAAATGGCAAGGATGCTAGTTTAGCGGTTTTAAAGCAGTGGATTCTGGATCAGAAGGTTGTAAGTTTAAATCCCAACACCACCAAGCTGCCACGGCTGGGTCCGGATAACGGCGTGTGCCACATGCCGTAAATGTAAATCCTATTTAAATGATAAGTTCATTGCAACAGTCGATTCTTATCTTTCAGGCCCACTTTGGGTAACATGTGATTCAGGGCTTTTACTTATTCTGCAATTATGGTGAGCTCAGTACCTCTTAATACCGTAATAACGATGCCACGGCATATAGAAAGCATCAATACTGTAGAGAAACGCGGTATAACAGAGCGCTGCATCACAGGTGGAAATCTCCTACAGCCAGAATTAATGGCTTTATTAAAAGAAGAAACGCAATGAGCACAATTCAACAAGTCTCCTTTCACTGCAGCCACAGCTGCACCGCTCGCATAAGCATCAATTAGCAGAAGCATTTATATTAATCTCATAAAGCGATTCTGGGTTTTCTGTGCATTTTGTGCATTACAGTTTTGAACCGTTTTGGCTCTCACGATGTCCAGCTTTTCTTGAAAAGTCCATCTTGTAAATGTCCTTGTGAGTGTATCTGCAAACCAAACAATATTTTCTCTCCTGACAGCCATTGCAGAATAAAAAAAAAAAAAAAAGCTATTTAACATTTCAATTATAATCATATTGTTCACATGTTCACACGTTTGCCCCACAGGAATTGAGGGGTTAAAGCCCAATTCCATATGCGCATAATTATGCTTCGAGGGGTTTCCTCAGGGTATTCCAGTTTCCTTCTCTGATCCAAAAACTTTTCCATATTGTCTGTAGAGTGTGATTGTGCTTGGTGATAAATTGGCAATATGTCCAGGGCTCTAGGTTCCTCTGTTTTAAAGGATAAGCATTGAAGAAAATAGATGGATGAATTAATCTCATTAATGATTATCATTAGCGACCTTTATGCCATGAATTCTCAAATTTGTTAGCAACCGTGTGCGAGTGCATTTTTTTACCAACAATGGAGCACAAAAAAATTCACTTCACCAAACCGAGAGGTAAAAAACAACCAATCACAAGACGATGATGGCGACGACTAAACACTAGCGCTCGCTTTGTATGGATTGCGATGGTCATGTGACCAATATGGTAGTGTAGTTGCTGCTGGAGAACATGGTCCAGACATTGGCATAATCCTGACATTGTATTAATGCGCTCATTCTGATATGTTGTAGTTTCTATAGTAACAGCTCCTACACAGTGAGTGACGAGCAGCTGTTATGATTCATTTCAGCATATAAAAAAAAACTAAAGAACGTAAGAGCAAAGACTAAATACTGTGAATTATAAAACCCAGACAAAAAACAGAGCATCGGATTTTCATCCAAAGGTTTTGAGTTTAAATCCCAGCTATACTAAGCTGCCACTCAACCCCATCGCTTTTCAATTGTAGGAATAATAGTGGCGTCTGCCAAATGCCACAATTGTAATTGTATATGACATAAACTTAAGCAAGATCTAAACCAACAGCCACGAAAGACCATTGTGAGACCAATGCTGTGTCTAAAACCATTCCTGATCTTCTACATATGGAGTGTCGGCTATTTTCTTGTGGTGTCCAGAACAATTTCATTCCCTACATCTGTGCTTGCTAATTGGGGATAAATACACATAGTTCACTTATTACCATTTTTTGTTCTATAATTCTTTGGTTTCCTGCCATCTGCCGATTACATTTCAGTGGGCGGACTGGTTACAATAAATTGTGTGTACATGGTATTCCAGAATAGTTTTTTGATTTAGTTTAGTTATGACTAAAATAAAAGTAAAGAACAAATAGACAACAGAAACACAAGACAGTAACAGGATTGTATATATCAGGGGTTGATGGGTCGAATTTCATCTTCACCCTGTTTCCTCTGAGCATTCTTGCGTCCTCATGCCTGGCTAAAGATTCTGTTTTTCCACAGTGTTTGTGTGTATCTGATCTGTATCTGTGCTTTGTGACTGCCCTGGGATGAGGATGTATAGTGAAAGGATGGATGACAAAAACGAAGAACTTCATTATGCCATGCTTTAAAGTGTAGAAGCTTGCAAGCCAGGCATGTGAAATGGTCTCGTCTCTGCGTCGTAGCCGTAGCGCACCCAAACATGATCTTTCTTGTTATCCTTTAGCATACATTTACATAATTGAACCGAGATTGGCTCTAATTCATGCAGGCTCTTTGCATCGCTTTCAAGAGAGCATTTTTGTTGGAGCGCTTTTGATACGGCTCCTTTTACATCTGTGTAAAGGCCATTGTGTGCATATCCTCCCAATCTAAGATTCAGTGTGCTATCCAGAAATAGCCCTGAAAATGGGAGCACAAATGCATGTGCTGTGGACGGGCATACAGTACTTGTTAGTTCTCATGATGTTGAAGTTTTTCCGTGGATTCCGAGTTGCATTCAGAAAAGAAATACCGAAAGAAATTGGGTAATGAAGTAATTCCACAATATAAGAAAAGAAAACAAAGCTATTAAGCTACCTTGATGACTGATTTACCTCAGGAAGCATTCATGAGTCGTTTGGGTTTGTTTTTGGTGAAGTGAATAGCATTGATTATCTTGTTACAATGAACTCTGTCAGTGACTGGTGAAAAGTGAGTTCTTAAAGTATTGTGATGTATAAAAAGATGGAATCATCTGTAATGAGAAAAATCTGAGCGACTTTTATTGATGGTCCCTTATCCCATCAAACATAGGATGTTCTGGACTAAAAAATTCGGTCCAATCTTGGTTTTAAAAAACACAATATTAGATAAGCAGTATATATACGGGGTGCATGAGCCATGCACGAGACTAATGATCGGTTCTGTACCCCACTGTGATTAAATAAATGCCACATGCCTCTCAGTGGGAAATTAGCATATGGAAAGGGCAGACTGAAAACAGGTCACCTACAGCAATGTTCTGGATTTACATCAATGAAGGGTACAAAGAATCAACGATGAACTGATAAAGTTAGACAGATCAGTTGAAATCGGATCAAACTGCATAGTAATATTGGTGAATCATTTCGAATCAGCAGCTGTTTTAATTCAATTCAATTCATTTTTATTTGTATAGCGCATTTTAACAATGAACATTGTCTCAAAGCAGCTTTACACGGATAATGTGGTGATAAAAAGTGAATATGTTCTTAATAAGTGTACGTTTGTTTCTGATGAGCAAACCGGTGGAGACTGTGGCAAGGAAAAACTCCCCGAGATGGCATAAGGAATATAGTATAGTATAGTATAGAATAATATAGTATAGAATAGTATAGTATAGAATAGTATAGTATAGTATAGTATCGTATCGTATCGTATAGAATAATATAGTATAGTTTTATATAGTAGAGTATAATAAAGTATAGTATAGTGTCGTATCGTATTGTTTAGTAGAGTATAGTATAGAATAATATAGTATAGTATCGTATCGTATAGTATAAGTATAGTTTAATTTAGTTTAGTATAGTATCGTATCCTATCGTATAGTATAATATAGTATAGTTTAGTATAGTTAAAGTATAGAATAAAATAGTATAGTATAGAATAGTATAGTATCATATCGTATAGTATAATATAGTATCGTATAGTTTAGTATAGTATATTATATAATAGTATAGTATAGTATCATATCGTATAGTTTAGTATAGTATATTATATAATAGTATAGTATAGAATAGTATAGTATCATATCGTATCGTATAGTTTAGTATAGTAAAGTATAAAATAATATAGTATAGTATAGTATAGTATAGTATGGTATAGTATGGAATAGTATAGTATAGTATAGTATAGTATAGTATAGTATAGTATAGTATAGTATAGTATAGTATAGTATAGTATAGTATAGTATAGTATAGTATAGTATAGTATAGTATAGTATAGTATAGTATAGTATAGTATAGTATAGTATAGTATAGTATAGTATAGTATAGTATAGTATAGTATAGTATAGTATAGTATAGTATAGTATAGTATAGTATAGTATAGTATAGTATAGTATAGTATAGTATAGTATAGTATAGTATAGTATAGTATAGTATAGTATAGTATAGTATAGTATAGTATAGTATAGTATAGTATAGTATAGTATAGTATAGTATAGTATAGTATAGTATAGTATAGTATAGTATAGTATAGTATAGTATAGTATAGTATAGTATAGTATAGTATAGTATAGTATAGTATAGTATAGTATAGTATAGTATAGTATAGTATAGTATAGTATAGTATAGTATAGTATAGTATAGTATAGTATAGTATAGTATAGTATAGTATAGTATAGTATAGTATAGTATAGTATAGTATAGTATAGTATAGTATAGTATAGTATAGTATAGTATAGTATAGTATAGTATAGTATAGTATAGTATAGTATAGTATAGTATAGTATAGTATAGTATAGTATAGTATAGTATAGTATGGAATAGAATAGTAGAGTATCATATCGTATCATATAGTTTAGTATAGTATAGTATAGAAAAGTATAGTATAGTATAGTATAGTATAGTATGGAATAGAATAGGATAGTATAGAATAGTATATTATAGTATATTATAGTATCATATCGTATCGTATAGTTTAGTATAGTATAGTATAGAATAGTATAGTATAGAATAATATAGTATAGTATAGTATAGTATAGTATAGTATAGTATAGTATAGTATGGAATAGAATAGTAGAGTATCATATCGTATCATATAGTTTAGTATAGTATAGTATAGAAAAGTATAGTATAGTATAGTATAGTATAGTATGGAATAGAATAGTAGAGTATCATATCGTATCATATAGTTTAGTATAGTATAGTATAGAAAAGTATAGTATAGTATAGTATAGTATAGTATGGAATAGAATAGGATAGTATAGAATAGTATATTATAGTATATTATAGTATCATATCGTATCGTATAGTTTAGTATAGTATAGTATAGAATAGTATAGTATAGTATC
>MU551705.1:964014-981377 GCA_024362625.1 Silurus asotus
AATAAATTATATTATAAAAATTATAATAATTAATTTATTATTATTATTATTATTATTATTATTGTTTATTTTTTTTTTTATATAAAAAAATTGGGCAAAAAAAACAGTTTTTTAATACATTTTAAAATATTTTATTTTATGGTATGGGTAGATCCTGGAGAAACGCTCCACTGTGTACTGCACTGTATACGGTTAAAATGACGATAAAGCCTCCTTGACTTGATTTGACATTCTGAGTATGAAAGATTTTAAATAGGTTTCTGATCTTGTGTGAATATTTGTTTAGCTATAAAAGTAATTTAAGCGTTGAGTATTATGTTGTCAGCCACAATCACTGTATTTATTTCTAATGATACTACTGGCAGGATATTGATGTCTTGCTGGGTTTTTTTTGTTTTGTTCTTTCAATTCAGTCTACAGATCTTTTCCTGATTAAAGATAAGAGTTTGAAGAAGTTCCATTCAAAAAAATTAAAACCTCAACAAGCTCTACAACTGTTTTGATCCTGTGTTTTTCTTCTCTCTGGATCAGCTTGATCCATCCAGGCATCTCAATGGAGTTCACTTCAATTCATTTCTTTTTTCACTTTTAACAATGGACATTGTCTCAAAGCAGCTTTACAGAGAAACATTGATTATAAAGTTGTATAAAAGGATGTGCAGGTTTATTCCTTTTAATCCCACGGTTGTCCCTAATTAACGATCCAGTGGTGACTGTGGTGAGGAAAAACTCCCCTGAGATGTTATAAGGGAGAAACTTTGAGAGGAACCGGACTCAAAAGAGAACCTCATCCTCATCTGGGTGGCACCAAATGTCCATTCATTACAGTTCTTTTCAATGGGAGACCACTTGCTCTATCTGAAGCTGGTTCCATGAAAAGGAACTAAGAAACTAAGACATAATAAAGAGAGATTTGACTGTAATTAATATTAACTATGTGATCATATATGATTTTTTCGAATTGCACCACCGCCATCTAGTGGCCATACTGCATATTAACACACAACGTCATCACGCTGCGCCGGATGTACAGAGACTTGTGCTTGTGCTTCTTGCTGTGTCCTTGGTTTTATGTGATAATTTGCACCGTTATCAAGAGCTGTGGATCTTACAGAACACGACAGACGAATAAAAGCTGCAGAAACGTTTTATTTTCCTCCTGCGATGTGATTTTCCATTGGTAAGTCGTACACACACACACACACACACACACACACTCTATAAAAGTATTGGGTCACCTGACCTTTCCTGCTATATATATATGTTTCTTTTTTTTCAAAATTGTTACCACAAAGCTGGAGACATTTCACCTGTAGATGGGGCTCTAATAAAATTTTGCATTCACTTGAATTTGGAAACCCAAACCTGTTCCAGCATGGGGATGCCCCTGTGCACAAAGTGAGATCCTTGAAGGTCTGGTTTACATGCTTTGGAGCTCTTAAAGAAGAAGTTACAGGTCTGTGAGAGCCAGAAATCTGGCTTTTTTTTGTAGGCGACCAAATACTTATTTTACACCAGACTTTTTTGGATTTTTTTTTCTCATTTTGTCTCTCATAGTTGAAGTGTACCTATGATGAAAATTATAGGCCTCTCTCACTTTTTAAGTGGAGAACCTGCACAATTGGTGGCAAAATGAGTTGAAACCAAACTGCTATGTCCCAACTTGTTCAAACTTCTGGCTTCCTGCCTGATGGTGAAGCTCCTCATTTATTAGAACATCATTCAGAAGATCACAGAAAACCTGAAAGAAAGAAACCTAGTAACCTGATTTTTGTTCCACCCAGGGCTCCACCGGTTTAAGATTGACGGCGCATTGGCACAGTTATGAGCGCTCCAAACTCCAAGCAAAGGCAAGCGTGCTGGAAGCACACTATAAAATGTAGTGGAACATCTTCCCAGAAGAGTGGAGGGAATTATAAGCAGATTGTGAGTGGAGAATTACAAATATTAATGATGGTGCAGGTCTACAATTTTGTTTCTGGTGTCCTTTGACAGCTCTTTGGTCTTGGCCATAGTGGAGTTTGGAGTCTGACTGTTTAAGGTTGTGGACATAAAGGTTGTGTCTTTTATACCGATAACAAGTGCAGGACAGAGGAACCTCTTAAAGAAGAAGTTACAGGTCTGTGAGAGCCAGAAATCTTGCTTTTTTTTGTAGGCGACCAAATACTTATTTTACACCAGAATTTTTTGGATTTTTTTTTTCTAATTTTGTCTCTCATAGTTGAAGTGTACCTATGATGAAAATTATAGGCCTCTCTCATCTTTTTAAGTGGGAGAACCTGCAAAATTGGTGGCAAAATTAGTTGAAACCAAACTGCTATGTCCCAACTCGTTCAAACTTCTGGCTTCCTGCCTGATGGTGAAGCTCCTCATTTATTAGAACATCATTCAGAAGATCACAGAAAACCTGAAAGAAAGAAACCTAGTAACCTGATTTTTGTTCCACCCAGGGCTCCACCGGTTTAAGATTGACGGCGCATTGGCACAGTTATGAGCGCTCCAAACTCCAAGCAAAGGCAAGCGTGCTGGGGGGCGAGAGACGAGCTGTGGACGTGTCTGGACCTCAACCGAGACGACGCGACAGCCTGCGAGAGATATCGCAAAGAGTTTGAGGCCAATTGTCCTGCTCAGTGGGTAGGTTGGACAACGACCTACAATTCTCACACCTCACTGTTACGAGCCATTCGAACAAAGGGGTCACATACATACATGCTGTAGGAAAATCTGGATGATCTCAGAATTGGTGCCGAAAAATCATACTTGGTTTTGGGGAGTTTGGGGAGATTTTGACGAAGAACAGCTTTCCACACTCTGCATTCAGACGGTTCGTTTCCCCAGAACGCTCAGCTTTGCTCTTTGCTCTTGTAAAAGTGTTTACCTTTTGGAGCGGTGACTGGGCAGGTCAGTATGGTTCAGAGACGGTGGCATTGAGTAAAAGACAGGAGGTGGAGCTGGAGCTTTTCTTTGAGAGTGACGACAATGAGCAGGATTAGAAATTAATTTTTCTGAGGGACAGCGCATGTAGGATGTTTTGGAGACAAGGTAATGAAGGCATATTGAGATGGTTTGGACATGTGTGGTGAGGGACATGGGGTATATCAGTAGGAGAATGCTGAGGATGGAGCCAGCAGGAAGGAGGAAAAGAGAAAGACCGAAGGAGGAGGTTTATGGATGTGGTGAAGGAAGACATGCAGGTAGTTGCGGTGAAAGAGGCAGATGTAGAGGACAGGGGGGTATGGAGACGGATGATCCGCTGTGGCGCCCCCTAATGGGAGCAGCCGAAAAAAGAACACTGTGCAGGTCGTTCCGTGATTGATGAGGCGTACAATTCAGCGTCAGTCCAACAGCAAGCAGAACGTTTAGAGAGAAACAAATGACGGAGGAAACTCCAGACTCGAGTCGTCGAAAAGAAGGTTTTGGTCTCATTTTGTAAAAGATATCAATCAGCGTTTGACCCATTAATCTGATAAACATCAACTCTCTTAACGCAGATGATGATTGGAACATTATAGTAATAATCACCGATCGTAGTACCGCAGATACGCACGCAAAAGTTTAAAGAGCACTTTCACCGTAGTCACGTTTTACAGAGTTTGCACTTTTAGCTCAAGCACACGCTTCGTGCGCGTTCAAGTCCAACAGCAAGTACAATCATGAAGAAAGAAAAGTCCTTCGTTGCTTTGTTTATAATCGATGAATTATTATGTTTATACTTTGTTAGAAGTAGAGTGGGACGATATAAGCGACCGCCTGAGGCCTGAGGACGCATTCATTATTTTTATATTCATTCTAATGGGAAAATTAACATACGAGTGTGTGTGTGTGTGTGTGTGAGTGTGTGTGTGTGTGTGTGTATTCACAAATGTCCTGTATGCATACATACGCTGACATTCTGTTCATTCTCCAGGTGAAATACTTCAACAAACGAAGGGACTTTCTGAAGTACAAAGAACGAATTGAGAAGAACGGATTCGATCCTGTCGAGGGAGCATCCAAATCATAGCTCATCGAAATGAACTGCACAGAATCGACACCGGAGCCAGAAACGGATCCCGGATTGGATCTCGTTCTTTCCTTTTTTTTTTTTTTGATGTTCGAGAGAAAAAAAAAAACCCCAAACTGATTCTTTGTTGTTAATATTTTATTGCAGTTTGTAAAGATGTCGGTTGCAAATAAACGTCTGATCACGTAGTACATTACGCAACGTATTTACGGCACGTGACCGTAAATCGGGTTACAGTAGCAATGTGAGATCGCGCAAAACTTACGGCTACGGCGGCCATGATTTTAAACCCGAACACGATTTTCCACACAAAGCCGCGTTCATCTACAGCGTGTTAAAGAACTGCGCTTTACTGACCAGGCATTATTTATTCTATAAAACCCCATCGCCATCGAATAAAAGCCACGAGGAGGTCGTCGTATTTCCCAATGTTGCCCAAAGTGTTTTAGCTACGGCCCGTTCGCAGGCAATCCGAAAACTGTTGCACCGTATATAAAAAAAAATTGTCCATTCCTTTCGGTTTCAGCATCTCACTCACTCTCACACTCGTTCCCATGTGTGCCTACAAGCTTTGGGTTCCGTTCCTCATGACTGCCCAAGCAGGGAAATCCGACAGCTGGAACAGCGGGACTCCCCACGTGCTTATAGCCAGCAGGACCACCAGAACGCCGATCAGATTGACCCCGAACCCGGCTTTAACCTTCATCAGAGACACGACAGAAGACCATCATGAGCATTTACATACACTGGTTTAGTGTACGCAATGACTAACTAACTAACTATCTATCTATCTATCTATCTATCTATCTATCTATCTATTTATCTATCTATCTATCTATCTATCTATCTATCTATCTATTGTTTTTCTTTCATTCACTCTTTCATTCCTTTTTTTTTTTTTTTTACTTGCATTAGCTCAGGCTTTCTTGCTGTATGTTAATTTTTTCCATCCATCCATCTTTTTCACATCTTTACTCTGTTTTGTCTTTTTTCATTGTCTTTATTCAATCTGTCATTGTCTTTATTCTTTCATTCTATCGTTCTTTGTTCCACCTATCCATCCATTCATCTCACAAAAACCTGCACAGCCTGAAGCCTGCTATCTATCTATCTATCTATCTATCTATCTATCTATCTATCTATCTATCTATCTATCTTATCTATCTATTTCATTCTATCGCTCCTATCTCTTTGTGTGTTCAGTGTTTTCTTTTTTTTATTCTATCTTCCTTTTTTCCATATATTTTTCTTTTGTCCTTTCTTTCTGTCTTCCCTTTTTTCTTACACAGATTTGTGTGTACATGGTCTGAAGCATTTCTCTCTCTGTTTCTCCCTTTCTAATTATCCATCTTTTCTCTCTCTTTTTCCATCTGTCATTCATTCCAGTTCTCTTTCTTGCAAAATGTCTTTCAAATTGTACTTTTATCAGCTGAAGATCCCCCCCTTTCTCTCTCTCTCTCACACACACACACACAAACACACATTATACCCATCCTATACCTGCATCCTTTACTCATTCTGCTCACCTATATATTTACTGGTACCTAACTATCTGTCTGTCTTTCTTTCTTTCCATCTTTCTTTCAAACATTTTTTTTTTCTTTCTCACTTTCAGACCAGCTTTGTCCAAGCCATCATTGAAACCTTCACTCTCTAGATCCTAATTGACACTGTTTATAGACGTATCGCAGGAACACAAGTCTCACCATGTCGCTGATTTTCACATGGCCGTAACTGAACACAATGGCGTTCGGCGGGTTTCCTACAGGCAGCATGACTCCGAAGGAGACGCACATGGTGGCGGGGATGAGTGTGTGGAGGGGGTTAATCTGCAGCGTCTCCGACTGAAAGGGTGAAATACAAGACGTCCATGATCTGAAGGCACTGATGCACATGTGGATTAGTGGTTGCTCTATCTATCTATCTATCTATCTATCTATCTATCTATCTATCTATCTATCTATCTATCTATCTATCTATCTATCTGTCTATCTGTCTATCTGTCTGTCAGTCTTTACATTTTTTTACAACCTGTACAACCTGTATCTTTTCAACCATTTTAGCTTTTTTTTTTGTCTTTTTCTCCTTTTTTTTTCTCCATTTTCTCTTATCTCGTCTGTCTGTCTGTCTGTCTGTCTGTCTGTCTGTCTGTCCTGTCTGTCAGTCTTTACATTTTTTTACAACCTGTACAACCTGTATCTTTTCAACCATTTTAGCTTTTTTTTTTGTCTTTTTCTCCTTTTTTTTTCTCCATTTTCTCTTATCTTTTATTCATTCTATTATTATATATTTTTTTACTTTTGTTACTTACCCACCTGCCTAACTCCCTGCCTTGTTCCTTCATTCATTTATTTATTTTTTTGTCTTTCATTCTTTCTTTTCATTCCTTTTCTTACAAACTTGTCCATCTACTGTTTTTTTCATTCTTTCATTCTGTCTATTTGGTCTTTTTTTCCATTCTGACTTTCATTCTTTCTTTATTATTTCAGCTTTTCTTTCTTTCTTTCTTTCTTTTTTTCTTTCTTTCTTTTTCTTTCTTTCTTCATTTCTTTCCTCATTTCTTCCTTAACTTTAACATGTATTAATGGCACTGGAGCATATATGTAGTATGTAGCAGTTCTGAAAATATGAGATCAGACTGATATTGGACCGTCTGTCATGGATAAGGATATTTTTCCACTGGACTATTTTTTATTTTATTGTATTTTTTAATTATAATTATTATTATTATTATTATATAACAGTTCCTCTGTCCTTAACTTTAACATGTATTAATGGCACTGGAGCATATATGTAGTATGTAGCAGTTCTGAAAATATGAGATCAGACTGATATTGGACCGTCTGTCATGGATAAGGATATTTTTCCACTGGACTATTTTTTATTTTATTGTATTTTTTAATTATTAATTATTATTATTATTATTATATAACAGTTCCTCTGTAATTACATTGAAAAAGTCAGGGTCGAGTATTATATATATATATATAAAACACTTTTGATGGCACGATTCACTTCGGTTCATTCATTAGCTAATTATGTGTTCTGATTCTGATCCACAAAATCCGATCCCTATCTTGATATCTGTTTGCATTTTCTGGTCTCCACATGTGCATGTGATACATTGTAAGACAGTACAATAGTTCCTGGGGTCCTGAGAAATACCTACCTGAATTTCCAGGACGTAGCATTTTCAGAAAAAAAACAAAGAATCGGTCCTGTGTGTCCTTACCAGAGCAGACAGGATGGGCAGGAACACGGTCAGAGTGGCAGGGTTGCTGGCGAATTCGGTCACAGCAGACACGAGCAGGCAAGCGAGTAGTGTGACGGCCCACAGGGGCAGGCCGCTCATCGGCTCCAGCTGACGCCCGATCCACATGGACAAACCCGAAACCTGGGTAAAGACAGTGATCTTGAACCTTCACTTTCATAAAGATTCTCGTCACAATGACTCCTTTATTGTTAAGTGCAAAAAAATAAATAAAAAAGAATTGGGGGCAGAATCACTCAATGAATATTTATTCAATTCCCAATAATCTCTTCATTTCATTTCATACACTCCCTCGATTTGCGATGTGTAAGTTTACGTTAGAGTTTCTCTCCAATTATATCTCTCCAATTATATCTCTCAATGATGTGTTGCCTTCAAGGCCTTCCGAAATCAGCAGGGGGGTGCTTGGAGCATGAAGTACAGGAAGCTGTCGCTTTAAACCAATCAGATTTTGAGTTGCCGACACCGGGGCCATCTAGCAGGCGTCCGATAACGTCTGCATTTTTACGTTTTTCGATTGGCTGTCCAGAGGGCGCACTGGTAAAGCTCATGGATATGCTTACGAGACAGACTGTTCAGAAAAAGTTGCACGAAAGGTCGGCCGAAACAGTTGTTAAGCTTTTTCACAAGCCGTTTATGTTTTTTTTTTTCCTGGAGGATTTGCTCAAGGACACACATTTTGGCTTCATTTTAAATCCCAAGGAAAACCTGTAATGCAGAAAAAATCCAGGGAAAACATTATATATATGATGCTGAAAGGAGACTTGTTGGGTTTCATGCTTAATGGCGTTTATTCTCCCTGTATGAGATTCCTGTCTGTAATTCAGCACTCTGTTCTACTGCGTTTCTCTTTATTATCATTTGTTTCTAGAGCTGTTGTGTCATAATGATGGCATTAAAAGGTGGATTGATTCAGGAAGGACCCCACCGAAGTTTTAGGGATAAAATGCATTGAGAGTAATATTCCCATCTTACCTTACACCCTGCTGCCAGCGCATACCCTGCTCCGACCAGAATCACAATCTCCCACGGCATCAGTCTCAAGAAGTCTTTCCACGTGATCATGGGTGCCAAGGGGTCTTCCTCTTCATCCTCCTTGTCCTCCTTGCACTCACTCACTACGTCACAAAAACCCAACAGCATTCATCAAGCAAATGCATGTGCTACCTGCTTTCGAGTAGATGTAAGGAAAGGGTGATATTGTAAGTTCTGACCTGTGCTTTCACTTCGAGACGAAGACCCCCAGGGCTTGCGTGCAGGGATGAGGAACAGCAGGAAGCCGAGCAGCACGGAGACCGTGGCATCAGTCCTGTAACCTTTCCTGCAGCCACAGAATTCAGGAAACGTCAATGCCAGGTTCTAGACCGTTCATTATTTGAAAACATTTGAAACGATCATGAAATGAAAAATACAACAAAGGACACCCAGAACCGCTGAGCTGCTAGAATCCTGTATCAGAAACACATGGGACTATGTTTCTCTCCCAAAACGTAAGCAACAGATCTCTGTGAGTTAAAATGGTATATATTCTCAGTTTACACTCAGTTTATTCTCAATTTAATACACAGATTTATCAGATTTGTATTTTTTTTAGCATCATATGTTTCCCATTAATGTTCAACACTGAATTTTTAGTGCTTAATATAAAAATTAACAGTCAGGGGATCAATAATTTGCATATTTAAAAAATTTTTTTGGACCTAACCATCTGTTGGTTTATCTCCTGACCAGGGTTATTTTAGAGAGGTGTAAAGTTTTTCTCTCCAGCAGGGGGCTCACTCTTTTCCCTTCTCCCATCAGCGAAATGTCATGATCATGTAATAGTAATTTGATATTTATATATATGCAGAAGATATGATTTTCACACACTTCTCAAACAGGAACGTCCAGCCAGGGACAAATCCCGGTTCTCTGGTGAACCACAGCAAAGTCATCAATATGAAGAAGACTCCTGTTACAACTTCTGGGTAACTGTTTGGGTAAAAACATATTTAAAATGTAAAATAAAAACTGCATGACAAGCATTTTATAACTCTTAGTGTTTATAACTGTTGTGCGCTTTTACCTTATAGCACCAAGCTTCTGGTATTCTTCATGGATTCGTTTCTCGGCGAGGATCTCCCGCTTGGTTTTGCGTTTTTTACTCCAGGAACAAGTTTCCCTGAAACTAAGCGTTTTCCAGTCATATACTGCTTTGATTTAGGTTATAAACAATTACAACCAAATATTCTACAAGAGAAAGTTGTTTATTCTTACTTGCATCCCAGAAACAGGAAATGAAGCCAGAGCCAAGTTAGAACCAGCATAATGAGAGCAATAGGCAGGCTGAAGATGAACCACGTTCCAAAATTGATGACTTTGGCATCTGGGTATCGACTGCAAAAGACATTTTGTTCAGTATTTGCTTTTTTAATGATAACACTGGCCTGTCAAAAGTCTGGAAGCACCACTTTTTTAATGATTTTTCAGAGACACATGCATGATTCCTTTTATGCAACAAATGAGTTCATTTACTGGTATGAAGATTTACTTTCACCAAACAAATATAGAAACGTCCAGAAGTTCTACTTTATTCTTTCAGATTTTCGCACTCTCGCCATCCAAGCAGTTCATTTTCTTGTAAAAAAATTGCCAAATGCGTTTTTAGTCAGTTGACTATTTCTTTCCGATCTAATTTATCCTCAATTGGATTTAGGTGTGGTGACTGGGCAGGACATTCCATGATGGATAAAACTTCAACAGACTGTTTGCTCTATAAATAAGATCTTGAATGTATGCTCAGCTTATTGTATTGCTGTATGGTGAAGTCGGGTCCAATCAACCGCAGTCCAGATGGAATTATGTGGATTTAAAGTATGGAATGGTAGCCATGTTGGTTTATTACTTTCACCCAGAATAAGTCTCCAACCTTCCCTGCTCCAAAAATAAAAACCCAAACCATTAAGCTTCCACCTCCATGTTTGACTTCTGGTCTCAAGTCCAGTCATGACCCATCAAACATTAACAGCATAAACTTCTTCAGCAGTTTGAGCCACAGGAGCTCGTCTGTTGGATCGGACCACACGGACCGTGCATCAGTGAGCCTCGGCCGCCCGTAACCCTGTTGCCGGTTCACCACTTTTGGTAGATACTGACCACTGGACCGGGACCAGACACCCAGGAACACCCAGAGCAGTTTTTGACCCTGTCATCTAGCCATCGAAATTTGGCCGTCCTCGAATCCTTACGCTCGCCCATTTTACCTGCTTCGAACACGTCATCTTTGAGGACAAAATGTTCACTTGCTGCTTAATAAATATATTCCCCCAATAACAGGTGCCATGATAAAGATATCATCAGTGACAAGTCATACTGTTGTACCTGCTAGGTGTAGTGTACCCGCTATCCTGAAACAAGGTAACCTCTGTACTTTCTAAGAGCTCATTGATTTGTCACGCTGAACTTTATCTCCAGCGTTTTTACTCGATCTTCCGCTAATCTCAAAAAGACAAGGCGACTGATAGTAAGGATTTCCAGAGAAATGCACCGTTTGTTCCGTTACTTGCATGTGATCACTGCATATCTATAGGATTCCAATTTCCTCTCAACTGATTGACCCGTTTATTTTTACGTCGAAAGGTCACAATTTTGTCATAGCGTGAAAGGTCCAGTGTAAAGCAAAAAAAAAAAAGAAAAAAAGCCTGTCAGATAATAAAGCTTCCAATTTTCATGGAATACAGTGAGCAATATATATGCAGGCTTGGGTGATAAATGTAATAGATTTTGTTATTATATAGGGTCTTGTATGTATCGCAGGGTACAACTGACCTTTGCTCTAGAATTGATTTGCATCAGAAAGGCTGATTATTTCCTGGAAAAGGTCTTTGAGTGAATTGTGTACATCTAAAAACTTTCTTTTGGCTTCTCCCATTAGGGGGCGCCACAGCGGATCATCCGTATTTATTTGGCACATGTTTTTACACTGGATGCCCTTCCTAACACAACCCTCCCCATTTATCCAGGCTTCCGACCGGCACTAAGAGTGGCTGGGGTTGGTTCCCTGACCGGGGATCGAACCCGGGCTACAGCGGTGAGAGCACCGCAGCCTAACCACTAGACCACCAGGAAACCTGGTACATCTGCTTAAACAAATCCGGGAAAAGACGACTTACTTGTTGAACTGCTCTGCAAAGATGAGATTGGTGGAGGTGCCCGTGATGGTGATGAGGCCGCCAATAGTGGCTGCATACGTGATGCTCAGAGATAAGCACTTGCAGATCATGTGGTCCTTCTTGGTTGGGTACAGGGAGTCCCTTCGGATTTTGGGTTTCTTTGAGCACAGAAACATTAATCAAAACCTTATTATATTTTATACCTTAATATATAATAATTAGTGCTCAAAGCCAAAGAGATTGGAATTGAAATATAATCTTAAGGTGGTTTCAATGCTTCATGAACTTTGAGAAATTCTGGTATTACTTCAGGTATTACTTCTGCTATTATTGTTACCTCAGGTAAATGTCCGTTAGTCTGCTTTGGGAAATCTGTTCCCTGAACTGGTTTCGATGCGACCCCATTAACATCCTGCGAAGTTGAGAAAGTAAAATGCAGTGTGACACATTAAACATTACAGTTCTCTAAATTTCATTCTTCAAAATGAACGAATCTTTTATTGAGTCATTTTGTTAATCAGAAATTAAACGTACTAGTTTCAATAGTTTATATACAGTAGAAAATAAACAAATCACTCTTTTGAGACACATACGAAAGACTCGAACGAATCATTTACAAGCGACCCATCGCTAGTATACGCCATTAAGGCTGCTGCTTATGATATGCTTTATGATATATGCATCTTACCTCGACAACTGTGCAAAATTCTGCTTTCTTACAACTGTAGAAATAAAAAAAATACATCTTTTTTTTAGAAATTCATAAATAAAAGAAAAAAATTCTAAAGTAAAACAAATGACATTTCCCTACTTGTTAGTAGTGTTTACGAGCTCGAGATGGTTCCTGCTCAGGTTCTTTTCTTTTTCTACAATAAAAGTGAGATTTATGTGTTGTATTGCATCTTTTGGCTAAATGTTACATAATGGTGTACTATAATTGGCCTTATAGTAAAGAACTTTATAATATGAGTGTACCGTTTTCATCCTCTTGTGTCTCCACAGTGTCCGAGTCGTCGTGAGAGTCAGCGATGCCGGTGTAAATGATTTGCTGCAGCACCGCCTCGGCGATCGGCATCACCATGGCCGTGGTGGACGTGTTACTCAGCCACATCGACAGGAAGACTGTGCCGCACATGAACCCCAACACCAGCCTGCGACGTATCCAAGCAATGTTAGCTTTAAACATGCCAACCTCAACATAGGTATGTAGTAGACAGTGCATCTGGAAAGTATTCACAGCGCTTCACTTTTTCCACATTTTGCTGTAACAGCCCATAAATAATGAAAGTCTTGGTCAAATAATAAATTTCTTTGATCAGGAATAAAATTAAATTTTACATTTTCAATAAGCAGATCCCCCAAACAAATACATGATCTTTAAATATACTTTCAATAATGAAAATATGACAATGCAGCTACGGACAAATTTTGATAAACAGATCGAGTAGCTTCACCTTTAATATATTTTGCTCCGGTTCTTTAGTTCTTTTGTCACGTGACTCTCATAATTATTGTAACAATAGTTTCAAGATTCCAAACAAAAACCCATACTATGGCATTGTGTAGCGTCAATGGGAGTCATGTGATAAAAGAACAAACGACCTTGACCAGAGGATTCATGAGATGAACTGCTCAATTCTGTTTCCTCTGTAATGCACAGAGTCTATGGGAGTCATGTGATAACATAATTACTAGATTCAGACTAGAATAGTCAGGAGGTAAACTACTTGATTCTGTTCCCTGTTCATAACCTACTGTCTGGAGCCGTTGCGATGCTTCGCTCATGGGCGTCCAGTAAAAAATGAACGAATAGTTCTTTGAGGCTACTCGTTCTTCTGAGTCACCTTTAAAGACTCGTTTGAAATGAACGAATCGTTCATGAACGACACATTGTTCATTGGTGTTTTTTTCCATTCCAAACTTAACACACCATGTCTTAATGGAGCTTGCTTTGTGTACACAAGCCTGGATATGTTGGAAAAGTGTTGGGGTCTCTAAGTTTTGGGAGAATTGTAATGCGTATATAATGAAATTGTATGGCAATGGTTTGAGGAAGAAGCAATTCAATTTAAACCAAACAGAGATAAAGGGGTTATGAATTTGGAATGTATAGGTTTAGTGCCTATGAGTTTGTTTAATGAGGGAGCCAGTGTTGACTGTAGCAAGGAAAAATTTCTCGAGATGAGGAAGAAACCTTAAAAGGACTCAAAAGGGAACCCATCCTCATCCAGGTGGCACCGAATGTCCATTAACTACAGATCCAGCAGAACATATGCATGTGATGGTCAGGGTGCGTATACTTTTGGCCGAACCTTGTAAATGCTGTGTAGATTTCAAGCGTTGGGGTGTTACCTAATTCTTTATGCTAATTTCAGTCTACAATCCATTTCTAGGAGATGATAAAAATCGCAACCAAAGTCTGGATTTCTTCCCTGAAAAGACGAATTATTAGCAGTTTGTGGTTTCACTACAGGATGGGAAAATGTACTTAAATAATGATCCATAAAATCCAGGAAGCTGAAGAATGTTTAATAAAACGCTAATAAGCTTCATATTGGATACACTTATCTAGGATTCTAGGATACACCGTAACTCCAAAGAAGTTTATTGAACAGAATTCCAATTATTAAGGATCAGAGAGAGTATTTTTGTGTGTGAAGGTGGACGTACATGCCAGGTTTGGCTCCCGCTATCATAACCATGCGCAGAGCGATGCGTTTGTGCAGGTTCCACTTTTCGATAGAAGCAGCCAAGCAGATAACTCCCATCAGCAGGAGCGTTGTGTCCTTAAAGTACTCCGAGGCTACCTGAATGCAAAAAACATGAATACTTTTATTGAAGCAAAATGAAAGGTAGTACTTTACTGTAACAAAAATAAATAAATAAATTATATATATGCTATTACATTCATAAATCTGAAGTATTTAATGGACAGCAAAGTACTGTAGCTAAAATATCCATTACTCAAGTAAGGCTTTGAATGACAGATCAGAATGTCGTGTCAAGTTCAAACCTTTAACCTTCTGCCCAGTTGAATCTAACTTGATTATAAACAAAACACCAGCCAATATATGAGCACATATACTGCATCATGGGCTATTCTAAAGTTATGGGTGGAAACAGATGCACGTAGAGATTTTTATTGACCAGACACCATTGGTGGACAATAATGAATTAAATGTAATTTGTTACTGTACTTGAGTAGCTTTTTCACGTTTCTGTACTTTACTGTAGTATTTCCATTTGGGGAGACTTTTAATGTAAGTTTTTTTACATTTCCAACTCAAATATCTGACTTACACTTAACTTTCAGATTTAACTACATTTAGCGAAATCAGTCATTTTATAAGTGGATAAAAAATTTACCGGTCGAATTTTAAACTTGTTTTGATCGGCGTTTGGTCTGTCTGTCTGTCTGTCTGTCTATCTACCTATCTACCTATCTATCCATCTATCTATCTATCTATCTATCCATCTATCTATCTATCTATCTATCTATCTATCTATCTATCTATCTATCTATCTATCTATCTATCTATCTATCTATCTATATAAAAAATTTACCGGTCGAATTTTAAACTTGTTTTGATCGGTGTTTGGTCTGTCTGTCTGTCTGTCTGTCTGTCTGTCTATCTATCTATCTATCTATCTTATCTCCAACATACAGTTTGGAGTCAATTCAACAGCAAGCAGAACATAAACGATGGAAGAAACTCCTGACTTGAACTCGCCACAACACCCGTGGCTTTATTAGCGCTAATTTTTTGAAGTAGTTAAAAAAATTATCATTTTAATAGATACAGATCAGTGTTTGACTCATTAATATTATTCTATTTATTAAGAGTCTTGTGCCAACAATGATAATAGGAAGATTATAGCCATAATAAATCATAGTACTTCGGATACTTAAGTACATTTGAAGGCAAATAGTGTGGTACTTTTACTCAAGTGAACGTTTAAATGGACACTTTTTCTGAGGTAATTTTTTTACCTACTGTATCTCTACTTTAACTTAAGTGCTTGTTTTGTGTACTTTGTTTACCACTGTTTGAAACACAATCCAAACTCAGTGGTTAAACCGAACAATGTCAGCCAACGGGTCGAGACAATAGTGTAAACAAGCAAACAAAAAAACAACAGCTTGGTATTGAGTCATCGAATGTGAGCAAAGACTTCAAGGTTTTCTAATGAAACCAAAGTCCTTTTGTGTGTAATAGGGAACATCGGTGCTCAATTCTAAGCTTGTTGACTGTGAGTTCTGTAGACTGTGGGAATGGTAATCCTTTGGCAGACATGTTTGAGGATTGTGGGTTTTGCTGGTTGATGGAGTTCAGCTGTAACCCATTGATTTTACATTTACAATATTTGGCAGATGCAATTATCCTTGAACTTATCTCAGTTAAACAGCTGAGCAATTGACTGAAAAGGGCCTTGCTCAATAACCCATCAGTGGCAGCTTGGTGGTGCTGGGATTTAAACCCATGACCTTCCAATCAGAAGTCCAACATCTTATTCACTTCCCCATGAAGACCCAAAATTTACTTTATGTAAGTTCTTTACTGTTAAATATTCTGAAGATTTTTAACTGGCAACTCTGCTCTCAACGATTTACAATATACAGTATTTACAGTAAATGCTTTACCGTTTATATGAATAGCATTTATTAATTACTGAAAGCAGTAGTGGTGATAATAGATAATGCACAGATCCTCTAACAACTATCGCTTAAAAAAACAAGAGCACCGGACTATAATATAACTGAAAAATATAGTTTTCTGCAAAACGAATAATGAGTTTAGTATAAACTAATGTAATTCCTGCGACCTGAGTCTACAGGATATGCCTCTACTACACATCCACTCATGTACCCCTAATTTGTGAAGTTTGTCCATGGGGATTTAGTCACATGAGGCAACATTGTGCATTACATAATTTAAAGGCTCAAATATTCAACAAGCGAGAATTGTAAGGAAAAAAAATTAAAAGCACAAACGTGTTTAAAAAATGAAACCATCAGCAAAAAAAATAAATCTTTTCACGAGTGTGTTGAAAGATTGTTTGTTTGCTGTAATGCAATGATCTTGGGATGCTTTTGGATGTTGTATGGTAAAGTCCAAAAGTCTTAGTTCACTATCTAGAATTATTTTTTATCTAATCACTTGTTTCTTGAAAAACAAACAAACAAACAAACAAACAAACGAATTAATATAAATACATACTAAATGTATATATCACATTTAAATATAACATTTAAAAAGTTTGATGTACAGTATATAAAGCTTAAAGCAGCTTTTTTGCTGAGTTTTAAAAAGACTCTCAGTAGAAATAAAATTAAGAACAAATCCATTTATATTATATACATATAATATACTGCTGAAAAAAAATTTTTTTATAGAATTTCATAGATAGCGATTTATATGGATGTTACTGTAGGTTTTTCTAATGACTCTATTTTTAGTGCATTAATACTTAACCTAATTACTTTACATGACAGTATATTTTTGCACATGCTCAACAATGGCAAAAAAAGGCACGTTTATGTAAAGGTTATGCTTTCCATTGTATTCCTCTTAATAAAATCCTTTGATAACAATAAAAAAATGATTAATTCAATCCACAGCGTGTGTCAAACTGTAATTTGACACTTAACACGCCTCTTTAATGCTCTTTGATTAATATATGGCCTCGAAAATGACCCACACTAGTGCTTCTTTTACTTATGCAGGTGTACTCAGCGGTGTATCTGCGATCTGATGCTGAGCGAATTAAACAAAAGGTCGAGAGCACATGGCTCAGACCCCCAGCAGTGAAGGAGCATTGCGCAAGTTCGGCTGACCATCTGACCATCTGACTCTCTTCACTCTGTTTTTAATATAAAAATATTCTGATATTAGCTAAAATTCTGGATTAACCTCCGGAGAGTGTTTTTTTTTTTTTT
>MU551705.1:981449-1086259 GCA_024362625.1 Silurus asotus
GTGTGTGTGTGTGTGTGTGTGTGTGTGTGTGTGTGTGTGTGTGTGTGTGTGTGTGTGTGTGTGTCTGTGTAAATATGATTCTGTGTGTATATTTAAATCCAAATAAGTTCTTTTTTCTGCTTATTAAGCATTAAGCTTCTGCTTATTGTTCTGTTGGAACATATATTTCTGGTCTCTTTGGATGAAATAAAACCCTAGCACATATGATCCTACCACCATCGTGCTTTATCATCAGAATGTCGTCTGTATGTTGGGGTGTATTTAGTTTTCCTCAAACATGCTTTTATATTTTATATATATATAATATATATATATATATATATAAACTTATTTCTACCTAAAAGTTTACTTTAATGTGAAGCTCTGGATTACTGCTAGGAAGGTCCTCCAAGTTGCAACTAATGGCAAGGCCTTTAACCCTCTCTCTCCACCGGGGGCGCCAATTCCTTTGTTCATTTTGGTTAACGTGCATAACAAACAATATTTATTGTGATATCATGACTTAATACGTACTTAATACAATCTTGACCTGATTTAAGACAGGAAAATATACTCACCTCGCTTGATTTGAGAACCCCGAACAGCGGGTATAAGAATGCCGGCACCAACGCTGCCGCCCCCAAAGGCACTGCCTCCGAGACCCAGTACACTGCTGTCACAATCAGCACATAAGCACAGGATGACTCCTGCAGAGGAACAAACACAGGGGAGTCTGGAATCAGGGGTCTGGATAGTACAAAGTGTTAGGCTTTAGCATACTTTGGATGATACAGAGTTTATGTATTATTTTGCTCTTTCTGGCAACAAATGTGTAGAATCAGCACGGCAATCGGTAAATAAAATATCAGAGTGCATTTGAGATATCTTTGTATGACACACACATAGACAATACGATCTTGCATTAGTCATTCATTCTCTTCAATTGGAGACAGCCTGAAGATTTATGAAGTTACTGAGCAACTGAAGAACTTTGAGTTTAATCAATAGCAGCGGTCTACTACAATGGCTCAGGACCACAGGTTGCATGAAGAGTTTTGCAATTAAAAGCCTAGTACAGTAAACCAAGAATGATGGAATCAGTGTTGAGGATGAAGATAGGTTCAATTTTGAGTTTGGTTCCTCTCAAGGTTTTTTTTCCCCTCATACCATCTCAGGAAGTTTTTTATGCCACTGGTTTGCTCATCAGGGATAAACGTGTAATTATAAGAAACAAACTAATAGGCACTAAACGTATACGTTATTTTATAGAACTTGGTCTCGTGTTATAGAGCATGGACTTGGCGTTTAAAAGGAGCCTGTCGTTTAGTCCTATTTGCATATTACACTCTGATTACCAAACCAAGTCATTTCCTTTCTGGCATTTAGATTTTATTGTGTCTCAAAATTCTGGAGGCGAGAAAGTTAGTCAGGTGATTCGTGTTCCCGTATTAATCAGGGTTTTATAACGTAGTCAAGCGGCGTTAAAACATGCCCACAGATTTCCAGCCCTACAGTATGAATGAAGTCTGCATTTCACACTTGATCTTGAAGAAAACGCGTCCTTTTTGTGGATGGACATGTTTTGTTCATACTCAGTAAGACTATGTTTGCTTGGCATGCCCCCAGATCCCCCTTATAACTCCACGACTTATGTGTTCGCATCTCCCGCTGGTTGCGCATGAGCTCAAAGGTGAAAGCACGCCGCAGCAATGTGTACTGCTGGCGGATTAAGCCGTGGGCCAGCACATGGTGTTTTAATCTGTTTGTTGTTAATCAGACCATTCCAACGTGATTGATTTAGGCTTTTTTTTTTTTTTTTTTAAAGGAGTCGGACTTTTTTCAGGCCTTCCTGCTATCGCATGAGAATGATCCACTGATTTTTGTCACAAAAGAATATATTCTCTAGGATTAATCTTTGAGAACATGCTTCAAAAAGAGCTAATGGTTTCCCTCAGTCTGGATACACATCCAATTGTAGTTATCAATCAGTACGTTGAGTAACGTCTTGATTATTACGCCACAGGTCGGCGGCGCAAAAGCCGATCTAATCTTTCGCTTCCTTTGTGACGACACTCCAAACGGAATGCGGACCTGATTGGGAGATAAGAACCCATCACTGAAAAGTAACGGAAATTGATTTGACCTTTGAGGCTGATTATCATTAACAGCCAGGAAAAACTGTTTTGCGCTGAACTGACTGTTAAAACGTGACCACGATGGCGGGAGGCTGCTTCTCAAAGGGACGTACCGTAGAAGCGATCGTTTGCCTTCAAAAACGGACCCAAAAATCACTCGAAAAAACAAACAACATCTGCAAAAGCTGCTGGTGTTTCAAATAAACAATTCGTAGAGCAAAGCAAGATGTGACAAAACATCAGGAGGGGGCTTGGTCAATAGTTGTGCAGAATTCCACAATCCCACTTGTACCCTTTCCAAATTGGTGAAGGTTCGCTGACTCCTTCCCTACAGTGCATCTTTATCATATAGTCTAAAGAGAGATGTAGAAATTTACATTAAGAACTGCATTGATCATTTTCCTTTTAAATGCAGTAAAAGCAGGTGTCAGGAGTTTTTTCGATTTAATATGCTGCAGAAATAAATCCACCTTTACAGCAATACTCCTGATCTCTTGTAACGGGTGGGTGTCATTCCTCATGGCGGAGGTTGATTGAATGCTCTACGAATTGTAAATTGTTTCTCTCTCAATTTATTTCATTTTTATTACATTTATTTATCATAGAACATTCATCGTGCACATGCACCCAGATTTTACTAAAGATCCACCTAACATATACCAAAGTGCACATCCACCCAAATTTCTCGGTGTACATCCATTCAGATTGACTAAAGCATGTATCCACCCGGATAGTTCGAAGTTTATTTCCCAAAATGCACATCCACATAGATTAAGAAAAGTGTACATCCAATTTATAGTTACTAAAACATGCATCCACTGTGATTTACCAAAATGTTTATCCAATATATATTTACTAAAAAATGCATCCACCTGTATTTACCAAAGCCTTTATCCTATTTTTATTTACGAAAACATGCATCTATTCAGATTTACCAGTGTTCCTCCTATTTCTCTTTATTAAAGCACGCATCCTACAATTTCTAATCACTGTTCATTCATTTTATATTTGTGCACATCCATTAAGATTTATCCAAATGCAATTCCACTTTTATTCACCACATCCTATTTATATTCACTGCGTGATCCGTCTACATTTCCCAAACTGCACATCTCTCCATGTTTAGCGCGCATGTTCGTAAATACGCACGGAAAAAGCGCGCCGTGCGCACAGGGGAAACGTTTCCAGCTTCCAAAGTTTAATAGGTCCAAGTAGCTAAAGATTCCACATTGTAGGTGTTTAATTTATTTAACCTGGAAAGAAAAGAATTGGGCTTGAAACCCATGATTTATATACCGTCATTACGCAGTTGCCTTGCGCAGTTTGAACCTGATATTGAGTAAGTTGCATTAGATGGAAGGATACTCACACTGCTGGGATGGATGAGAGGAAGAGGCAGAAGGGACAGTGGGATCATTACCACGAGAATCAGCTTCCTCGCCACCCACAGTTTTCTAAACAGGTCCATTCTTGATGTCTTCAGCCAAAGAATTCTCTTTTGGTTTCTTTGGATGTGTTTTTCTTTCCTTTTTTTTCCCCTCTCACGAACGTGCTGTGAATTCTATTCAGCTTTTAGAGTAATGATGAAGTTCCTGAGCCACTTATTCTACTACAAAAAAACTTTCCCTTTATGCATTTTTTTTCCAAAAGTGTAGAAAGATGTGCAAAAAAAAAGCTTTTCCTTTTGGTGTTCTCTTGTTTCCAGCCCTAAGAAGAAATTCCCACTTTCATCACTCATTTAGTCTCTTCCAACGCGTTTTCATCTGTGTTTAGGCATTTTCAGGGTTTTCTTATTCCCAGCATTCGTACAACCTAAAGCACTGTAAAACAAACCAGCAGAAACCCATGAAGTTCTGCTGTTACATAATGTGACTCTGCAAAGTGCGCAAATTTCTTAACCCTGTCTATGGTCCCGCCTTCTCTCCAAACTGACCAATCAGAAACCAGGAGACTCATGTCAATCAATTGGTCAAAGAGCACTTTTTTGTTAACTCTTCTGGTGTGAATTGCACTTCACGAAAATGGAAGGCTGATTGCATCAACAGCAATGACGTCATAAGATGTAAATGTACATATTCAGTGTTTAGATGAATTTCAATCATGATTATATAATTTGGAAAATCTAAAGCAACAAGCTTGGGAACAGAACTTTCTTTCAATCATTCAATGTCCAATCTAATTTTTGTGTTTTTGCCTTTTACTTAGTTTGTTGCATACAAACAAATGGAACATGTGTTTTAATTAAATTAAAATAAATTCATTTTTATTTGTATAGAGCTTTTAACAATGAACATTGTCTCAAAGCAGCTTTACACAGATAATGTGGTGATTAAAAGTAAATATGTTTTTTTTAAGTATGTTTGTCCCTGATGAGCAACTGTGGTGAAGGAAAAACTCCCTGAGATGGCATAAGGAAAAACCTTGAGAGGAACCAGACTCATTAACTACAGTCCAATCCATCCTCAAAACGTCCGTTCTTACTCCGGAATTTCATGGAACCACCCAAGGCGTTGATGAGAAACCGTCCCAAGCTGCACAGAGTGGCCTCCAGTCAAAGAGAACACTATCCAGAGGCAGACCTGGATGAAGTGGGAAGATCCATGGAGGGGAGAGGGGCAGGAACAGTGGTCACTGGAGCCTAAGGAGCATGTTTAACTCGACCGAGAGAGAGAGAGAGAGAGAGAGAGAGAGTGACAGGAAGAGAAGGATATAGATTATTAAGTGTCCTTATTGGTGTATGAAAGTTAATGTCACTGTGCAGTTTGGACTCCGGCAAGACTCACTATGGCAGCATAAGTAAAAGGGAGAACCAGAAGGTAACACAGACATGAGGGATCTCTGGGATAAGAGACGACCCACCCCACCACCGTCAACAAACCCGAGTGAACGTGTGAATGTGAGGGGACGACAGCATACAAATATACCAGTTCACCAAACACTCTATATCCATGCTCCCTCCAGATCTGAGCCTTTACCTAAGAAAAACCTACTGATAAAAGGCTTGACTAAATAAATATGTGTTCAACCTCGACTTGAACACTGAGACTGTGTCTGAGTCCCGAACACTGGTTGGAAGACTGTTCCATAAATGTGGGGTTTATAAAAGAAAGATCTGCCCCATGCGGTAGTCTTCATTATTTAAGGAACCAACAGATAGCCAGCACCTTTTGATCTAAGTAGGCGTGGAGGATCATACTGGTACAAAAGTTCACTCAGATACTGTGGTGCGAGACCGTTAAGTGCTTTATATGTCAGTAGTAGTATTTTAGAATCAATGCGAGATTTGATTGGGAGCCAGTGTAGGCTGATTAAAACAGGGGTGATGTGGTCATATTTCCTAGATCTGGTGAGGACTCTTGCTGCTGCATTCTGAACTAACTGAAGCTTATTTATGCATTTATCATTTATACTCACACACCCGGACAGTAAAGCGTTACAGTAGTCTAATCTAGGAGTAACAACAGCAATAATTAGTTTTTCTGCATCCTGTAACGACATTAAATTTCTAATTTTAGCAATATTTCTAAAGTGAAAGAAGGCGATCCTGGTGATATTAATAACGTGAGACTCAAAAGAAAGATTCGGGTCAATAATTACACCAAGATCTTTAACAGCCGTACATGCTGAAACAGAAACACCATCTAGAGATGCTACATAATCGGAAAGTTTACTTCTAGCTGCATGTGGTTCTAGTAAAAGTACTTCCGTCTTATCTGAGTTGAGCAGAAGAAAATTATTAAGCATCCACTGTCTAATGTCCTTTACACACTTCTCAACATTGTTAAACTGATCTCGCTCATCTGGCTTTGCTGAAATATACAGCTGTGTATCATCAGCATAGCAATGGAAGTAAATCCCATGTTTATGAATAATTTCACCAAGAGGCAGCAGATATAAAGAGAAAAGCAGAGGGCCTGAAACAGATCCTTGAGGAACACCAAACTTTACCTCATAGAGTGTGGGGAACTCACCATTTACATCAACAAACTGATAGTGATCAGTCAAATAAGACCTGAGCCAAGAGAGAGCTGTTCCCTTTATTCCAACAATGTTCTCAAGTCTAGCTGTAGTTTTTGACAGGCATGGACCAATCATATAAGTCACAATCAAATATTTGGCTATGTAAATTTAATGTTAATGAGACAAAGTCCACAAAATGTTGAAGTTTTGCTAGAAGAACTAAGATCTTTGTGTCAGGTTTGAAACTCATATCAGCAGCATAAGAAATAGACACGATCTTGAAATGTGAAACACAAATGCGTCTTTACAGAAATAAGTAGATTTCGAATACAAATTTCATAGCCATCCATACGTTTATCCCTATTAACCAGTCATACGACATAGGCAGAGAAAAACTCTTGAGGTGGTATGAGGAAGAAACCTTGAGAGGCACAAAAGGGACCCATCCTCATCTGGGTGACAACTGAACGTTGAACGACCAATGTATCAAGTGGCACAATTCAGCAGATGTATAGAAGAAAGAAGCTTGATGTTTTTTAAGTGTAAAACTTGACTTATGCAGGGGAATATAGACACACGTGCCAATAACGATATTTAACATGAATAAAAAAGAAAAAATGAATTAGGAGAACAATGGCGACCTCTAGTGACCAAACACAAAATATAAGATGACAAGTCCTGATTTCTGACACTTTCTTATTTTCTTATATTACTGATAAAATGGACCACAACTGATTTTTTTTAACCTGTTTTAAAGCAAATGTAAGTTTTTAATAAATACATTTTCTTCTGTCTCAGAAGTGAGAAGTGAACTTTTTTAAATTAAATTGTGTGTTATGTGATATTCTTCTTCTTTTGACTGCTCCCCTTAGGGGTCACCACAGAGGATCATCCGTCTTCATACTACCCTGTCCTCTACACTACCTCTATGTCCTCCCTCACCACATCTATAAACATCTTACTTGGCTTTCCTCTTTTCCTCCTTCCTGGTGGCTCTCTCCTCAGCATTCTTCTACCGACATACGCCAATGGCTCTCCTCTGCTTAAGTCCAAACCATCTCAATCACACCTGCCTCACCTTGTCTCCAAAACGTCCTACATGCGCTGTCCCTCTAATAAACTCACTTTTAATCCTGTCCATTGTCGTCACTCCCAACGAAAACCTCAACATCTTTAGCTCTGCTACCTCCAGCTCCACCTCCTGTCTTTTACTCAATGCCACTTTCTCTAAACCATACAACATCTCAGGTCTCACCACAGTCCTATAAACTTTCACTCTTTCAGATACTCTTCTATCACAAATCACTCCTGCTATCACTCTTCTCCACCCACTCCAACCTGCCTACACTCTTTACTTCTCTAACACACTCTCCATTACTTTGCACTGTTGACCCCATGTACCTGACCTTCTCCACCTTCACCACCTCTTCCCCCTGCAACCGCACCCTCCACTGCCCTCCCTCTCATTTACACACATGTATTCTGTCTTACTCCTACTGACTTTCATTACCCTTCTCTCCAGCGTGTACCTCAACCTCTCCAGGCTCTTCTCAACCTGCTCCCTACTCTCACCACAAACCACAATATCATCCGCAAACATCATAGTCCATGGAGACTCCTGTCTGACCTCGTCTATCAACTTGTCCATTACCACTGCAAGCAGGAAAGGGCTTAGAGCCGATCCTTGATGTAATTAAACCTCCACCTTGAACCAGTCTGTCGTTCCTACTGTGCACTTCACTGCTGACACACTGTCCTCATACATGTTTTGCACCAGAACATAAATGAGACGTATATACTGATTTGGGAAAATATGGTTTTATCACTGTCATTTTGTATACCTGGTCTCAAATCCCAACTTTATGCATGTCAATAACAACAATAAACAATATAATATGGAGAGTTAAAGATGGAAATTTAGATATGCCATGTTCATTCTTTTTTCTTCGGTTTGTAATATAACAATGTTCTGACATTTCCAACATCATAACTTCTTCTTCTTCTTCTTTTTCTTCTTCTTCTTTTTTTTTTGACAGGGCCAATTCCTTTGTTTTTGCAAATCATTGAATGGTCCAGAAGATGAATCTGATTCCATTTGAAAGTGAATTACTAGCAACTGAACACATGATGAGAAGCTTCAAGAACTTTAATTAGTTAATGTACTGGAGTGATGAACATTTCCATCCCTTAATAATTTTTAGAAGGCTATAATTCACCGTTTTTCTTTTCCTAATGATCACTTCTGTTCAGGTATTTTGAACTCTCGCCGGTAGAGGGCGACATGTAGCAGCTTGATATAGCCAAAACTGAAAACAATGTAAAAAATAAATGGCAGCAAATACGTACAGGCATGTTATATTTAGAAACATAATATCTAGAATATAGATATATCTAAAATATATTGTTTAAAGGTTTTAGCATTTAAGATGTTATTAATGAACAGTGAAACTGTAATTTACTAGTCAACCCCAGTCTGTGTATAATGGATATTAAACGTTTACAAACTCTTATGAATTTGCAGATTTTTAAAATATAACATAGAAATAACAACATGAATTTCAGACTTGTTAGTTGTTACGTGAACTCCGCCAAGATTCGCTTTGCCTTCCTGCTGTGCTGAGGACATCACTTTACCACCCTACCTACAGGATGACTTTACTGCTTGCCCTGACCTGATTGGCTGGGGACATTGCTTTGCCAAACTACCCAGAGGATGACTTTACTAGCCTGCCCTTGCTCTGCTTGAACTGTACGTATAATATCCTGGTATTATAATTTATGTATTACTGTATGCCAAATAGTTTTTAAAGGCATAAAAAAGCAAGACTGGAGTTTGTCAAAACTTATGTGAAGAAACCACACTCCTTCTTGGAGAACGTTCTGTGGACAGATGAAACAAATGTAAAGCATTTTGGTGTAGGACATGAATGAATAAATGAATGAATGAATGAATGAATGAATGAATGAGTTTATTTGTACTTAATCAGGGACAATGCATAGAGAACATTATTCTAAGAAAGAAGAGATGTCATGTGATGTTAAAAACATCATGGCACTGTTTACATAAAAAGAAATAAGGCCTTCAAAGAAACGAACACAGCCCCTACAGTCAAGCATGGTGGAGGTTCAAATATGTTTTGGGGTGGCTTTGCTGCTTCTGGCACTGTGTCCAAAGGATTTTGGGGTGCAATGTAGTAACCAGTGTCAGAAAGCTGCGTCTCATCCAGAGGTCATGGGTTTTCCAGCAGGACAATGTCACAGAAATGGTTAGAAACGAAGCGCTGGAGAGTTCTGAATTGGCCAGGAGTGAGTCCAGATCTGAGTCCCATAGAACACCTGTGGAGAGATCTCAAAACATTTCTCAATTTGTTCTCAATTTCTCAACTTTCTTAAAAAGTGGTCAAAAATTCTAGTAGAGAAGTTTAAATATCTCATTCATGGTTACATGAAGCGATAGATTTCAGTTATTTTTTCCCAAAGGTGATGCTACCAAATGTTAAGTTAAGGGTGCCAATAATTTTGTCCAATGCGTTCTGTGTTCTGTGTGGAATTGTATAAGATTTTAAATGCAAACAAATAAAAGTAATAAACATGTCAATACCAAAACTTATTTTCATAAAGAACTAAAATATAACAATTCATACAACACCAGAAAAAGTGCTGGGTAAAATGTAAATAAAAACATAATGCAAGGGATTGCAAATCTGATAAACTAATATTTTATTTATGATAGAACATAAAATACATATCAAGAGATTAAGGACATTTTAAGGAAAAGGATAAAAAAATAATTCATTTGTTGACTGCAATAAAAAAAAGTTAGGACTGATCAACTAAAGGCTGGGAAAGTGTTATTAAAAGAAACAATTGGAGGAACACAATCTAATTCGGTGAATTTGCATCAGGTCACTAAGATGTATAAGAGTATAAAAATATATCTTAGAAAATCAGTGTTTTAGAAGTTAACAAGAGCAGAGGTTCACCTCTCTACTAAACAATTGTCCACAAATTATGGAACAATTTCAGAAAAATGTTCCTCAACATCTAGCAGGCAGGAATCTGTAATGGATTCACATCATTGGTCTAAAATCACCTCCAGAAATTGTTGTATATGAACACAGTTTGCCATTTTCTCCACAAATGCTAATTAAAGCTCTATCATGCTTTAACTCAAACACAATGTGGTTTGAGGAGAGGAGACAGAAGGCTACATTCATGGAAGATCTATGGTGAGTTCTCCAATATGAACAACTTGGAACAACTTATCTGCTGAGTTCGTTCAAAAACTGGAAAGAAACGACTTACGTTTAATTGCGTAAATGTAATTGAGTAGCTTTTTGTACTACTTAAAGTAGTTTGTAAAATCTGTCATTTTGATTCGGCTCTTAACGTTTTCCAAAAAAAGAGTCGGTTCACAGAGTCGACTCCTTCCCTAGACCCCCTCTATTTAATCTTCTTGGCTGAAGTGAAAGTGTTTCTCGCTCAGCTAAGAATCTGGTTACGTGATTGGCTGAAATAAAAAAATTATATAACGCGGAAACGATGTAGTTTGTTGGTAATAAAGGTGTTCTATAAAAGCTCTAGGTATTAAATAAAAAGCAGGTGGAGGAACAAGTGTGACATTGCAGGAGGGACTTCATCTACAGGTACAGTGTTTTTTTTTTTTCCCGTGTGTTTATTATACTGACTTTTTTACATTTTTTTACATTTTTGTCTATTAAATTCAACGTGGTTTTTTTTTTTAGTCTGATGTACCTTTTGTTTAGATTTTTTTTGTCAGTAATAGCAATTAAAATTGGAAAGTTGGAAAGTTATGTGTGTTTTCTTTTCATTCCTGGAACAGCAAGACCATACTTTGTTAAGCGTTTAAGGTCAAAAGAGGACAATAAAGGCGGAAAAAATGCAGAATATTTAGATCATAATGTGTTCAATAAATGAGTACATATCACCTGCTGATTGATCTCAGATCAAAGATGGATCATGGAATCATCTAAGAATTTATGACGTTAGAATTTGTTTTTTGTAAAGTTGCTTTGGGGACAATTTTTATAGGGACACTTGTTAAACTGTAATTGTTTGATTCCATTGTCTTTTTAACAATGGAATTATTCTTTACAAAAATGTTATCAAATTAAACCCCTTTGCCAGTGGTAACAGTAGCAAGGATGAATTTCCTGAGATGATAAACTTCCAGGAAGAAACCTTAAGAGGATCCAGACCCAAAAAGAAACACATCCTCATCTGGGTGATAACCAACCTCCATTTATTATAGTTTTTTTCATTGTCCTGGTGTATTGCTCAGTTCAAAGTTTAATCCGTTTCAGATTTTTCTCTGAGTGTTTTGGTCCTCTCTGAGTGTTTAAAGGCTCTGTCGTGAAGAGGGTGGTGTTGGATCCATGATGATCGCAAAAGCTATTTTATGAGTTGCTCTATTGCTCCTGGTTCCATAATCTCAAATGAATGTATAAGACTGTGGAAAGGACTCATATTCACACACTCCAGTGCTCATGTTAGTTCCGACTCTTCAGTGTTCTGTATTGTTTAATTAGATTTATTTATGATCACAGTCTTGATGTCACCCAAATGAGGATGGGTTCCCCTTTTGAGTCTGGTTCCTCTCAATATTTCTTCCTCATAAGATCTATTGGAGTTTTTTCTTGCCACAGTCGCTGCTAATCAGGGATAAATACACATCATTCACCTTAACTGTTAAATTCTGTAAATCTGCTTTGAGACAATGTCTGTTGTGAAAAGCGCTATAGAAATAAACTCGACTTGCTGCCACATAATCTTTACACTAATACAGTGGTTTACAATCTTTGAATCAAGGAACAGGGAATTTTTACTTTTACAATCCGAAAAATATCTAATGCAAAATATGATGTGTTATTGATAAGTAGTATTTAATTGATAAGTAATAATTGAAATATACATAGTCAAGGTCCATTCTTCACTCGCTGAATTCATAAAACGTTCATATGTGACTTATAAACTTGTAGCATGGTTTAAAAAAAAAAAGTCCAAATAGGTTTATGTCAAGGACAGAATAAATAAAACTTCACACTGTTTATTTAACTATGGTGTGTGTGTGTGTGTGTGTGTGTGTGTGTGTCTGTGTGTGTTTGTGTGTCTGTGTGTGTGTGTGTGTGTATGTATATATATATATGTTTATATGTGTTTTTATGTATATGTATATGCATGTGTGTGTGTATAGGAACATCAACATTAAAATATTTTTGTCACAATTACAGTTTTTAACCCCATTAAATGTCTGTAAAATGTTTAATTAAACTGTCATAAAAGATTATTTTGTTTTAGAAAATAATTCATATATTTAAGTCAAATATTAACAAATTTTGTGAAATTTTGCTGCTTTTTTTCTAGGGGAATAATCCATTCAAGCAGAAGAAATCGCATCTTCAGGACTAAGCCATTAGTTTGCAAATACTTTACTAATATTTAAAGATGGAGACCCCTGATCTGGACACAGATAATGTGTCCCCCGCAGAAAAACGGTGATTTATAATGTCCTATTGTTTCAGTCATTACAGTTCAAATGTAAAATATTTATTAAGTAAATATTAAGGAAAAGCATAATCAAAGGGTATGTTATTCATGAAAAGCTACCTGTGTGTCCGTTTTTTATGTTGTACAGTGAACCTCATGGTAAAAGATCAGAATCGCCAGCACCCAGATGTGTCTCAACTAAGAGTGAAATGTCTATAGATCTTCCTCTCCTTTTTAAAAATAAAGACTCATCACTCCAAAACAGGTAAAAAGTCACAGGGAAATTCCAGCATTAAACTTGTTATAGTGTTATAATGTTTGGTGATGTGAGTGTACTGTATAATCGCTAAAGGACTGTTTAAAATGTTGTACAGTGAACTCCAGGGAGAAAGATCAAACTATCCACTACCTAGCTGTATCTCCAAGAGGAGTGATGAGTCTATAAAGCTTCCCCTGTTGCTTAAAAATGAAGACTCATCACTTCGACACGGGTAACTCTTGTGCAGTTGATTGTTTTAGATTTTACTCACAAATTTGCCCGTACATTGCTTGCTTCCATTTACAATTATTCTTCATCCTTGTACTTTTCTACATTATATCCATCTATCAAGAAAAGGAAGATTATTTTCTTCCTGATGATGTATGAATAATGTGAGCAGATTTGCATACAGATGATGATCGACTTTTTCTAAAAAAAGCCCCTTTCACAACTTTATTTTGGAATTTAGGTTGTAAAGTCTGCTAAATGATTCTCATATTTCACCACATCATTCTGCTTCAACTTTACAGGCACGACCCAGAAGCTGCTGCTGCTGATGAATTCCTGAAAAAGTTCAAAATATATCTGATGAAGAAGTTTCAGTGGTTAAATGAAATAATAATAAATCAGGGAAATCAAACCCTCCTGAATGAGATTTACACAGAGCTCTACATCACAGAGGGAGACAGCGGGGAAATCAATGAAGAAAATGAGGTTAGGCAGATTGAATCAGCATCCAGGAGAATAACATCACAGGAAACACCAATCAAATGCAATGACATCTTTAAGCTCTTATCTGAAGAAGACAAACCCATCAAAACCGTGCTGATGAAGGGAATCGCTGGCATCGGAAAAACAGTCTCTGTGCAGAAGTTCATTCTGGACTGGGCTGAAGGGAAAGAAAATCAGGACATTCACCTCATAATTCCACTTCCTTTCAGAGAGCTGAATTTGATGAAGGACCAAAAACTAAATCTGATGGAGCTTCTTCATGTCTTTTTAAAAGAAACTAAAGAAATGAAAATTTCCAGTTGGAAAAAGGTTCTGTTTATTTTTGATGGATTGGACGAGTGTCGTTTTCCTCTAGATTTCCAGAACACAGTGAGAGTGTGTGATGTATCTGAATCAGCATCAGTGCCTGAGCTGCTGATAAACCTGATTAAAGGGAATCTGCTTCCCTCTGCTCTCCTCTGGATCACCTCCCGTCCAGCAGCAGCTGATCAAATCCCCTCTGAATGTGTTCATCGAGTCACAGAGGTACGAGGATTCAATGACCCACAGAAGGAGGAGTATTTCAGGAAGAGAATCAGTGATCAGATCCTGGCCAATAACATCATCACACACCTGAAGTCATTAAGAAGCCTCTACATCATGTGCCACATCCCAGTATTCTGCTGGATTTCAGCCACTGTTCTAGAGAGAATGTTGGGTGAAGCAGAGAGTGGAGAAATCCCCAAAACTCTGACTCAAATGTACACACACTTCCTCATCATTCAGACCAAAATTATAAGAGAAAAGTTCTCAAAGAAGCAGAAAAGTGATGAAGAAATTATTCTTAAACTGGGACAACTGGCTTTTCAGCAGCTGATGAAAGGAAACCTGATCTTCTATGAGGAAGATCTGAGAGAGTGCGGTATTGATGTGACAGAAGCAGCAGTGTATTCAGGTGTGTCTTCAGAGAAGAGTTTGGCCTTCATCAGAGTAAAGTGTACTGCTTTTTTGTCTTATTTCGAACATATTATTTTGTGCCATTTTTCAGGGTAAGCTTAAAACCAAAAACATGACTGTAATGTGCTGGCATTAAAATCTATAATGATTAAATGATGTAAAACATACATTGGTAAAATCCAAAAAGAAATAATGTGATCTTAGTCTAATAAATGGACAGCCTGTCTTATGACATCATCTTACTTCATCATCTCACAGGCACGACCCAGAAGCTGCTGCTGTAAATGTATTCCAGAAGAAGATCAAATTGAATCTATCAAGGAAGTTTAGGGGTTTGAATGAAGTGATAATAAACCAGGGAAACCAAACAGTCCTGAATGAGATTTACACAGAGCTCTACATCACAGAGGGAGACAGTGGGGAAATCAATGAAGAAAATGAGGTTAGACAGATTGAATCAGCATCCAGGAGAATAACATCAGAGGAAACACCAATCAAATGCAATGACATCTTTGAGCCCTTATCTGAAGAAGACAAACCCATCAGAACCGTGCTGACGAAGGGAATCGCTGGTATTGGAAAAACAGTCTCTGTGCAGAAGTTCATTCTGGACTGGGCTGAAGGGAAGGAAAATCAGGACATTCTACTCATATTTCCACTTCCTTTCAGAGAGCTGAATTTGATGAAGGACCAAAAACTGAGTCTGATGGAGCTCCTTTATGTCTTTTTTAAGGAAATAAAAGAAATACAAATTTCCAATTTGGAAAAGATTCTGTTCATTTTTGATGGATTGGACGAGTGTCGTTTTCCTCTAGATTTCCAGAACACAGTGAGAGTGTGTGATGTATCTGAATCAGCATCAGTGCCTGAGCTGCTGATAAACCTGATTAAAGGGAATCTGCTTCCCTCTGCTCTCCTCTGGATCACCTCCCGACCAGCAGCAGCTGATCAAATCCCCTCTGAATGTGTTCATCGAGTCACAGAGGTACGAGGATTCAATGACCCACAGAAGGAGGAGTATTTCAGGAAGAGGATCAGTGATCAGATCCTGGCCAATAACATCATCACACACCTGAAGGCATTAAGAAGCCTCTACATCATGTGCCACATCCCAGTCTTCTGCTGGATTTCAGCTACTGTTCTAGAGAGAATGTTGGGTGAAGCAGAGAGTGGAGAAATCCCCAAAACTCTGACTCAAATGTACACACACTTCCTCATCATTCAGACCAAAATTATAAGAGAAAAGTTCCCAAAGAAGCAGAAAAGTGATGAAGAAATTATTCTTAAACTGGGAAAACTGGCTTTTCAGCAGCTGATGAAAGGAAACCTGATCTTCTATGAGGAAGATCTGAGAGAGTGCGGTATTGATGTGACAGAAGCAGCAGTGTATTCAGGTGTGTCTTCAGAGAAGAGTTTGGCCTTCATCAGAGTAAAGTGTACTGCTTTCTTCATCTGAGCATTCAGGAACATCTTGCAGCTCTGTATGTGCACCTGATGTTCATGAAGAAAGAACAAAATGTTCTTCAGTTTCAGTGCTCTGAATCTCTAATATCAAATGTTCACAAGTGTGCTGTGGATCAGGCTTTAGAAAACAAGAGTGGACATCTGGATATTTTCCTCCGTTTTCTTCTTGGACTCTCAACTATGTCTAGTCAGAATCTTATAAATAACTTAACACAGATACGCAGTAGCTCCCGAAGCATAGAGGAAACAGTTCAGTACATTAAAATGAAGATCAGTGAAGATCTTCCTACAGGGAAATCCATCAATCTGTTCCACTGTCTGAATGAACTGGGTGATTATTCTCTAGTGGAGGAAATCCAACGCTACCTGAAGTCTGGGAAACAAAGTGAACTCTCTTCCACACAGTGGTCTGCTCTGGTGTTTGTGTTACTGACCTCAGCACAGAATCTGGAAGAGTTTGATCAGAGTAAATATATCAGTATGGACAAGATTAAAGAAGCTGTTCTTCTGAAGATGATGCCAGTGATTGCAGCATCCAAAAAAGCAATGTAAGTAAAACTAAATAAAACTGTTCTACTGTCAGAGCTACAAAGTGAAAAATACATACATTCAGCTGCTCTGAGATATTTATTCAGGATCTTAAAAAATATTGCAATATTGCAACTTTAAAGGAAATTGGAGAACCAGTAATGAATAGAAATGAAAATTCTATCCAATTTAATAAAACCTTCATTTTCAAAACTTAATAAATATAATGTAAATATGGCCACGGGTGTTGTTGCGAGTTCGAGTCAGGAGTTTCTTCCATCATTTATTTCTCTGACACTGTTTTATTTTTATCCACTTAAATAAGAAGGAACGACAAATTAAGTAAAATATTTTTGACTTTGAAATGTAGTGAAATGAAAGTAAAAGTCTCCCCAAATGGAAATACTTTCATAAAAATACGGATACGCGATAAAGATCCTTAAGTACAGTAACAAATTACACATTGCATTTTGTGTGTTCATTGCCTTTGTGAAGTAAGAGTGGCCATGATATGGACACTTGACAATCACACCCACATTTTCCACACATGGTATTTCAGGCAAGGTTAGAAGTTTTGTGCAGGCAGAGTTGCTTTCCTGCTTACCACACGTCTTTAAAGATATATAAGAGGTTCATGTATGAAATATTGCTGCTGTTTTTACTTTCAAAATTTATGACTGAGACAAGGTGCTTAAAGACTTGTTTCATAATCGGTGCTAATGTTAGTTCGTGATCTATTATTGTGTTTCCTTCAGTATTAGTTGTGATGAAATCCGTGTGAGAAGTTGGTCAGCGCTGGTCTCAGTGTTCAGCCCAGAAACCACCAATCTCAGAGAACTGCATCTAACTGTGAATACGCTGAATCTGTCTGGGAAAATACTAAAAGACTCGGACGTTGAGTGTCTCTCGGCTTTACTAGGAAATCCTCACAGTAAAGTGGGGGGATTAAGGTAAGATATTTCTCTGAGTCATTATAATTAATAAATTATTATGAGCAAGCAGCTGTATTTTAATTTACATCAGTACAATGTGAACAAATAGTCATTAAGTGGTCACTTATCATTGATTATTAAATCCTCTCACAAATTTAGTGCATACAGTAATATATTTGCACCAAAGTAATACTTTGTTAATTATAGCTTGTGAATGGTCCAAAAATTCAGCACAATAAACACATTTAATTAAGATAAAAATATGTCGATGAGCAGTGTGTCATCGTGTCTCTCTACAGGTTGCATGGTTGTGATGTTTCAAATGAAAGCCTTGCTGTTTTGACTTCAGCCCTGAGAACAAACCCATCACACCTGCGAGAACTGAATCTGTCTCAGAATAATGTAGGAGACTCAGGAGTGACGTGTATTTCCTCTGTACTGGAGAACCCTCGATGTAAACTGGGGACACTGAGGTAAGTTCATCTTTCTGAGAGTCACATGACCTGCTTTTCATTAACACACGGATGATTTGACTCAGTCATAGTTGTGTATAAAGTCAGCAATATTTTTGCACCTCCAGTAATGAATTGTGTAAATTTAAGCTCGTGACAGGTTCAAACAACAACGCATCATTTAAACAAGATAAACAAATCTGGTAACTAAGAGTGTGTCATTGTGTCTCTCTACAGGTTGTGTAATTGTGGTGTCTCAGTTGAAGGCTGTGCTGCTCTGACTTCAGCTCTGAGTTCAAACCTTTCACTGAGAGAACTGGATCTGTCTAATAATACCATTGGAGACTCAGGAGTCAAGGTTCTCTCTGCTCTATTGGAGAATCCTCACAGTTGTCTGGCAAAACTGAGGTAAGATCATCTCTCTGCGAGTCACATGACCTTGTTCTCAGTGCAGGAGATCCTGATAATCCTCATGACTCTAGAGTTAATTAGGTCTTCACTACCTCCTGTTAAGTCCATGCTTTGATTGATCTGTAGTTCATGTTGAACTATTATTTCAGATACAAGTGCATCATGAATCCTGTAACCTTGTTATAAAATTGTATTCAGTACACTTGAAAAAAAAAACAGAGAGCAGTTACACAGAATATCGAGACGGCTATATTTCAACAACACGATTGAAATATTGATTTTATTAACAGATCTATAGCCAAGTTTAATACAGATGGAGTCACATTTTGGGCATAATATGAGTAAATGGTAAAAATTAGTCAAATGTAGCAAATTGGTGTCGTTTTTTCCTATTCATCTTAAACCGATTATCTTCAAAAGGTTGTATCTCCGAATATTTTTGTTTGCCGTGTGCGACAATCACAGCACTGCTGTAGGAACTGGAATTGAACTATTTACCTCTTTTTTAATTTTATTGGTAATTAAAGTATACAGGTGACCATTACACTAAGACTTACACCAATGAACGTCTGTTGATGAAGAGTGCCTCAACGTGTCTTTCTACAGGTTGGGTAAGTGTGGTGTCACAGATGGAGGCTGTGCAGCTCTGTCTTCAGCGCTGAGATCAAACCCCTCACACCTGAGAGAACTGAGTCTGTCCTGGAATCATGTAGGAGACCCAGGACTGACGTGTCTCTCTGCTGTACTGGAGAATCCTTGCTGTAAACTTGAGAAATTGTGGTAAGATCATCTCTCTGAGGGTCAAGTCAAGAATAACACCTTCAGTAAACCTACTGTATGTTACACAGTACAATGTGCAAAAGAGAGCTGTATACAGGAGTGTACTTGAGTGTGTGAAATGAGTACGAGTGCGTTTGAGTTCAGATTTGTCACATGACCCGCTCCTTAAGAACGCATTCTCGAAGAAGTAAGACCGAGGCAGTTTTAGGTCGCACCATCATAAAATGTGGTCCGATCTTTATTTCTATCACAATCATACTGACAGGATTGACAGTTCTTTAGATGACATTATTGAAATGCACAATTGGGCTTTGGCTTCGAAATTATTTCTAAAAGCAATGCAATGCAATTGCCAGTTGCTTCTTAATATGGTGGAGAAAAAAAAACCTTGTGTAACAGAAAAAGACATGGAGAAATTATTTTTTACTCTTTTATACAAAACATACTATCTTGATCTTCTCAATAAGGTTTTGTGCATGTGTTTGTTATGTAAGAAACTTTGCTGAAGATTCCGTTCATGTGTCCACTTTGAAAAAAACACTGAACGATGTTGTTAAAGGACGGATTTGAAAGAGGAACCCACTGCTCTCCAACACACACTGCTGCATGTCTACATTTACAAGACACACACACACACACACACACACACACACCAGTAACCACACGGTCACTGTGTTTTTCTGTAGGCTCCAGGAATGTGGTGTCTCGGATGAAGGCTGTGCTGCTCTGACTTCAGCTCTGAGATCAAACCCCTTCCACCTAACAGAACTGGATCTGTCTAATAATCATGTAGGAGACTCAGGAGTGAAGGGTCTCTCTTCTGTACTGGAGAATCCTCACTGTAAACTAGCAAAACTGAGGTAGGAACATCTCAGAGTGTCACATGAGATACTCTTCAGCGACACATTCTGTAATAATGATACCGAAGCAAAGGTTTGAGGATCGTTATAACCCTGAGAAAGAAAACGCAGATATACTGTACAAAATAACAACAACATTGTTGCAGTATTGTTTAGAACTAAACAGGTGTATATGCAAGAAATGAATACAGAGTGAGTTAAATTGCTGTTTAAGGTGCTTCTGGTCATTGGTGTCCCTTTTCATTAAATCGGAAAAGCACAGTGAAATTCATTCTTCGCATATCCCAGCTTGCTCAGCAGCTTGGGTCAGAGCGTAGGGTCAGCCATGATATGGCGCCGCTGGAGCACAGAAGGTTCAGGGCCTTGCTCAAGGGCCCAAGAGTGGCAGCTTGTCGATATCGGGGCTCAAACCCCCAACCTGCCGATCAGTAACCCAAAGCCTTAACCGCTAAGCTACCACTCCTCCTTCAAGATTAGACTTTATTGTCATTGTGCAAGGTACATGTACAGAGTCAATAAAATGCAGTTAGCATTTAACCAGAAGTGCATAAATAGCCAATTAACAATAAATAGCAGTAAGATAAATAATTGTATGAGGTCCATATGTACAGGGGTGAAAAATCTACAGAAGGTGCTGTAGGCAATAATATATGTCTATGTATTAATACACAATATACTGTACAAAGATTGTGCGTAGATGTCAGGAGATAACATGCTCAAATAATATAGTTATGTACAAGTATGAATGTTCTATGGTACAGTATATACAGAATATATATGAGTGGAATGTACAGTAGCGCAGTAATAAACAAGTTATGAACGGCGCAAAAAATGCACATTGGATAAAGCAGTGCAAAAGAACACAGAAAATGACAATGCAGCAATGTATTTGACATCGGATGCCAATCTGATGTGTAGTGCAGTGAAAGCCACAGGAATAAAAAGCTATTCTTAAGTCTGTTTGTGCGGCTCTGAGGCACCTGAAGCGCCTGCCCGATGAGTGAACGGTGAATAGTCCATGATTGGGGTCTTTTGATAATGCCTCAATAGGAATGTGTTGTGTCATTGTGTCTCTCTACAGGTTGTGTATATGTGGTGTCTCAGACAAAGGCTGCACTGCTCTGACTTCAGCTCTGAGATTAAACCCTTCACATCTGCGAGAACTGAATCTGTCCTGTAATAAAATCGGGGTCTCAGGAGTGAAGGGTCTCTCCGCTCTACTAAAGTCTCCTCTCTGTAACCTTGAAACACTGTGGTAAGACCATCTTTCTAAAAGTCATATACCTGCTCCTTAGTAACACACATTGTCTAATAGTGAACATGAAGCAGATGTCTTGGGACATTTTGACTCCTCATAAACATGTGGTTACACGTTTTTAAAAGAAGGACACGCCCACTCACCACCGTGTCCTCGTGTCTCTGCAGGTTGCGTGGTTGTGGCGTCTCGGATGTAGGCTGTGCCGCTCTGACCTCAGCTCTGAGATCGAACCCCTCGCAACTGAGAGACCTGAATCTGTCCGATAATAAAGTAGGAGACTCGGGAAAAGAGATGTTTAATGCTCTTAAGGAGGAGGAACATTACAAACTACAGAAACTGATGTGAGCAATGACACTGAGACTGCTGATCATGAAGTAGCAAAAGTGTGTGTGGTTATTAATTCGCATCTTTGTCTGTTATATTCAGGGTTTGGTGGTGAGCATCTGCGTGACGAAGACTCCAGTGCTTCAGAGTTGCCATGTTGGGAAATATTCAATATGTCAAATATTTTTCCTTTCTAGTAGTCAAACCTGGAATTAACAAACCAAGTAAATATATAATAAGGTGAATGCAATGCAACAAACATATATACACTATATTGCCAAAACTGTTTGGACACCTGGTCATAAGTACAGTATGTGATTTTTGATCATTGCATTCCACATTGACTCCCAATTTGCTCTTCGAATTGCCTCCACTCTTCTGGGAAGATGTTCCACTAGATTTTGGAGTGTGCTTATGGATATTTGTGTTGATCTCTCACAAGGGTGTTATAAAAGGCAGGTACTGGTGTAGGTGAGAAACCTGGGGTGCAGTCTTTTTTAATTCATCCCAAAGGTGTTCAGTAGGGATGAGATTAGAGCTCTATAGCAGCAAGATCTTCCTCTCCAAAGCATGCGAACCAAATCTTCAAGGAGCTCACCATGCTGGAATAGGTTTGAGTTTCCAAGTTCCAACGAATACAAAATTTTATTAAAGCGCATCTACTGACGTCCTGTACAATTGAGTGCCTCCGGCTTTGTGGAAACAGTTTGGAAAAGAAGCACATATAGCAGGAAAGGTCAGGCGAATACTTTTGGAAATAGGAAGGAAATACAGCAAAGGAAATAAGAAAAGCTCTACAAACCCAGATATCAACTGCCTTGTTCAGTATTCAAATACAAATGTGTGATTCCACATGGCCATTACATCAACATCATCTAAAAATGCTACTGGAGAACAGCTGAAGCCTTGATAGGTTTTTCACAGTCACTACTGACAGAAGTTCAGCTGCAAACCATATGCAAATGCTTCAATATATATGTTATATTTGCATGGAAAATATATTAGATTCAGATATTAACGAAATCAAATCTCAACAAACACTACATTTCTGTTTCTATGTAAACATTTCCATTCTAAAAACAAAATGAAAACAACCACCGTGACAACTGCAGGTTTTTGACACTAATAATCTTTTTTTTCCAGCTTTTAATGCGATCAACCGACAAAATTCAAGAGACAAAGAGAAACATGATAAGAATTGTTTATCAGTTTTTATTCGAGAATTTAAACACGGTCAACACAAACCTCCCCAGTTACTGATTGAGCACCTGTTCCCAAGTTCAAGTTCAGCTTTGTTGATTTCACAAAGGCAATTTGGTCGTAGTATCCAAGTCATATTACATAATACAAATCAATCACACAGTACAAACACCTGGTTTCCTCCTAATAGGGTTTTTATCTTAAATGTACAAACTTTACAGCTTAGGGGATAAATTAATGTCTAAAACGATTTAGGTTTATTAACAGGAGTTTCATGCAAAAATCCAGAAAGTAGAAGCTCGTGATCGTGTTTATGATATAACTTGGTCATAGTCATGAGTCATAGTCATTCCTCCCTCTCATTTTATATCTCTGGTTAAAAATTCTCTCAAGGCCATTTTTGTTTTTCACACACTTTCACACACTGCACTGGAAAGTTCACTCTGGTTCATTCACATATGCCAAAGTCTGCATTTTACGGTTGTTGTTCCTAAGCCTTTATTCAGTGCTTGTATTTTTAAAAAAAAATTTTTTATTTTTATTTTTTTATGATGTGCATTTGATTAACTAAGTTATTAAAATCGTTTCTATTAGTTTTTTATATCCCCGACAAATTTTTAAGTATTCTAAAAAAAAAAAAAGATTTATGTTCACAAAACACCATTTTCCCAAGTGAAATATTTTTCTTTTCTTTTAAACATTCTCATTAAATGTGGAAAGATACAGTGTGAATAAAAAGAAAACTTGGAGAAAAATCAGGAAAGATCACATGTCTTTGGGGAGTGTTATACTGTGTATATATAGAATTTATTTGTATTTTATTTCTCTTAAGGAGTGTGGGAGTCAAATTCCAGCTGTAAAAGATTAACCATCTAAAGCATAAAACCCATGTCCTAAAACCCCTGCGGTAAATTTGATTGTACACGGGAAATTCACACACTGAGTTTTATGTTAAAAAATCATTCAATATGCGTTAGTAAGTAAAATGTGTAAAAAACAAAAATGATATAGATGATACAGAAATATACTGGTTCAGGTCAGGGGTGATATTTCTGGTAGTACTGGTTGCATTGTGTGTAAAGTATTTGAGAAAACATATAAAAGAGTCATATAAAAGAGTCGGTTCACAGAGCCAACACCATCCCATATCACCTGTAAATAAATCCCCTCTCCTAAAGTAAGTGTTTTTTTCCCTCAGCCTCGAGTCTGATTAGTAGATTAGTTGTAAATGTTACACAAAAACAGCGTAACGTGTTGAATAAAAGTGAGGCATTTTATTATTATAAACGACCATATTTTTACGGAAGATTTGTATATATTCGATGAGAAATAACTTAGTACAAATACTTTGTTACTGTACTTAAGTAGATTTTTCTGGTACTTTATTCACTCTTCATTTTTCGTACAACTTTTTACTTTCACTCATTAAATCTTTGCAAAAAATGTTCAGCCCATTTTCAGCCCATCAACCTTTTTCTTGTCATTGCGTGGTTTTTCAATCTTTAGTTTTTTATATTGAACAGGATATACAATAAATGCAAATAAAGAAATATTAAGCAAGGCACTCGTTAATAAACTCGATTCTAATCCTGTCCATCGTCGTCACTCCCAACGAAAACCTCAACATCTTCAGCTCTGCTAACTCCAGTGCCTCCTCCTGTCTTTTACTCAATACTACTGTTTTTTTAAACCGTACAACATCTCAGGTCTCACCACAGTCCTATAAACTTTCCCTTTCACTCGTGCAGATACTTTTCTAGAACCTTTGACTGGATCCTAATTTGCTAATTATTTCAGAGAAGCATCAAATTTTATTAATTGATTATTTGTAATCTTTACAGCCTCCAGAGACTTTTTTAACAGAACTTCACCTGTTAATTGGGTTTAAATGAGATATATGTTATTTTGCAATGCTTAGGGTACATTTACTGACTTCCTGTTCTTCATGTCTTTTTCCTCACTTTAATTGGTTATTTTAGATGACCTGAGCCAGCTGGACCATGTCTGTGGAGACTATGGTCAATATTATAATAGACAGTGCATTGTAAAAGTTAAAATTTTGCTATGTTTCAGATTGCGTGTGACTGCTGAAGTCGGTGGTACCACCAATTATGTACCCAGGGGACATCAAAAGTGCGCTTTCTGTGTCTGACTGTGGAAACTAAGCAGATATCAGAATCAGAATCAGGTTTATTGGCCAAGTGTGTTGACACACTCAAGGAATTTGGTTCCAGATGTTAGTGACTTCCAAAAGTACAGACATAAATAACACTATACATTCAGCTTGGAATTTACAAGACAAAAACAGACTATACAAGAAAATACAGACAATGTGAGACAACATAGACAGTACGAGTATTAAATAGGGATACAGAGTATATGACAGATCAGTAATGTACATAAAGTATGAGAGTGCATGGTGCAAATAACAGTATTGTGCATGATAAAGAGTTTACTTTAGAACTTTGTACAATAAACAGCAGTAATAGTGTGTAACATATACAGATGATGTGATGACTGACAGCTCTGATAATGCAGCACTTATAGATATGTAGCAGGAAATATAATTAAGGTGAGTTATTAATTAGTCTGACTGCAAGACAGTTCCTGTTTTGTAGCACATGGCAGAAAGGAGGAGCTGAAAGATGTTGTGTCCAGGGTGCAAAGGGTGAGTCGGGTTTTTTCCGGCCCGGTTTCTGGTTCTTATATGGTAAATTCCTGGAGAGTGGGCAGGGAAGCACCAATTATTTTTTCTGCAGTTTTAAAGAAGGACTAATTTTTTGTTGTTTGAATAAAGAGCTCAAAAATAAAATGGTGCATTAAACAGTAATTGTGTATCAGACCTATTTTAGTGACTCTTTGGCAATGCAGACAGAAGAAATAGGGGCGTAGATTTCAGGCGGGTGGGTTTAAATCAGCCTGCCTAAATAATAAATACTAAAGATGTTAATGTTAATAGAATGAAATGTAATATTTTACACATACATTACTAGTTATAAAAGTGTATCAGACCCATTTTATTGACTCTTTGGGTATGCAGAAAGAAGAAAGGCAGCTGGGGTTTGAAAGCGAATGATTTGTGAGTTTATACTGCCATCTACAGGAACACTACGGTACTGTCCGCGAGCACGCGAAGGGAGGAAGTCTTCAGCCAGGGGGGTCGGAATTGAGCCCAACACCTTAAGAACGGTTTTGTTTTCCACATTATTAGTTTTCTTTCATTAAATACTGTATTTGCTTGCGTTCTACATTTGTGTCCTTCCAGTCTCCAAACCTGACAAATTTGAGAAACATGAAAACAAAATACTGAGGATTTTTTTTTTTTTTTGTAATAGAAGAGATAACTGGATTAGAAGATTTGCGAGTCGACTCCTGAATCGGTTCACATGGTTCCATTTGCACGTCGTCTTTGCTAAAGTGAAAGAGTTTCTCCCATCCATTCTTGACTCATTTTCTGGACTGCAAAACCCAAATAAAACAGAAAGAGTGCAATGTGTTAAATAAAGGTGAGTCATTTTGTTATTATATATAAGAATCATGTGTATATATTTGGTACCAAATATATAACTTGTTTGTTCTTGCTATACATTAAAGAGTTTCTGGTCAAAAAAGGAATTAGGTGACAAATGTCTTTTATTTCAAGGAATCAAAAACATTGGTGTTTGTGGAGAAACTTATAAGAACTAATTATTGACGTTAAAGTTAATATATAACATCCAAAGTTTTCCTTTATACTTTTTATATATTTAACACATCTTGAGCAGAAACTTTACTCCGAGTACCAATACATAAATAAGTTCTAAAATATAGAGGAAAAAGTAATATCTAAAAATATAAAATAGTGTACTATAGTCACAAACCCTAAACTGATAAATGTTGTAATGTATTTGGATTGATGTTATAATACCTGTCGGCCATTAGAGGGCACTGCTGCACGACTGAAAGGAATAAAATATATGTATTTAAGCATATTGATGTAAATATAACACATTTATACTGTGTTCTACCTCTAAGTTGTATAATGATAAACTATTAAAGTGATGTACAATATTTGAAGCCTAGGGGGAAAGTATATATTTTATAAATATATACATAAAATATCTACATTATACTGTATATATTCTTCAATCACTGAGTTCAATTCTTACAGTTTTTCTCAGTTGCTTTGAAGCATTTGTCAAATCAACCCTTAAAATTTGCAAACCAGTAAGTGCATTTCTAAAAACTATTTGTAAAAACAGCACAATACATTTACTTTCTTGCAAAAGCCGGAACTTTTCTCAAAATCCTCAGTTCCCATTTCCATCAGAATGAAAAGTTATTTTGTCATTGTTCACAAACACAATCATCAAAATGTTTAGTCGTGTTAACAGTGTGATGCTGCACAGTTTCAGTATTTCTTGATATAAACTACGTTTTGGATCACAGCCACTAAAAATGCACAAAGTCTGACTTCCTATTGTTTGGTATTTATGAATTTCAGCAGCACAAATGTATTTATTTTATTGCATATTTGATTTATATTGATTGCACGAGACCAAGAAGGGTTCACATTTTACTGAACTGTACAAGTGTTCATTTGTTTCTTAGCTGTTCATCCATTTTCAGAGTTTGCTCTGTCTGTATTCACTCCCCAATTGAAGGTTCACGAGCTTCACCTTTGACCTGTTTTAGAGAACTGCTTGACCATTGGTTGATTTGATACCGTTCACTCGCCTTCATTAGTGACATTCAAGATTCATCTGCACAATTCATCACAAAATAATTTATTAGCTAACATTTAATGGCGAAGTCAGATCATGGAATGACTCTAATGCAAGGACTACTATAAAAATATATATAAAGTTTACTTATGAAAAGTTCTTATATGACTTATTTGTTGATTATATTAAAATGTGTGGTTAAAAGGTTTTGAGGGCTTTGGTATGAGGCGAAACCTTGGGAGGAACCAGACTCTAAAGGGAACCCATCCACATCTGGGTGGCATTGAATGTCCATTTATTACAGTTCCATTGTTGAGGTGTGCTTAAATGCTGTTTTTTTTTTTTTTTAGGACAAAGATATAAAAACCTTTGTGAAGATTTGCACATTTTTGTGTTTTCTAGGAGTGTAATCCATTTAAGCAAAAGGGATCAGACTCTTCAGGACTTCCATGTGTTTGTACATATTTTACTAATAATCAAAGATGGAGACCCCCGATCTGGACACAGATAAAGAGTCCCCACCCTCAAAAAAATGGTGACTTACAATATCATTGTGTTTTAGTCATTAACTGTTATTAAATCTAACAAAAATATGTAATTAATAAAAAATATTTAGTATGTACATAGTAAACGAACAACTTAATCAGAGGATGTGTTATTAATGAAAAGATAGCGGTGTGTACGGTGAGTGTATTAACCACTAAAGGACTGTTTATGTTGTACAGTAAACTCCAGGAAGAGAGATCAGAATCACCAGCACCCAGCGGGAACTCTATGAAGAGCGATCAGTCTAAAAATGTTCCTATCTATTTTAAAAAAGGAGAATCCTCACAACACAGGTAATGTCATCTCACTCTCATTAACCTAAGATTTTATATTCTGTCTTAAAGTAGTTTTCTCTTGAAATTGATCAAATAACTACATTCAATGTTTAGTAGCATTTATGATTTTGTGCCATAACTGACACTTTTCCATCCTTTTTTTTACCCAATTCAATACTCAAGTATGTACCGTATTTTTCAGACTATAAACCGCTACTTTTTTCCCACGTTTTGAACCCCGCGGCTTAAACAACGAAGTGGCTAATTTATGGATTTTTCCTGGGTGTTTGCCGGTTTCACAAACTTCAAGCCAAAAAAACTAAGCGCCATAACATTAGACCAATGTGATTTCCGAACTGAAACAAAAAAACGAACTTCACCTGTGTTCTGAGCTGCACGGCATCAGAAGAAAAGCTTCACCGATGGTGATTTTTAAAAGCACGACGATGCCAAAAGAAAAACTCCCAAGAGAAATAGTTGTGAAAGGAAGGAGGAAGACAGTAAACAATAACTTTCTTGGTAGGCTAACGCGTTGAGTCTGGGTGAAGGGAGCGCTCGCTAACTCCAGTTACAACAGAAATCATACAAGCACAGACAGGTTTCCAAAACTCGTGCCTTTTTATTTTTCTTGGCAACATCGTTATGGGTTAGTCAAAGAACTGAGCATCAGAAAATAATAAGGACATATTCCTCAGCCTTGCACACATGCAGTAATACCGGCAAAGTGCGGCGGCAGGCTATTCCCAAAATGCCGCTCTGCTTTTAAAGGAGCCACAATATATTTTACCGGTTAGACTGTGTAACAGACACTGTCTTTTGGTAAAACCTGTGTAAAGTTTATTAGTTTCAGCATAATTAGTTGCAGCTTATAGACAGGTGCGGCTTATTTATGTTTAAAATTTAAATCTTTGTCAAATTCAGTGGGTGCGGCTTAAATATGTCCGGAAATTACGGTAATTTAACAATGGCTTCCAATTACAGTTTCTTTATGCTTGAACTTTACATTATACATGTGTACATTATATTCAGCTATCAAAGAAGGAAGATGTAGATTTTTGTGCAGAAATTAGATACCGTTCAACATATATTACTGCAACACAATCAAATAGTGGGAAGATAATAAACAGCAAGAAAATGTTTTCTTAAAGTATGATAAAAGCACCATGACTCTTCATACTTCACCACCTCACAGGCACAACCCAAGACCTCCTGCTGTAAATGATTTCAAATTAAATCTGATAAGGAATTTTCAGTGGTTGATTGAAGTGATAAAACATCAGGGAACCCAAACACTTCTGAATGAGATCTACACAGATCTCTACATCACAGAGGGAGACAGTGGAGACATAAAAAAAGAACAAGAGGTGAGAAAGATTGGGGCAGAAACCACAGAAACTACAACAGATGAAACACCAATCAAATGCAATGACATCTTTAAGCTCATAGCTGAAGAAGACAAACTCATCAGAACCGTGCTGACGAAGGGAATCGCTGGCATCGGAAAAACAGTCTCTGTGCAGAAGTTCATTCTGGACTGGGCTGAAGCGAAAGAAAATCAGGACATTAACCTCATACTTCCACTTCCTTTCAGAGAACTGAATTTGATGAAGGAACAAAAACTGAGTCTGATGGAGCTCCTTTATGTCTTTTTTAAGGAAATAAAAGAAATACAAATTTCCAGTTTGGAAAAGGTTCTGTTCATTTTTGATGGATTGGACGAGTGTCGTTTTCCTCTAGATTTCCAGAACACAGTGAGAGTGTGTGATGTATCTGAATCAGCATCAGTGACTGAGCTGCTGATAAACCTGATTAAAGGGAATCTGCTTCCCTCTGCTCTCATCTGGATCACCTCCCGACCAGCAGCAGCTGATCAAATCCCCTCTGAATGTGTTCATCGAGTGACAGAGATACGAGGATTCAATGACCCACAGAAGGAGGAGTATTTCAGGAAGAGAATCAGTGATCAGATCCTGGCCAATAACATCATCACACACCTGAAGGCATTAAGAAGCCTCTACATCATGTGCCACATCCCAGTCTTCTGCTGGATTTCAGCCACTGTTCTAGAGAGAATGTTGGGTGAAGCAGAGAGTGGAGAAATCCCCAAGACTCTGACTCAAATGTACACACACTTCCTCATCATGCAGACTAAAATTATAAGAGAAAAGTTCCCAAAGAAGCAGGAGAGTGATGAAAAAATGCTTCCTAAACTGGGAAAACTGGCATTTCAGCAGCTGATGAAAGGAAACCTGATCTTCTGTGAGGAAGACCTGAGAGTGTGCGGTATTGATGTGACAGAAGCAGCAGTGTATTCAGGTGTGTGTACACAGATCTTCAGAAAAGAGTTTGTCCTTCATCAGAGTAAAGTGTACTGCTTTCTTCATCTGAGCATTCAGGAACATTTAGCAGCTCTGTATGTGCACCTGATGTTCATAAAGAAAAAGAGAAATGTGTTTCAGTATTCATTTTCAGAGAGTCAAATCTCAGATGTACACAAAAGTGCTGTAGATCAGGCTTTACAAAGTCAGACTGGACATCTGGACCTTTTCCTTTGCTTTCTTATGGGTTTCTCACTGAGTTCCAATCAGAATCTCATAAATGCCTTAGTAATACAGACAGGAAGTAGCTCCCAGAACATAGAGAAAACAGTTCAGTACATTAAAATGAAGATCAGTGAAGATCTTCCTACAGAGAAATCCATCAATCTGTTCCACTGTCTGAATGAACTGGGTGATCATTCTCTAGTGGAGGAAATCCAACGCTACCTGAAGTCTGGACAACAAAGTGAACTCTCTTCTGCACAGTGGTCTGCTCTGGTGTTTGTGTTACTGACCTCAGCACAGGATCTGGAAGAATTTGACCAGAGTAAATATATCAGTACAGATAAGATAACAGAATCAGTTCTTCTTAAGCTGATGCCTGTGATTGCAGCATCCAGAAAAGCAATGTAAGTAAAACTGAATATAACTGTTCTACTGTAAAGAGAGAAATTGAAAACATTTTGCTGACCTTACACGTTTAAGCAAAGTTGGGCATTTGTATAAAAAACCATCAAAAAACAGAAGTATATATATAAATATACGGTGGGGCAAAAAGTATTAAGTCAGCCACCAATTGTGCAAGTTCTCCCACTTAAAAATATGAGAGAGGCCTGTAATTTTCATCATAGGTACACTTTAACTATGAGAGACAAAAAGAGAAAATAAAAATCGCGAAAATCACATTGTCTTCTTTTTAAAGAATTTATTTGCAAATTATGGTGGAAAATAAGTATTTCATCATCTACAAAAAAGCAAGATTTCTGGCTCTCACAGACCTGTAACTTCTTTAGGAGGCTCCTCTGTTCTCCACTTGTTACCTGTATTCATGGCACCTGTTTGAACTAGTTATCAGTATAAAAGACACCTGTCCACAACCTCACAGTCAGACTCCAAACACCACTATGGCCAAGACCAAAGAGCTGTCAAAGGACACCAGAAACTAAATTGAAAACCTGCACCAGGCTGGGAAGAATAAATCTGCAATAGGTAAGCAGCTTGGTGTGAAGAAATCAACTGTGGGAGCAATTATCAGAAAATTGAAGACATACAAGACCACTGATAATCTCCCTCGATCTGGGGCTTTACGCATGATCTCACCCCGTGGGGTCAAAAGGATCACATTGACCTGCAGAGCGCTGGGACCAAAGGAACAAAGGCTACCATCAGTAACACACCAGGGACTCAAATCCTGTAGTGCCAGACGTGTCCCCCTGCTTAAGCCAGTGCATGTCCGGGGCCATCTGAAGTTTGCTAGAGAGCATTTGGATGATTCAGAAGAGGATTGGGAGAATGTCATATGGTCAGATGAAACCAAAATAGAACTTTTTGGTAAAAACTAAACTTGTTGTGTTTGGAGGAGAAAAAATGCTGAGTTGCATCCAAAGAACACCATACCTACTATGAAGCATGGGGGTGGAAACATTGGGGTTTGGGGAAGCTTTGGGGTTGTTTTCTGCAAATGGACCAGGACGACTGATCCGTGTAAAGGAAAGAATGAACAGGGTTATGTATCGTGAGTTTTTGAGTGAAAACCACCTTCCATCAGTAAGGGCATTGAAGATGAAACATGGCTGGGTCTTTCAGCATGACAATGATCCCAAACACACCGCCCGGGCAACGAAGGAGTGGCTTCGTAAGAAGCATTTCAAGGTCCTGGAGTGGCCTAGCAAGTCTCCAGATCTTAACCCCATAGAAAATCTTTGGAGGGAGTTGAAATTCCGTGTTGCCCAGCGACAGCCACAAAACATCACTGCTCTAGAGAAGATCTGCATAGAGGAATGGGCCAAACTACCAGCAACAGTGTGTAAAAACCTTGTGGAGACTTACAGAAAATGTTTGATCACTGTCATTGCCAACAAAGGGTATATAACAAAGTACAGTGGTACCTCGACATACGAGTGCCCTAACATGCGAGTTTTTTGAGATACAAGCGGTCACTCAGTCAATTTTTTGCTTTGATACGCAAACAAAAACTTGAGATACGAGCTCGAGACGCTGCTGCTAGATGGCGAATCGAAGCCAGAAAGCGAAGATTGTGAGGAAAATTAAGATAAGCAAAGAATAAAAAGTAAAAATTTTTAAGTTTAGGGATAGTGTGCAGGAGTGATAGTAAAAAAAACGAGTTACAACCTTGGCATTTCAATTAATTTCAATGGGGAAATTTGCTTTGAAATACGAACAATTTGACATACGAGCAAGGTTACGGAACAAATTAAACTCGTATGTCGAGGTACCACTGTATTGAGATGAACTTTTGTTATTGACAAAATACTTATTTTCCACAATTTTTCCATAATTTTGTCTCTCATAGTTGAAGTGTACCTATGATGAAAATTACAGGCCTCTCTCATCTTTTATAAGTGGGAGAACTTGCACAACTGGTGGCTGACTAAATACTTTTTTGCCCCAATGTATATATATACAGTATATTCAGTACAGATATTATATCTAACCCCCAAATGCACCTTTGCTGTCATTTTGAACAAAGAATGCTCATATTTAAACTGATACATTGCTCTAAAACATCAACACCCCTTAAAACAGACTCAGAACAAAAACTTAAGGCCATCATGGGCATAGAGGCACTGAAACTGAAGATTTGAGGACTAAAAAGAGAGCCTGGGGTCTCTTTTATAAATGTGGCGTACCCCCAAAACGGGGCTGGAAATGTGGAGAGTAATTATTGTTTTCATAAACACCTGTTCAAACAAAACCGTTAAGAAGCATGTGTTCCTGTATCTATGTTCTACATTCAATTACATGTGCGTAATTGGGTCCAGTACTTGAGAAGGCAACATGTCAGAACCAAATACCCAATACAGGTCCTCACCACTCTGGAGTTAATGCTCCAGAGCTTCTTTTTATTAGTAAATTGTGGCTGTGGTCACCAAATATCATTGTTTCCCAAGCTTGCACCTCCCCTACAAGTGTGTGTAGCTCAGTGTCTGGGGAGGTCATGTTTCTTTGCTCTTTTCTCACCTGTCGCCAATGTTCACTGTAAAGAATTGCATACGAAGCTCAGTAATATGGATCATCATTCATGAGGTGATTTGTATTGATTATTTATGGTTAAACATGTGCATGTACAGGGCGAGATATGAGGCTGATTCACATACACACACTTGTGGTGATCTGTGATTCTTAAAAGAACGTTCCCTAAAGGTGTGCGTATGTTTGGTCTACATCATTTCTACCTTTCTGGCACATGAACACTTTTAGGATCGAACACACAATTTCTTAAATGAAACCCCTGGTGATTTTCTTTTTGAAAATGAGCCTGTGCCCATTATTGCCTCATACAGTTGGTGTGAAACCAGTGTGGTCCTCAACTATTGTTCCTCGTTTTTAAAAACTGTTGTTTGATTGTGTACACTAGGATTTTACACTACATTGTGTACTTTATTTCTTTCAGTATCAGGTGTAATAAAATCAGAGTGAGAAGTTGGTCAGCTCTAGTTTCAATGCTCAGCTCAGAAACCTCTAATCTGAGGGAACTGCATCTGACAGTGGATACACTGGATCTGTCTGGGAATACACTCGGAGACTCTGGAGTGAAGAGTTACGCCACTGGATTGGAGAATCCTAACTTTAAAATGGAGATATTGAAGTAAGATCATTTCTTCTGAGATATATATATATATATATTTATACATTTTGATGCAGTGTTTAATTGTGTTTCTGTACAGGTTGTGTGATTGTAGTGTCTCAGCTGAAGGCTTTGTTGTTCTTACTTCAGCTCTGAGATCACACCCTTCCCACCTAAGAGAGCTGGATCTGTCTCAGAATAAATTAGAAGACTCCGGAGTGAAGGCTCTCTCTGGTCTACTGGAGAACCCTGATTGTAAACTGGAGACACTGAGGTTAGATCATGTCCCTTAGAGTTACATGATCTGCTTTTTTTGTCAGACGCATTCTTTAAAGGTAAGCTTTAGTGGTGGTGATTTGATGTGTGTGTGTCAGCCAGCCTCGCCCCCGGGGATCGGCATCGCCAGAACAGCGGCCATCTTCCCTCAATATCATTTTTTTTCCACTCATAAACTTTACTTATCATTTTACTTCCCCCTCCGACTCGGTAACGACTGTTATTTCAGACTGTGGTTTAAAGACTGTTTAATTATACTGTCCTCGTTCTCTCTATTCAAGTGTTCATACGTCTTCGGACATTTGGAAAATATTATCTGCCTGCTGCTCCATTTAAAGTCTGTTTATTTATACATCTGTGTGTGTCCTGCATAGTGGGTCATCCCTGCCTGAACTGACCGTATATTTTGGATATTGTTCTTCTAGAAGATATTTGATTTGTTGATATTTGATAGATGTCACATATACCAACCAAACGTAAAGGTCCTTCACCAGACAAACAGCTCCTGTACATTAAAGAGCCACCATTATTTTTCCCTATTTTTTATATCACAAAAAGTAGAGGAGATAAATATTTTGTAATTGTGTCTCTCCACAGGTTGAATACGTGTGGTGTCTCAGATAAAGGCTGTGCTGCTCTGGCTTCAGCTCTGAGTTCAAACCCCTCACACCTGAAAGAACTGCATCTGTTTAATAATAAAGTAGAAGACTCAGGAGTGAAGTGTCTCTCTGCTATTCTGAAGAATCCCCACAGTAAACTGGTGACACTGAGGTAAGATCATTTCTATGAGTCATCTGACCTGCTCCTCAGTAATACACAATATCTAATAATGAGACCATAGTAATAGTTTTAGGTTCATCATCAGTGTCCTGATAAGGACAATTATTTGTTTTGCACTGCACACTGATGATCGGGCACAGAAAGTCTGGATCAGATAAATTTGAGTACCTGATCTCATTTTAGTTTTGAACATTTTTGGTAGTATAATCTCATTATCTCAAGATCTCAAAAGCCACAGCAATGGTCATTTTGGTGGTGAAATAATAATGATTTCACTGTGCTCCTTCTATAAGTTTTAATGTGATGATAAACTTCTTTTTTCGCCTGCTCCCATTAGGGGTCGCCACAGCAGATCATCCGTCTCCATACCCCCCCTGTCCTCTACATCTGCCTCTTTCACACCAACTACCTGCATGTCTTGCCTCACCACATCTATAAACCTCCTCCTTGGTCTTCCTCTTCTACTCCCTCCTGGTGGCTCCATCCTCAGCATTCTCCTACCAATATACCACATGTCCCTCCTCTGCACATGTCCAAACCATGTCAATCTCACCTCCCTCAACTTGTCTCCAAAAGGTCCTACATGCGCTGTTCCTCTGTGGCGCCCCCTAACGGGAGCAGCCGAAATAAGAAGAAGAACGCGACATTATATATTAGTTGTAATTCATGATTTTGTTTGTATTTTATCATTCGGACCTTTCGGATTCAGACTTTTACTTCCTTGATCCTGCATGAAAACAATTGTATATATTTATATAAATGCAAAAATAGACTACTTTTATTGCAAATTTTTATTGAACATCATCTCAAGTTTTTTTAAGTTCATGGTGCATCTGCTGCTCTCTGTCCAGCTTCAGCTTCTGATGGTTTAATATCAACAGTTGAGAGAAACTAAGTATAAAATTGTGTCTAGTTTTTAACCAAGATTTAATCTGTTGATAAAGAGTGCGTTATTGCGTCTCTATACAGGTTGCGTGATTGTTGTATATCAGATGGAGGCTGTGAAATTCTGACTTTAGCGCTGAGATCAAACCCCTCACACCTGAGAGAACTGGATCTGTCTAATAATATAGTAGGAGACTCAGGAGTGAAGTTTCTCTCTAGTTTACTGGGGAATCCTCACTGTGCACTGGAGAAATTGTGGTAAGATCATTTCTCAGAGAGTGACTGCTCCTCTGGTTAGTTTAATTTATAAGTTCCTGATTAGTCCCTGCATTCATTAATTTATTTGAAATAACTAATTTAGACACTTCTACATCATGAATTATGTGACCCTATTACAAATTATCATATATTCTGTTATTGAAGGCTTGTTCAGTACAAGTACTTTATCTAGCTGTTATGAACATGGATGCCAGATCTGTAATAAACAAGCGGATAAATAGAAAACCTGTTTTAAATCCATGCATTCTTTAATCTAACACTGAGCTAAAGCTGAGGAGAGAATCAGTAATTGTGTGTATGAAAAGTTATGTTTTTCTATATAGATAAATGTGAATAATGTGAAAGGTCGTATGAGCAATTAAATAAATGCATTAAAACCGGGGATCTGCCTTTTCTTACCACACACATAGTGCTGAATTACACCTGTTTTTAAGAGAAGGACAAAATTATTATTTTCTTTATTATACTCATTAGTTAAGGAGTTAAGGCAAATTGAATGGTTGGGGATTCTATCTCCAGCACTGTTGGGCCCTGGAGCAAGGCCCTTAACCCTCTCTGCTTCAGGGGCACTGTGCAATCTGGGGTATGCATTAAAAGAATTTCATCATGATGTAATGTGACAAGTTAAAGTGACTTTCACTAATAAATTTAAGCATAGATTAAAATCACACACACATTTGGTAGCAACAGATAACCTTTAAAGTAAATCTTAAACCCAGATAAAAATATGTTAAATATTAGTGTGTTATTGTGCTTTTCTACAGGTTGTGTAAATGTGGCGTTTCAGTTGAAGGCTGTGCTGCTCTGACTTCAGCTCTGAGATCAAACCCCTCACACCTAAGAGAACTGGATCTGACTTGGAATGATGTAGGAGACTCAGGAGTGAAGCATCTCTCTGCTGTACTGGAGAATCCTCACTGTAAACTAGAGATACTGAGGTACGACCATCTTTTTGAGCGTCGCATGACCTCCTGGGTAACACACATTCTCTAATGGTGAGTTTAAAGTCGCTTCAGGCTGCATTGCTTCCCCATAAAATCTGGTTCTAAAATTCATTGGCACTTCAGAAAACGGCAATTTGACTAAACTTAATTATAAACGATACACATACAGGAGTTGTTTTCAGACCTAATTGAGAATATTGAGTAATTATTCAGAGTGCAGGAGGGAAAAGTAAACCTGTTTAGCAATTACCACTCCAAAATCTGAAGTAAAATTCTCTGAAAACTCTGTTCTTTTATTGATAAGTACAAACTTTGGTGCAAATAAACTTTCATTGGGCAATGGATGAAGCATTATTTAAATAGACAATGTTGGGAAAGTCTTTAAAATTTGTAAAAAGTGTTCATCAATGCTTGATAAGACAAATAACCTACAAATAGAGGAAATTTGTGGCCAGTCGCTCTCCTTAGGGGTGGGAGTTCTGCAAAGATCCCACCAAAAGCACAATGTGTCAGGAGCTCGATGCTGGGCCAGATTATTCTGTCAGGAAATCCTGTGCCTGGAAGGAGGACCCAAATGCAGGATGCAACAGGGGTATGGTGAAAATGGTCTTAAATAAGTGTAACAGGCAGGGGGAAAAACACAAAGCCAGTCCAAAAGAACGAGAGCCATCAGAGAAAGCAATGCAGGAAAGGCAAATTCAGAATCCAAAAACAGTCCGAAATCCAAATACCGACAAACAGAACCGAGCAAAAGCACAAACAAGTTTGAGGTCCAAAATATAAACAGGGCAGAAACAGGAAACCAGATCAGGATCAGGAACAGGTATTTAGGGAGCCGGTGAGATAATCTGGCCCCAAGTAAATCGATGAACAATAACAATACTTGCATTAGGCAGAAACAATAACTCTGAGCATGTTCATGTGTTCTATGCCGGAAAAAACACTGCGCAATAACGGGGGTTGATAGAAGGACAACTTTTTCTTTTTTTTTTTATCTTTTCTCTAAACAACAATGTTTAAGGAAGTTAAAAGAAAAAAAATTTTCACCCAACACTGCTGCATTGCTCAAATTTACAAAAAACAAACACACAAGTTTTCTTTGCCTTGATATCGTTCATCAACTGAGAGATTGAGTGTGTGTGATTGTGTTTCTGCAGGTTGTGGGGTTGTGGTGTCTCAGATGAAGGATGTGCTGCTCTGGCTTCAGCTTTGAAATCAAATCCCTCACACCTGAAAGTGCTGGATCTGTCCTGTAACACAATGCAAGAGTCAGGAGTGAGACTGCTCTCTGCTATTAGGAATGATGAACATTTCAAACTAGAGGCACTGAGGTGAGCAGTGGTGTTCTTAGGGTGTTTTCACACCTAGTTCGTTTTAAAAGAACCAAACCCAGTTCACTTTAAGTGAACCAGAAAGTGATCTAAGCAAATGTGAACTCAGTCCCTTTCGTGTTCACAACAAAAAAAGACTCAAAAGAGAACCCAGTTCTCTTTTTGCACCTCTTCAGTATTGAAGTGATCTCAGACCCTTTCGTGTTCACACCTCAACCTCATAAGAACTCAGAACCCAGAATTGTGTGAAATTTTATCACGTGTGTTTATGTACTTCTGTCGTAGTTTTTTCACTTGTACGTGACATTGTGGTGCTGTTCTGTTGTAGCTCCTTTCCTTCAGTTTTTGAGAAAACAGGAAAAATACTTGTATGTTTTTATGTGTTGAGAATAGTTGGCGTTTAATGCCATCCTCTTTACAAATATCAATAAGTGCACAGCTCTCTTCATAAGACCACACGACTCCGCGACCTGCCATGTCAAAACGTTTTGTTGTGTTTCAGCAGTTACGGAACACAGCTGCAGGTATGGCAAGCCTCCAGGGACATTTGGCAAAACGAAATACAAAGCGGACCGGGACCACATTGCTTTCACATGTCACAAACAAATCGAACCACAAACGGACCCACAAACGAACCGTACTCAGACCACCTCCGGAGGTGGTCTGAGTACGGTTCGCTTCTGGGTCCGTTTAAGGGGTCTGAGATCACTTGGTTTGTTCACATATACACACTGAACCGGTCCGAGAGCGTTTGGAGGGCTCAAACGAACTAGGTGTGAAAACACCCTTAGATACATGTTGGAAAAATGAAAGTAACCCAGTCGAGTGTGCGGTTATTAATTGAGATATTTATTTTATTTGATATACAGTGTGTGATGAACATCTGCGTGATGAAGACTGAAGAGTTCCTGCATTTCATTTAATTCATTTCATGTTCATGACTTAAAAAAAACCCCAATAGGAACCTGAAGGATATAAAAAGTTTTTAAAGCATTTCTTGGTGGTGAATTTGATGTGTATCTAAAGAAATTCATTGTGTTTAACTTGTTCCTTTGTCATTCAAAGGTTACATGATATAGATCAGTTTTGCGATTTTTATGTAGTTACTGTGTTTCGTTTTTTTGTAATATGTTTTAAGTTGTATTTAACACATGCATGGTTGTATTAAATGCAATAATAATGTATTTAATAGAGCTGTCACAATTCCATTTTTTTGTATCAATAGAAAAGTTTTTAGCAACAGCATATTTTGATACATGTAATATATATATATATATATATATATATATATTTTATTTTTATTTTTTTTAAACGCTAATACATAAACACAAACATAATTAAAACACAACTTTGTCCGGTCACTGTTGGACTACACAATTTGCACAATGATGAAACCAGTGTAGCCTTATTTGTGCATCTATTTCAATCCATTTTAGTACTGTTTTCTCGAATTCCTGTCATCTTTGACACTGATTGTTCGAGACTTTTGCTTGTCTAGTGCTTTGAGTCACTAGCACTGAATAAATCTACACTGGTACGCAAGATTACAAACTTAATATAAATATAACTCGAGTTACTTGGAAAGTGCTAATTTAAGTACATTTGTGGCATTTAGCAAGTATTTCAGGAAGAGGTAGGTCTTCAATCGTCGCTTAAAGATAGCCAGGGACTCCGCTGTACGGACATCTAGGGCAGGGGTGTCAAAATAATTATATTTGGCCCGCGAAATCATATCAAATGTGTAATAAAGCTGCCCGCCAGTATATAGCGTATACACTGCTAATATTACAAATCCCAGAATGCTTTGTTAGTGCGTTGGCGCGTCAGTCGAGACCACTAAAAAACTCAGAGCCGAATTAATCCGGCGATTTGCCGACTTTAAAGCCCAGAAATGCAGATTTGATCTGCTCAGTAATCCGTTTGTGGATGACTTGGAAAGCACACCAACCAACCTCCAAATGGAGCTGATCGAACTCCAGTGTAGTGAGTCAAGTCAAAGTACGACTCTGTGTGTGCTCAGTTTCCATGTTTCCTCTCTGACAAACTGCCCAACTGCGTGCCCAAGCTGCTCAAATGCTCTCTATGTTCAGCAGCACATAACTATGGGAGCAACTGTTCTCTTTAATTAAGATGAACAAAACCCCACCCAGGATTTGTCTCACTGATGAACACCTTTATTCAATCCTGAGGATTTCCTCAGCTCAGAGCCTAAACCTTGCATCTAAGAAGAGATGGCAAGGTATTTGGCTTCAACCAATCAGAGTAAATCAGAGTTGGCAAACTGAGCTTGAATGAATGTTGTCTTTATGCACTTTTTCTACTCCAAGGCATGAACTGTTAATAATTGAAAGATAACAAATACCACTAATGTGTGTTTTATTTAAAATGTAATTTCTCATGTGTTTTATAATATTAAACTTTGGTTGTTGCAGATTCAATGTTTATGCAAAACTACAGTTCGTTTCCATATAAAAAGGTATAACATTACACATCTGGAGAGAAGGGAAAACATGCACAATTGCAGTAAATATTTCAATTAATTTGAAATAAATAAAACTCTGAGGTAAGATGGTGCTGGTTGATTTTTGGCCTTGTAGGCAAGCATCAGTGCTTTGAATCTGATACATGCAGCTACTGGAAGCCAGTAAAAGGAGCGCAGCAGTGCGGTCGTGTGGGAGAACTTGGGCAGATTGAACATAAGTCATGCAGCTGCGTTTTGGATAATTTGCAGTGGACGAATAGCGTTCAGGGGAAGACCTGCCAGCAGAGAGTTGCAGGAGTCGAGTCTTGAAATGACGAGACTGAACAAGCACCTGGGCAGCCTGTGTGGACAGAAACGGTAAAATCCTTTGGATATTGTAGAGAAGAAGTTGACAGAAATGAGCCACATTAGTGATGTGGGACGAAGGACAGTTCATTGTCCATAGTTAGAACAAGCTTACGAGCAGTGGCTGAAGGGGTGAGCAGAGAGTCATGAAGAGTTATTCAGAGATCTTGACCTGGAGATGAATCACCTGGGATGACCAGCAGTTTTGTTCTGCTCGGGTTGAGTTTTAGTTGATGAGCACTCATCCATGAGGATATGTCTGTCAAGCATGCCGAGATCCGAGCAGAAGCTATGGTATCTGATGGAGGGAAAGAAAAGATGAGTTGAGTGTCATTTGCATAGCAGTGGTAAGAAAACCCATGTGAGGATATGACTTCGTCAATGGAGTAAGTATAGAGGGAGAAAAGGAGGGACCAAGTACCGAGCCTTGTGGGACACCAGGGCAGATGTGGATCCCCTCCATGTTACCTGGTATGAGCGACCTTCCAGGTAGGACCCAAACCATTCCCATGTTTTTCCACTGATGCCAAGGCTCTTGAGGGTAGACAAGAGAGTCTTGTGGTTGACTGTGTCATATGCTGCTAAAAGGTCCAGGAAGATAAGTACAGATGACAGCATGGCTGCATGCAGTTTGTCAGAAACAGCTAAAAGGGCCGTCTCTGTGGAAAGTGCCGCTTTGAACCCAGACTGGTTCGGATAATGGAGGTTGTTCGGTGAGAGATAGACAGGCAGTTGGTTAAAAACTTTGCGTTTCAGAGATTTAGAAAGAAAGGAGAGAAGTGATACCGGTCTGTAGTTGCTGATGTCTAATGGGTCCAGAGCAGGTTGACGTGAGAGATTTTGGATCATTTTGACACAACTAGGGTTAAGTTCTTTATTGGATGCATTTCAGGTTGTGGTTCCCTTTTTACTTCGAGGTCATCTTTTTGGATTGGCTCATGATCATCTTGTTGGGGACATGCGGGGATCCGAAAGACTTGTCAGTGTATCTTGAATTGTTTTTATTGGCCCGGTATTAAGAGTGATATTACAAGGTACTGCAAGACCTGTCATACATATTAAACCCCTTTTAAACCCCATTGTAGTCTGTTTGAACGAATCATTTTGGATTGTGTTGAACCACTGCCTAAAATCCGCTCTGATAATTATTCAACTGCAATGTGTGCTGCTACCCAGTTCCCTGAAGCGTTGCCTATGCATACCCTTAAATGAAATGCAGTGGTTAAAGCTAGCGTAAAGTTTTTTTACTACCTTTTGACTCCCCAGGTATATACAAATCAATCGTAAGACAAACTTCACATTAGTCGTTTTTACAAGTAAAGCGTGTGTTGCAAATTTCCCACCAGCCCTTGAGTGCTTAACATCCGTAGTTGCAAGGTGGCTTGGAGCGCTTTCAGCAAACTTTCTAAACCATGCCGCACATATTCTGTGTAGAAACAGGTAAGAATTGGGATGAGGGGGGTGCCTCTTTTTTTTGTTTGCTGTACGTGATGTGGTACCTTGGTTTTAGCCCTTTTTTTACTTTTTTGACATTCTGTGACTCTATTCTGTTGTGGCCATTAAAGTCTGTTTCAATCACTAATCTTTCTTTCCCAGGTTTACTCTCCACCACTTAATCTAACTCACTTCAGAAATTTTCCTTCTCCTCCATCTCACAACCCATTTGTGGAGCATAGGCACATAGGCATTTATCATCACTCCTTCAACTTGCAGCTTCATGTTCATCAACCTATCAGAAACTCTCTTCACCTTCACTACACTCTTACTGTACTCTTCCTTCAGGATTACCCCTACACCATTTCTCTTTCCATCCACACTATGATAGAACAGTTTAAACCCACCTTCAATATTAAACCCACTCGAGCACAAGGGAGGGGGGGTGGGGGGGGGTCAAACTTGCCACTTAACATCGGTTATGTCGATCCGCATGACCATTTGCCGGCTTTTGCCACGTCACCATCTCACTACCGTATTTTCGCGTATATAAGACACGTCTTATAAATAGTTTTACATACCCCTCCCCCAGGGTGCATCTTATATACGTGAAAATACGGAAGTGAAACAGCACTGTGCAGCCGCAGAAAAACTCACGGAAGTGGCAGAAAAATCAAGCCTTACAGATGCTATGTTGGAAGTGTAGGATACTTTTCAGAGCTGTGTGTCAGAGTGAAGTGACTCGAGAATTTAATGTTGACACTGGTTATCTTTTGTAAAAATGAATTACACCCTGCACGTTTTTTATGAATTTTTATAGCACGCTGTTGTGTAAAAAAAAACTCCAAAAACACGTGCATGTACATTTTCATTTAATTAACGCACCTCGTGTACATAAAGAAATTTCAAGCACGTTAATATATTGCCGCCATTTTGGTTTCCGTTTCTCTCGATCATCGGTTATCTCGACGCTTTTTGGCGACCCCCTACGCCAGGGATATAACCGGGTTCCACTGTAATAATAATAATAAAAATAAATAAAAATTATATGTATGCATGTCTTTGTCTTGTTTCATTCCTAATTTAGTTTTTGTAGTGTTCTACTTGCATTATAAATCGGTTTTTGTCTAGTTTTCCCCATGGTTATGCTTGTAGTGTTTTATTCTTGTTCATTTTTAGAATTTCTTTTTATACTGGTAGTATGCTGCAAAACCAGGAAGTTGACATTTTCTACAAATGAGTCACCTTTTCCGTGAAAGTGAAAGTGAAAGTGTTTCCATCTCAGCCTGAAGCCATTTTGTAAAGCGGTTGAAAAATCTGAAAAGATTTTATAATTTTACACAAAGACTGTTAATTAATGGTGAGTATTTTTTTTTTTTATATAACCAATTGTATACAAAAAAATTATATCTTTGAATATCTCAAATCTCTGAGCCATATGCTAAAATGTATGATCTGCTTTTATTTAACAAAGAAACTTCAGACTTATTGATGACTTCCTAGTCTATGATAGTTGCTAAAGAACTGAAAAAAAGACCTTCAATGACGTATATCAAGGTCGTTTGTGGGAAAAATATTGATCAAATAAAAATAAAATACATAGTTAAAGGATATTAGTATTTAGGATGCTACTGGTAAAACTGTAGCATATTGTGATATTTACAAACCATAACCCAGACCTGCACCTAAAGCTCTGAAGCAAAAGCATGTCTTGCTCTTCTGTAAACTGTTTAAATAGTTTTTTTTTATTATTATTTTTTGAAGACCAGGGCAGGGAAATACAGGGAACAAAACACAAAACAAAGAAACACAAAATAAAAAATAAAAAATTAGGGACAAAGTTAAGAGGACAAAGTCAAGGTCAAGATGATAGGCAGTTTTGAATAGGGAGTAGGGGTACAGTGACATCTAGTGGCAAGAAAATTTTCCCAGATCCTGACAATCAACCTGTTTTTTTTTTTTTTTTTTAGAAGTGGGATTCATTCCAGCAGAAGAGAACAGATTCTTCACAGAATCTTCAGGACTCAGTGGTGTGTTTGTACATTGTTTACCAATGTTCAAAGATGGAAGAAATCATGCATGCACAAAATCTGAAAATGGGTAACTAACCTCATCCTAGTATTATACATGTTTAAATATAAAACATTTAGTGAATTCATATATAAAATTATTACTAATCAGAAAGTTAATTGTGGACTGTGTATATAAATTACTAAAGGACTTTGTAATGTTGTACAGTCATCTCCAAGGAGAGAGATCAGAATCACCAGCACACAGCTGTATCTCCATGAAGAGTAACCAGTCCAAGGGTGAGCCTCTGAAGTTTAAAGATGGAAACCACTCACTTCTACACAGGTAACATCTCACTGCTTACTGATGAATTCTTCTCACTCCTGAATGAGATGCATGGAAACTATTATTGTAATAATATTATTTATTAGCACTTTGAGTTGATGAGATCATGATGAACACAAGCTCACCAACAGCACTGTAGGAAATTGAGCTACATGTGTACTTTTTGTGGAGACTGCAAACACTCGACCATCTGTACATCTTGCAATTCATCTCATAGATGTTTGAAGCAATAGTTGCTGCTGATATTCTCACTAGTTTTTCCATTGATTTTATTCACACCTATGCCATTGCATTCAATTATTTGCATTATATCCAGCTGTGGAGGAGGAAGTTTTACCCTCCATGATGTTGCCCACCATGATTTCTAGTACCAAGATATATAAATATATATCACAAACACATTTCTGCATGTGTGCTCAAAAACACCACCAACTCAGAACATGATTACCACAATTAGATGACCTTGTATTTCACTTGATTTTCACTCATATGTTGGAGTTATAAGCCTATAGAACGATTCGAATGTAGAAAAGAAACAGTACGGCAAACAAATCATGAGAACATCATAAAACACAATCCGTGGTAACTGATGGGATGGAGACCCCTGATCTGTTTTTCCGATTAAAGGAATAACTTAACCAAATGGTTTACTCATGATGAAATGCTTGCTGTAACGTATGTATAATATTAAGCATATGATATAAATCACTAATTGGACTTTCTGTAATGTTGTACAGTAACACCCAGGGAAGAAGAACCAAATCAACAGCACCCAGCTGTATCTCCATGAAGAGTGATCAGTCTAAGGGTGAGCCTCTGAAGTTTGAAGATCGAAACGTCTCACTTCTGCACAGGTAACATCTCCTTACTGTTAATGCCACTGATAAAGTCACAGTTAATTCAGAGCTCTAGTGTACTAAAATGGAATATTGTATATGGTGAGATCATTCTGATAAAATGGAGTGTATTGCTTCAATTCGGTTTCAGCAGCCTTCATGATTTTGTGCCATTTTTCTGACTCACCATGACTCACTATATCTTCCTACCTCACCCTCCCACAGGCAAGACCCAGAACCTGTTGCTAACTATACATTTCAAAAGACGTTTAAAATAAATCTGATGGAGAAGTTTCAATAGTCGAATGAAGTAATAATAAATCAGGGAAATCAAACCCTCCTGAATGAGATCTACACAGAGCTCTACATCACAGAGGGACACAGTGGAGACATCAATAAAGAACATGAGGTGAGAAAGATTGAGGGAGCATCCAGAAGAATAACAACAGAGGAAACACCAATCAAATGCCATGACATCTTTAAGCTCTTATCTGAAGAAGAGGAACCCATCAGAACCGTGCTGACGAAGGGAATCGCTGGAATCGGAAAAACGGTCTCTGTGCAGAAGTTTATTCTGGACTGGGCTGAAGGGAAATCAAATCAGGACATCCAACTTATATTTCCACTTCCTTTCAGAGAGCTGAATTTGATGAAGAACCAAAAACTGAGTCTGATGGAGCTCCTTCGTGTCTTTTTTAAGGAAATAAAAGAAATAAAAATTTCCAGTTTGGAAAAGGTTCTGTTCATTTTTGATGGATTGGACGAGTGTCGTTTTCCTCTAGATTTCCAGAACACAGTGAGAGTGTGTGATGTATCTGAATCAGCATCAGTGCCTGAGCTGCTGATAAACCTGATTAATGGGAATCTGCTTCCCTCTGCTCTCATCTGGATCACCTCCCGACCAGCAGCAGCTGATCAAATCCCCTCTGAATGTGTTCATCGAGTCACAGAGGTACGAGGATTCAATGACCCACAGAAGGAGGAGTATTTCAGGAAGAGAATCAGTGATCAGATCCTGGCCAATAACATCATCACACACCTGAAGGCATTAAGAAGCCTCTACATCATGTGCCACATCCCAGTCTTCTGCTGGATTTCAGCCACTGTTCTAGAGAGAATGTTGGGTGAAGCAGAGAGTGGAGAAATCCCCAAGACTCTGACTCAAATGTACACACACTTCCTCATCATTCAGACCAAAATTATAAGAAAAAAGTTCCCAAAGAAGCAGGAGAGTGATAAAGAAATTATTCTTAAACTGGGAAAACTGGCATTTCAGCATCTGATGAAAGGAAACCTGATCTTCTATGAGGAAGATCTGAGAGAGTGCGGCATTGATGTGAAAGAAGCAGCAGTGTATTCAGGTGTGTGTACAAACATCTTCAGAGAGGAGTTTGGCCTTCATCAGAGTAAAGTGTACTGCTTTGTTCATCTAAATGTTCAGGAACATCTCGCAGCTCTGTATGTGCACCTGATGTGCATGAAGAAAAAGAGAAATGTTGTAAAAAAATTGAGACTTTTAACAGTGTGGTTGAAAGAAAATACAATTTCACATGTACACAAAAGTGCTGTTGATAAGGCCTTAAAATGTCAGACTGGGAATCTGGATATTTTCCTTCGCTTTCTTCTGGGTTTCTCACTGCAGTCCAATCACAATCTCTTACACGCCTTTGTAACACAGACAGGAAGTTGCTCCCGAAGCATTGAGAAAACAGTTCGATTCATTAAGCATAAGATCAGTGAAGATCTTCCTGCGAAGAAATCTATCAATCTGTTCCACTGTCTGAATGAACTGGGTGATTATTCTCTAGTGGAGGAAATCCAACGCTACTTGAAATCTGGGACACAAAGGGAACTCTCTTCCACACAGTGGTCTGCTCTGGTGTTTATGTTATTGACATCACCACATGAGCTGGTAGAATTTGACCAGAGTAAATATATCAGTACAGACATGATCACAGAATCTCTACTTATTAAGCTGATGCCTGTGATTGCAGCATCCAGAAAAGCAATGTAAGTATAAAAACTTGACACCATGAACCCTTCCTACACTTTCTGCTTATTTTAACTCCCTAAAATGTCTCAAAACAGGATTTTAAGGCTATAATGGGCACAGATGCACCAGAACTTGAAGAGTTGAGGACTGTTTTTATTTTTTTTGCTTCCTGCCTAAATTTAACCCAGTTTGTATGGGCTTGTGCCTATGATAGCCTCAGCTTTTTGTACTTTGCTAACTGGTGTGGAACCCAATGTGGTCTTCTGCTTGATCACATCCCTCACATTTGTTTTATGAGATTTTGCTCACATTTAGCAATGGATATATCTATATGATGTTGTTAATATAAGCGTATTGAGTGTATGAATGAATATGAGAAAGTATAATAACAGCTTTGGGGACTTGTTTGTTAATCTGAACTATTATTAGTTCAGTAAGTATACGTTTTTTTCCTCCAGTATCAGGTGTGATACAATCAGAGCGAGATGTTTGGCAGCTCTGTTCTCAGCTCTCAGCTCGGAAACCTCCGATTTGAGAGAACTGCATCTGACAGCGAATACATTGGATCTGACTGGGAATAAACTAAACTCGGATGTAAAGTGTCTCTCCGCTCTACTTAAGAATCCTCATTGTAAAGTCAAAATATTGAGGTAAGATCATCTCTCTAAGAAACTTAATTAAAAAAGTGGAGTGAACACTGAACAGATTAGTCATTAGGTAATGAAGATTTGTCTACAAAATATCATATGCTTTAAACAAATCATCACGTACAACCCCAATTCCATAAAAGTCGGGGCACTGTGTACAATGGAAATAAAAACAGAATATTTTTTGAACATAGAAAAACAACAAATGTGTAAACTTAGGAAATGTACCTATTTAAGGACAAAAATAAGGTTAATTTTGATGGCTGCAACACAACTCAAAAAAGTTGGGACAGGGCCAGAAAAATCTGTAAAATGTAAGTGTTTAATTTTAATAAACAGTTAGAGAAATATTTCACAACTAATGAGGTTAATTGTCAGCAGGTCAGTAAAATGATTGGGTATAAATAGTGTATCTTAGACATGCAGCGTCTCTCAGAATTTAAAATCACCAATCTGTGAAAGACTGTCTACAAATTGTAGTCATTTCAGAAAAATGTTTCTCAACAAAAATATTCCAGACAATGCTTACAATAGCACAACTTTGTAATCGAAGAGTCTGGGTACTGAACTGGACTGCCTGCATTCTAGACCTTTTACTGTTTGAAAATGTTAAAACAAAAAAAAAAACAGCTAAGGACACCCATAACTGTTGAGCAGCTAGAATCCTGCTTTAAACACAATTAGGACAATATTCCTCTCCCACAACTTCATCAACTGCTCTCCTTAATTCCCAGCTGTATTTGGACAGAAGACATGATGCTACAATCAAATTCAAAATGACCTTATTTTTCCATAAAATTATATATATTCCCAGTTTAAACATTAGATCAGATTTTTTTTTTAATTGTGAATAAAATGTTTTTATGATATTTAAGAATCGCATTCAGTTTTTATTTACATTTTACACAGCGTCCCAACGTTTTTGGAATTGGGGTTGTACTTGCAACTAAATACAGGTGCAATTAAAAACATTGTCTTTCCACAGGTTGTGTAATTGTGGTGTTTCAGATGAAGACTGTGCTGCTCTGACTTCAGCACTGCGATCAAACCCCTCACATCTGAGAGAACTGGATCTGTCCTTTAATAATATCAGAGACACAGGAGTGAAGTGTCTCTCCGCTGTACTGGGGAATCCTCGATGTAAATTGGAAACACTGAGGTATGATCAAATGGCCTTCTCCTAAGTAAGACTCATACTCTAATGGTAAGAATTGAGCAGAAGTTTTAGGTTCATGTTCTGAGGAGGGCAAAATGCATTGCCTGAGTAGAAGATAAATGTGAATCAACCTGCAGTGTATCTGTAGCTGACGGAAGGCTTCAGCGTTTAACTAAAGAGCTAAACGGAGGGAGTGGATGAGCAGGCAAAAGAAACCAGTGATGAATCGTAGACACAGGGTACTGATTAGGACTGGATTTTACGGTGATTGGGGAAGGTTTGTCCAATCAGATTTCAGCCTCTATGTGCTGCCATGTCAATCTAATCTGCCCAGGGCCTTCAAAGTCAGTACTGCTGGCCCTTTTACCATAGAGAATATTATGAATAGATTGGTTTCTTTAACCAATCAGATTTCAGATTTGCCTCACAGGGCAGCTAGCTGGCCCAGAATAGCGTCAGCATTTCTCCGTCCTCTGATTGGTACAGCCAAGTTCGACTGGTAAAACACGTATGTAGCTCTGCACACATTAATACATCTGAGTTAGACTTTTTTATGCCTACGGAGGAAGAGAAATTGATTTGGTCTCGGACATACTTAAAATTCCATTTTGAAGAAATGCTAGACATCTTGAGGAGGTCGGCCAACCCCACAGCTAGCTAGTTTGTCTCAGCCTTGGAAAGGGTTTGTTCACCATTTCCAGACCAGTGAATACGAGTGGTACCACTGGATTACAGCTTCTGAGGAGCTCTGCAAATTATAAGTATACATCTCTGGTGAGAAGGTTGTATTTTATTCATATTTTAAAGTTTTTGTCATGTTATTAGACAAATATCGATTCTGAACTGCTCCAGATGTTGTAGGTGCACAGTTGCGGTTGTAGTGTAGAGGTTTGGAGTCTTAACTGGGTTTCTTGCTTTAGTATAATGGTATTCACCCTCTATATGTGAAATTCGTCTCTCTCTGTAATGCCACATGTTGTTATATTGCATTTTTATAGAGTATTGATGGTTTCTATAATTGTGACGTGATAATGATAATTAAGAGGTGCATTAAGTCCCCACTGAAGGCCCATGTACCAAATGCACGGCCCGCCACTGAGTTGACTGCTTCAGGTTGAGAGGTTTTTTGCTTGTAATGGTTCCATACTGCTGTAGCCCATGCCAGGGCTCTTCTCCCGAGCATTCCAATCAGCAAAGAAACCTTGGCTGCATCAAATGTTCAGCTGCTAATAGTTTAATATAATTTATAACAGCTTATAGAATCTCTCGGTATGATCATTTTAGGTGCAATTGTATTAAAATTATTAAGTGATTACTCTTTCTTAATTGTAAAATAAGTTTATCTTTAAAGTGAGTTATAAATCAAGATTGAAGTCTTTTGATTTAAAGTGTGTCCTTGTGTTTCTCTACAGTTTGAGTAAGTGTGGGGTCACAGATAAAGGTTGTGCCACTCTGACTTCAGCTCTAAAATCAAACCCCTCCCACCTAAGAGAACTAGGTCTGTCTCAAAATAATGTAGGAGACTCAGGAGTGAAGCATCTCTCTAGTTTAATGGAAAATCCTCACTTTAAACTGGAAACACTAAGGTAAGATCATCTATGAGAGACACATGACAAACACTAAAACACAGGTTTTAGGTTCATTCTCACTGTCCTGAAGATCATCTCTGAGAGACACTTGACAAACACTAAAACACAGGTTTTAGGTGCATCATCACTGTCCTAAGGAGAAGCATTAGGGAGATGTGCAGACCTGCAGTAACTACAGGGGAAATAATTTGATCAGTCACACCATGAAGTTATGGGAAAGAGTAGTAGAAGCCAGGCTGAGAGAAGAGGTGACCATCTGTGAGCAGCAGTATGGTTTCATGCCAAGGAAGCGCACCACAGACGCATTATTTGCTTTGAGAATGTTGATGGAGAAGTATAGAGAAGGTCAGAAGGAGTTGCATTGTGTATTTGTGGATTTAGAGAAAGCGTATGACAAAGTGCCAAGAGAGGAGTTGTGGTATTGTATGAGGAAGTCAGGTGTGTCAGAGAAGTATGTGAGGGTGGTGCAGGACCTGTATGAGAACAGTGTGACAGGAGTGATGTGTGCAGTAGGAACGACAGACTGGTTCAAGGGGAAGGTTGGACTGCATCAAGGATCGGCACTGAGCCCTTTTCTGTTTGCGGTGGTGATGGACAGGTTGACGGACGAGGTCAGACAGGAGTCTCCCTGGACTATAATGTTTGCGGATGATATTGTGGTTTGTGGTGAGAGTAGTGAGCAGGTTGAAAAAAGCCTGGAGAGGTGGAGGTACATCCAGAAGAGAAGGGGAATAAAAGTCAGTAGGAGTAAGACAGAGTACATGTGCGTAAATGAGAGGGAGGGCAGTGGAGTGGTGTGGTTGCAGGGAGAAGAGGTGGAGAAGGTGGAGGAGTTCAGGTACCTGGGGTCAACAGTGTAAAGTAATGGAGAGTGTGTTAGAGAAGTGAAGAAAAGGTTGGAGTGGGTGGAGAAGAGTGACAGGAGTGATTTGTAATAGTAGGGTATCTGCAAGAATGAAAGGGAAAGTTTATAGGTCTGTGGTGAGACCTGAGAGGTTGTATGGTTTAGAGACAGTGGCATTGAGTAAAGGGTAGGAGGCGGAGCTGGAGGTAGTAGAGCTGAAGATGTTGAGGTTTTCGTTGGGAGTGACGTGGATGGACAAGATTAGAAATGAGTTTATTATAGGGACAGCGCATGTAGGACGTTTTGGTGACAAGATGAGAGAGCCGAGATTGAGATGGTTTGGACATGTGCAGAGGAGGGACATGAGTTATATTGGTAGAAGAATGCTGAGGAGGGAGCTACCAGGAAGGAAGAAAAGAGGAAAGCCAAGGAGGTGGTTAATAGATGTGGTGAGGGAAGACATGCAGGTAGTTGGTGTGAAAGAGGCAGATGTAGAGGACAGGGTGGTATGGAGACGGATGATCCGCTGTGGTGACCCCTAATGGGAGCAGCCGAAAGAAGAAGAAAATCACTGTCCTAAGGAGGAAGAGTGATTTATTTCACTGGTCACTTATGAGTTGTGTTAAAATCTTTGGGTCGGATGTATGCAGTGTTTAAAAATTAAAAATAATGCAGCATTTATTTTTACAGAGTAATTCATCTCATGTTCTACATTCTCTCAGCCTGGCTTTCACTACTCTTTCCCATAACTTTAATCTGTGACTGATCAGCTTTATTTCCCTGTAGTTACTGCAGGTCTGCACATTTCTTTTGTTCTTATACAATCTTGGTAAAAACTCCACTGCAATCTCCACGTTTCTACTGGTATATAATTTGGTCCAACTGACTTTCCATTCTTCAAACTCTTAATAGCTGCTCTCACTTCCTCCTTACTAATCCTATTCACTTTCTGCTTCACCATCTTCACACCATCCAACCTTATTTCTCCCTCATTTTCCTTATTCATCAAGGCCAGCCTTCCCTATAACAATCATTGTCCATTTTTTATCCACTGCAAAGGGCGTTGCCTGCTTGTCTGGCAGAAGACCTGGCTCTGACTTGCCCTACCTTCCTGGTTTAAACTTAAAAAGAATACAAATTTGTTGGTAAAGTGTGTCATTTTGTCTTTCTACAGGTTGCGTAATTGTGGTGTCACAGATAAAAGCTGTGCTTCTCTGTGGTTAAACCCTGCATACCTCAGAGTACTGGACCTTTCTTGGAATAATGTAGGAGACTCCGGACTGAGGTGTCTTTCTGCTGTACTGGGGAATCCACAATGTAAACTGGAGACACTGTGGTAAGCACTGTGGATCTTCTCATGAACAATGTTTAAAATGTCTGTATGACGAAGTTTAAATTAGACGGAGTGTGTGTGTCATTGTGTCTTTCTTCAGGTTGAGTAATTGTGGTGTCTCAGATGAAGGCTGTGCTGCTCTGGCTTCAGCTCTAAAATCAAACCCCTCACACCTGAGAGAACTGGATCTGTCCTGTAATAATGTAGAAGACTGGGGAAAGAGGTTTCTTTCTAATTTTAAGAATGATAAACATTACAAACTACAGGAACTGAGGTGAGTTTTTAGATATATTTTATAAAAGAAAAAGTTTGTACACATCTTTGAATAAATATCAGATTACCAGGTTAGGAAACAAAAACTAAATTTCATTGTATTCACTATAGTTTTTGTTTCTCTAAATCTGCTTCAGTGCTGCTTTGTTTTCAGTAGCAGGTTGATTTCTGTCGGTTACTTCATCCAGCTGCTTTCGTTGATCTCTGCTTTATATTGTTAATGACAAACAGAACATTTAGTCTGATTAAACCTTTTGAATTTAATATCACATTGCTACAAATATTTCATATAAGCAAAAACTTTCCTCACTCTGACATTTCTTTCAGCTCCTAACATCTTCTACTATTCTTATAAAATTCACCTCAGCTTGTTCTTACACACTGCATCTAAATCTAAATGTAGAACATGAGATTACACTGTATTGTTCACCATTTAAAAAAAATTTGGACCTTCTCATTTGTTCTAACTAAATGTTAAAACACAGACAAGTAAATTGTTGAATGGTTCATTCTAAAAAAAAAAAAAGTTGATGTTTCTCTTGGAGCCGATACAATTGCATGATGTTTAGCATGAAGTCTAAACCCAGTCGAGTTTATGGTTATTAATTCAGATCTTTTTCTTTTAGGTTCGATGGCAGGTGAACATCTGTGTGTGTATGTGATTAGACAGTTAGGGAATTGAGAACAAATTTATAGACAACAGTTCTGTTTATATGTAAGCATTATGTTTGGGTAAGATTACATATATTTGTTCTTTCTTCTCCAATATCTTAAAAAAAGAAAAAAATAGGAATCCAATTGCGTTGTTGTTTATAGATATTTTTTGTTGATAAATCTAAAATGCACTGACAATACTGAAAGCTGTAAATAATTTTGTCTTCTGACAAAAATAAACATTTTTCACTCTAGCTACATATTTGAATTTCTTGTGAATTACATTTATTAACTATTCTTATATGGGGTTACACACAAACTGTAACATATGTCCGACATTAAAAAGTTACATATATATATTGTATTATGTTTTCTATGCAAATATTATGAATAAAAATAGATAATAGATAATAAAGTCTGATGTGTCACATGTACAGTATATAGAATTATCAAGCAATGTTTTATGTTCATTCAAAAAATTAATTATTATTTTTTAATAATTTATTTAATATATATTTTTTATATTTTATTAATTTAATATTAAAAGATGTGTTATTTCTCAATGCATTTCATTATTGAGAGTGATCAGTGGTCTTAAATTTTTAATATTAAAAATGCAATAGTTATAAAAAATCCAGCTTTTAAATAATGATTCAAATGTAGTATGTCTTGTTAGTTTTTGACTAGTTTTTGACTAGTTTTTAAGTTTTTGTTCATTGTTTGTTTTTTAGAGTCCACGTTCATATGTAGAGTTTTGTTTTGGTTATTCATTTGTGTTTCACTGACATCTGACGACTGATTTGTTTTTGTTTTTTTTTGTTTGTTTTGCTATACACAGAGGATAAATTACTGTTAGTATGTTGACTTTATGTAATGTGTTTGAAAAACATAAAAACATAATGGCCAAGAAATTTTTAGTTGAGTTCAGCTGAATCGGCTCAAAAGAATCGACTCACTCCCACATCACCTGTAATGAATCCCGTTTCCTAAAGTGAAAGTGTTTTTCAGTCTCGATTTCATTTTGGGGAGCAGCTGAAAAAGTTCAAAGGAATATTTAAGGCAGAAACTGTAATATTAATGCCAAGACTGCTGTTGTTCAAGGTGAGTCATTTCATTATTTTAAACGACTACATTATAGACGAATGTAAAAACACTGTATAAAAGAAACTCGTGTAAAATCAACTGTAGGATTTGTGCACCTGCGATAGGACGGAACAGGACCGACCTGTAATAGTCGTTTCAGGTGCGATCTAAATGTCTTTCGAATCTCGCTGTTCCATTTCGTATATATTAAACTTTCATAGTTTTATTAGAGTTGTTTAAATAGAAGTTTGAGCTCACCTTTTTGTTGTTGAGTTAGTAAAAGAGAAATTTAGAATGTATGCCTTTTTATATATGTAAGGCCATGCGTCTTTTCTTTCTTTTTCCCCCCTTGTTTCTTTGTTTTTTTCCTTTACAAACGCCTGAATCCGTGACAAGCCAGGTGGGCACTGTTGTTCACCAGATTTAATTTCACAGTTACCTGTCACACTGGAATGAAGAACAGTAAAGTAGATGCCCTCTCACGCCATCATGATCCCATTGAAAAGACACTCGCACCAGACCCTATCCTACCACCCTCAGTTATTATTGCAAAAAATCCATTGGGATATCATAGAGGAGATCCAATAGGCTTTAGCCAATGAAACTGCACCTTAGAACTGGCCACCAAACAAGCAGTATGTCCTGGTTGAACAACGACAACGAGTGAATGTATACATCACTGAGCACGGGACATCCACCTAATCCAGAACGAAGTTTGTGGCCATCCCTTCAAAGGGACGTAATAGAACATGTGCCCAATTTAGGACTCCACGGCAGTTACCATGTGGCCTCCTGGAGCCACTCCCAATCCCACAACGGCCTTGGTCCCACCTCGCTGTTGATTTTGTAATGGACCTCCCCAGTTTACAGGGTTACACCATTGTGCTGGTCTCAGTAGACTGGTTTTTCAAGGCTTGTATATCGTATATATATATTTTTTTAAGTTGTAAAAAAAATAACTTGGCAGTTTGCATAGCTGGGCATATACGCCCAGCTATGCAAACTGCCAAGTTATAATTTCACAACGTTTTTAAATACAGTGTTTTTTGGCATTGATTCCATTTTGAGGAGCAGCTGGAAAAGATCAAAGGAATATTTATAGCAGAAACTGTGATATTAATGCCAGGAAATATAACTTACTGTACCTACCAGTACCTGTACCTATCAGTCTCTTGTGAAGGTTCTGGAACAACAGTGCAATACATTTTGTTTGTGCTGTACACAACGGTTTGAGGTCAATAGATGAAGATAGATCAAACGTTTCTTTCCTGATATTTACATTACTTTTTACTATTTGCAAACCAGTAAGTGCATTTCTCAAAACAATGTGTGCAATAAAAAGTCCCTTCGTCATTTTTTACAAACAAGGTCATCAAAATGTTTAGTCATGTTGTCAGTATGGTGCACAGTTTCATATTTCCAGATATACAGTTTGTACTACAGTGTGGATTACAGTTTTTGAAAATACACAAGGTTGTATGGTATTTATTAATTTCAGCACACAAATATATTTTTGTTGCATATTTGATTTATATTGATTGCAAAAGACAGGACAGGAATCACACTTTTAGCGTACCTTACAAGTGTCTGTTCGTTTCTTCATTTTCAGAAATTGTAATTCTGTCAATATACAGGTGCATAAAAAGTTTATTTATATTAGCAATTTAATACAAAAGGTGAAACTGGTATATTATATAAATTCATCACACAGACTGATATGTGTGTTTATTTCTTTTCATTTTGATGATTACATCTTACAGCTAATGAAAACTCAAAATTCAGTATCTCAGAAAATGAGAATATTGTAAAAAGGTTCAATATTGGAGACTCGTGGTGTCACACTCTAACCAGTTTATTAAATCCAAACACCGGCAAAGGTTTCCTGAGCGGCTCAGTCTTGTTCAGACTCCACAATCATGGGGAAGACTGCTGACTTAACAGTTCTCCAGAAGACGATCATTGACACCCTGCACATGGAAAGTGAGACACAAAAGGTCATCGCTAAAAAAGCTGCTGTTCACAAAGTGCTGTATCCAAGCACATTTATGTAAAGTTGAATGGAAGGAAAAAATGTAGTAGAAAAAGAAGAAATGAAGCCCATTCAAGAATGTGGGATGATTCACAAAGAATGGACTGCAGCTGGAGTCAGTGCTTCAAGAGCCTCCACACACAGACGTATCCATGCTACAACTGACGCATTCCTCGTGTCAAGCTGTTTCTGAACCAGAGAGAACGTCAAAAGTGTCTTACCTGGGCAAAGGACAAAAATGGACTGTTGCTCAGTGGGCCAAAGTTGTCTTTTTAGATGAAAGGAAAGAAAATTTTGCATTTCATTTGGAAATCAAGGTCCCAGGGTCTGAAAGAAAAGAGGAGAGGCACATAATCCAATTGAGGTTCAGTGTAAAGTTTGCACAGTCAGTGGTGGTTTGGGGAGTCGTGTCATCTGCTAATGTTTGTCCACTGTGTTTAATCAGGTCCAAGGTCAGCACAGCGGTTTACCAGGAGGTTTTAGAGCACTTCATGCTTCCGTCTGCTGGCCAGCTAAATGGAGATGCTGATTTCATCTTCCAGCAGGATTTGGCACCTGCCCACATTGCCAAAAGCACCAAAAGTTGGTTAAATGACCATGGTCTTAGTGTGCTTGACCTCCCAGCAAACTCACCAGACCTGAACCCCATGAAGATCTATAGAGTATTTTCAAAAGGAAAATGAAAAACAAAAGACCGAAAAATGCAGATGAGCTAAGGGGCCACTGTCAAAGAAACCTGGGCTTCCACACCACCTCAGCAGTGCCACAGTCTAATCACATCCATGCCACACCAAATTGAGGCAGTAATAAAAGCAAAAGGAGCCCCTACCAAGCCCCTATTGTTGGCCTTTCCAGAAGGCCAACAATTCACTAAAAATGTTTTTTGATTGGTCTTATGAAGTATTCAAATTGTAATTGTATTTATGTATTTTTAATTATGATATTGGTAATTGGAAGTTGCTCTCAATTAAGGAAGCGCTTGAGGAGTGGAGACACTGGATGGAAGGAGCCAAGTACCTATTCCAGGTCATTACAGACCATCCAAACTTCAATCATATCAAAGGGGCCAAACGCCTGAATCCGCGACAAGCCAGGTGGGCACTGTTGTTTATTTAATTTCACAGTTACCTGTCGCAATGGAACGATGAACAGTAAAGTAGACGCCCTCTAATGCTATCATGATCCCATTGAAAAGACACTCACACCAGACCCTAACCTCCCCCAGTTCACAGGGGTACCATGCTGGGCGCAGTAGACTGATTTTCCAAGGCTTGTATTTATCGTATATTGTATTTAAAAAAGATGTTGTGAAATAATAATTCACAACGGCTAAGTTATTATTTTACAACGTCTTTTTTTAAATACGGCTTACCAGAAGATATTGTATATGACAAAGGGAACCCAGTTCACCGCTCGAGTATGGAAAGCAACCAAACTGATGGTCGGTTGTTGGGGAATACATTTTTCTTTTTGGGCGGAAGGGGTGGTTGTGAGCATCGGTCAGCTTTAGTTTTATCCACATCGTTGGCTCTAGTCAGAAGGTTTTTTCAGCTAATATTTATGTTAAATTAGCAGTGGAGCTCATCGCGAAAAAAAAGAGAAGCTTAGCAAATAAACACACTAGAAAAAACTGAACACGTTTGTTATTCTTGCTTTTGTTTTTGCAGTTTGTCAGACATGATTGAAAAAACTACATAAATCTGTTAGTAATGATCAATTTATTCAAAAATGCCAAGATCCCCCTGATCAATGGGTCGTCCTCTGAGATTCTTTATGGAAGGAGCAAAATTAGAAAAACAAAAAGGTAAAAATGATTGTGATTATGATTTTTCACTGTACATTTGTTTGTGTTTTATAGGAGTATATTTCTCAACAGTGTCGTGGTACATACTTTGCTAATACTCAAAGATGGAGACTCCAGACACAAAGAATGTGTCCCCATCCTCAGAACAACGGTGACCCACCATATTTTTACATTTTGAAACAGATTCAGAAAATGTATAATATACATTAAATTTATAATATACATTAAAAAGTTCAATTAAGTCCTAACATAAGTAAAGATTAGTTTAAAACTGTGAATTGTTTATATTATTTATTAAAGGACTGTCTATAATGTTGTACAGTAAACTGCAGGAAAAGAGATCAGAATCAGCAGTGCCCAGCTGTGTTTCCATAAAAAGTGAAAAGTCTTTGGATCTTCCTCTGGTGTTTAAAGATGGAGACTACAAACTTCTGCACAGGTAACTGATATTTGTTGATATCAAGGCTAAAGAAAATCCAAGAATAAAGGTAATACAGAATGAATAAGTAATAGTCTTTAGTCTATTCACTTTATTTCGTAATGATTCTTTTGGGGACGTGGCTACAAGGAGTGTCTGTTCCCTTTCAGGAACTCGAGCTGCATCAAAACGCTTTGGAAACGCCCCATGTTGTCCACGATCTGAACCACGTGTAAAATCCGGCAAATAGGCAAATCGTGACGTCATCGGCAGGGCGACGTCGCATGAACCAGGAAGCAGAATTCCGATGTGTTGTTTGCTTAGCTTAGGAGCATGCTCAGTCAGCTCTCTCTCAGGTCAACTATTAGCATTTTTATCCCATTGACTTTGACTTGACTTTGACCTGTGGCTCTCCCTCGCGGCTCAGGTCCTAGCAGAAGGCATGGAGATGGATTAGTTCTCTCCAGCCTCTGTTGCTGGGCCGAGCTCCCATTTCCCAGGGAAGCCGGTTCGGCGGTTTCTTCTTCCGACGCATGTAACGCAGGGCTCCGGATTTCTTCCTCCGAGGAGGGAGATTTTTTGGATGCTAGCGAACCCATGGACTCCATACAGCCTGTGCTGTTCGAAGAGCTCCTGGAGGTAGTGACACAGGCCATTGCTAAGCTAGAGATTGCTTAACCTGATGAGAAGCAGAAGCAACATGTTCTCATCAAGAGGGATGAGCAGATGAGCCTCCATATGAGACACCTCCAGTGGTGGCTCAGAGACAGAGGGTTTTCCTGAGGGGGCAGCCCACTTCATACTATCAAGGTTTCGAATCAAGCTCTTCAAACCTTAGCTATATGGAAGAAACACGTGAGAATCCGCCAGGATGGAGTAGGTCTCCTCTCTGCGCCACCTCGTTGGCCAGGCAGACTGTGGTTTGCGGACCTGCTGTTCCTTTCTTGAGGGACCTCCTTCGCATATTTCTCGCAGGCAGGATCTCCTCTTGCAGGCCAGTGGAACCCTTGTTCACCCCTGCCCAGAGTTATGGAGGCTATGGCTGTGGCCCTTGAGGGGGCGCAGGTGCGAGCGGCTGGTCTCTCTACATGAGGTAGTTGAGACCATCCTTCATTCCAGAGCTCCCTCCTTGAGGAGGTCGTATGCCGCTAGATAGCAGTTGTTCTCTACGTGGTGTGAGCACCACCGGTTTGACCCAGTCAACTGTCCGGTTGGATCGGTTCTGGAGTTTTCAGAAACAGTTTGCCACAGGGTTGGCTCAGTCCACCTTGAAGGTTTACGTGTCCGTTATCGCGGCTTATTGTATCCTGCCCACAGAGCAGTCGCTAGGGAAACCTTCTCGTGACACGTTTCCTGCACAGCACCCGGAGGCTGAGGCCTGGGATATGATCCAGAGTGCCTGTGTGGGATTTGGCCTGTCTGTGGCCCCGTCTCAACTGGAGCTTACCCCTGGCATGACCAGTGCTTTCATCTACCCTAGACCTAGGTATGTACCTAAGATCCCTATGGCTCCCCCTATGACCTGTCATGTTGCAGGCATTCTGCCCTCCTCCCTTCCTCCAGACCAGGAGAAGTAGAATTGACTGTGTCCAGTGCAAGCACTGGATAGGTACCTCCACAGGACGAGTCCTTGGAGGAAGTCGGAGCAGCTGTTTGACTGCTATGGCCCTCATAGAAAAGGTTTTCCGGCCGATTATCAGACTCTGAGCAGAAAGATAGTGGATGCGATTTCCTCTGGTTATAAGTCCTCTGGTCTTCCCACTCCTTTCAGAGTCAAGGCTCATTCGACCTGGAGTATGGTGGCCTTTATGGCCTGGTCTGTGGGGGTGCCCCTACAGGACATATGTAACGCTGCAGGTTGGTCAACCTCTTTGACCTTTGTCAGGTTTTACAACCCCAACATCAGAGCCACTACCGGGTCCTATGTCCTACATGCTGTGGATGCCCAGACACACTAGGCAGGGACTGGTCAGTATGGTGTGATGGAATACTCTTTCACAAAGCATTTTGACGCAGCTTGAGTTCCTGAAAGGGACCGTCTCTAGGTTACGCCTGTAACCCTATTTCCCTGAGGGAACGAGACACTGCGTCTCGGGCCAAACTCCCTGCATCTCTGCAAGCGCTTTCCTTATCTTTTCTCAGAAGCTAATGTCGCTACCATCGCTCAGCCATTTTGTAACTCCCTGGTTTATGTGACGTCACCCGCCAATTAAGTCATGACTTGCCTATTGGCAGGATTTTACACGTGATTTAAAGCATGGACAACGTGGGCCGTTTCCAAATCTTATTGACACAGCGTCTCGTTCCCTCAGGGAACTAGGGTTACATACGTAACCTGGAGACGTTCACGCTGTAGTTTCTATTCAATCAGATTTTACTCTTTACATCACGTGTTGCCAGGGTCAGAAAAAAAAACTCTAAAATGCTCAAAATGAGCAGTGTGTAAATACAGTAAGAAAGCCAAGGTTTTGTTACAAATAATAAATTAACTTTAAATAAATGTGAAATTAATAATCATACACTGAAACAGTTGCTTTAAAATGTGTATAATATAAAGGGTATGATGTAAATCACCAAAAGCTTGTTTATAATGTTGTACAGTGAACTCCAGGGAGAGAGATCAGAATCACCAACACCCTCCTGTATCTCCATGAAGAGTGAAAAATCTTTGGATCTTCCTCTGGTGTTTAAAAATTATGACGAGTAAGATCTCACTGTTAATATCACTGCTAAATTAATATTTAAAGGGAAATTCTAGAATTAAACTTGAGTTTAACCTGTTTGTTATAGTACAGTATAGTACTCAATATGCAATATAGTTTCACTTCCTGTGTTTAAGTTTTATTTTTCATAATGCCATGTTGAACACAAACTCACCAACAGCATTCTGGAGAAATTCAGCCCCAGTCACCTCTGTGCTTTATAATACTTGTATTCTTCTCTGGGCTTTATCCACATCTGTAAAAGTGTAATAATACATGATTATGCGACATCAACCGCCAATGACGTCACCACTTGCCTATTGGCAGGATTTTACATGGGATTTAAAGCATGGACAACACGGGGCGTTTCCAAATCTTTTTGACACAGCGTCTCGTTCCCTCAGGGAACTAGGGTTACATACCTAACCTAGAGACGTTCACGCTGTAGTTTCTATTCAATCAGATTTTACTCGTTACATCACGTTACGTTGCCAGGGTCCAAAAAAATAATTCTACGCTATGATGCGTTCAAAATGAAGTGTGTCAATACAGTAAGTGTCAAGGTTCGGAGAGACGGAATCAGAAACCGAAGAAGCAGAATGAAGGTTTTAATGACGGCACTCACATACAACCGTATCGAGCAGTAGTTACTAGAACAGTCACTATAATGCGAGGAGTCTTTAGGAAAGGCTTAGTCCATGCGGTCTTGGAAAGTCTGAGATCGTTTAAAGGCAGGGGTTTATATAGGGCTGAGTGGTTAACGTGCGCCAGGTGCCAGTACTTAGTATGATGGGGATAGACTACGAGTGTGTGGAGTGTCGAGGGACGGCGTGGCAGGCTGTTCCGTGACAGTAAGAAAGCTAAGGTTTTTTACAAATAATAAATTAACTTCAAATGTATTATTTGAATAACTTGAAATTGATAATCATACACTGACACAGTTCCTTTAAAATGTGTATAATATGAAGGGGATTTGGATCTTCGTCTGGAGTTTAAAAATTACTTTTTGCTTCTGCATGGTAAGATCTCACTGTTAATATCACTGCTAAATTAATATTTAAAGAAAAATTCTAGCATTACACTTAAGTTTAACATGTTTGTTAAAGTACAGTATAGTACTCAATATGCAATATAGTTTCACTTCCTGTGTTTAAGTTTTATTTTTCATAATGCCATGATGAACACAAGCTCACCAACAGCATTGTAGAGAAATTCAGCCCCAGTCACCTCTGTGCTTTATAATACTTGTATTCTTCTCTGGGCTTTATCCACAATTACAGATGTGGATAAAGCCCAGAGAAGAATACAAGTATTATAGAGTTTATAGAGTAAACAGATGTGCACAATAAATGGTATAATACCTTTTGCTTAAAACTCGTTTTTAGTACCTTCATTTCCGGACTATTAAGCGCACCCAAATATAAGCCACAGCCACTGAATTTTACAAAGATTTTTATTGTAAATAAGTGGCACCTGTCTATAAGCCGCAGGTGTCCACACTGAAACTAATGAACTTTACACAGGCTTTAACGAAAGACCTGTGCCTGTTACACGGTGTAACGGGTGAAATATGTTGTGGGTTCTTTAAGAGCAGAGCGGTATTTTGGGAATAGCCTGCCGCCGCATTTTTCCGCTATTACTGCATGTGTGCAAGGCCGAGGAATATGTCCTTATTCTTTTCTAATGCTCATTTCTAAGTTTCTTTGACTAACCCGTAACGCAGTTGCCAAGGAAAAAAAAGCACGTGTTTTGGAAACCTGTCTGTGCTTATATGATTTCTGTTGCAACTGGAGTTAGCGTGCTTTTCCTTAACCCTTAAACCTGTCTGTGCTTATATGATTTCTGTTGCAACTGGAGTTAGCGTGCTTTTCCTTAACCCAGACTCAACACGTTACAACGGCTTGCCTACCAAGAAAGTCATTGTTCACTGTCTTCCTCCTTCCTTTCACAACTAATTCTCTCGAGAGTTTATCTTTTGGCATCGTTGCGCGTTAAAAAATCACCATCGGTGAAGCTTTTCTCCCGATGCCGTGCAGCTCAGAACAAAGGTAAAGTGTGTTTTTTTCATGCCCGGTTGTTTTTAGCGTAACAAATGATTCGCATTTCCTGTAGACAGTCTGAGTGAGCGGCAGGTCGAACGTCAGAGGAACCTCATCCATATTTATGATGTGGTGCGGCCCACCGATTCAGTGGGAGCTCATCTGATTTAATATAAAGAGTTTCATTGGTTCACCTGAACCCGTTCCATAATTTAATTGGTCCAGAAAATACGGTACACATAATCTATAGTGTATTTGTATAGTCAATTACCAAAATCTTAATACAGGTGGCCTTTGCAGAGTAACTGTGTTGTAAGTGTACCAACTTGACCAGTAGCGTTTGTCTTATTTCGAACATATTATTTTGTGCCATTTTTCAGGGTAAGCTTAAAACCAAAAACATGACTGTAATGTGCTGGCATTAAAATCTATAATGATTAAATGATGTAAAACATACATTGGTAAAATCCAAAAAGAAATAATGTGATCTTAGTCTAATAAATGGACAGCCTGTCTTATGACATCATCTTACTTCATCATCTCACAGGCACGACCCAGAAGCTGCTGCTGTAAATGTATTCCAGAAGAAGATCAAATTGAATTTTTCAAGGAAGTTTAGGGGTTTGAATGAAGTGATAATAAACCAATAATAAACTCCTGAATGAGATCTACACAGAGCTCTACATCACAGAGGGAGACTGTGGAGGAATCAATAAAGAACATGAGGTGAGACAGATTGAAGCAGCATCCAGGAGAACAACTAAAGAGGACACACCAATTAAATGCAATGACATCTTTAAACCCGTATCTGAACAAGACAAACCCATCGGAACCGTGCTGACGAAGGGGATCGCTGGCATCGGAAAAACGGTCTCTGTGCAGAAGTTAATTCTGGACTGGGCTGAAGGGAAAGAAAATCAGGACATTCACCTCATATTTCCACTTCCTTTCAGAGAGCTGAATTTGATGAAGGACCAAAAACTGAGTCTGATGGAGCTTCTTCGTGTCTGTTTTTTTAAGGAAATAAAAGAAATAAAAATTTCCAATTTGGAAAAGATTCTGTTCATTTTTGATGGATTGGACGAGTGTCGATTTCCTCTAGATTTCCAGAACACAGTGAGAGTGTGTGATGTAACTGAATCAGCATCAGTGCCTGAGCTGCTGATAAACCTGATTAAAGGGAATCTGCTTCCCTCTGCTCTCCTCTGGATCACCTCCAGACCAGCAGCAGCTGATCAAATCCCCGCTGAATGTGTTCATCGAGTCACAGAGGTACGAGGATTCAATGACCCACAGAAGGAGGAGTATTTCAGGAAGAGAATCAGTGATCAGATCCTGGCCAATAACATCATCACACACCTGAAGGCATTAAGAAGCCTCTACATCATGTGCCACATCCCAGTATTCTGCTGGATTTCAGCCACAGTTCTAGAAGGAATGTTGGTTGAAGCAGAGAGTGGAGAAATCCCCAAGACTCTGACTCAAATGTACACACACTTCCTCATCATTCAGACAAACATTATAAGAAAAAAATTCCCAAAGAAGCAGGAGAGTGATGAAGAAATGCTTCTTAAACTGGGAAAACTGGCATTTCAGCAGCTGATGAAAGGAAACCTGATCTTCTATGAGGAAGACCTGAGAGAGTGCGGCATTGATGCAGAAGCAGCAGTGTATTCAGGTGTGTGTACAAACATCTTCAGAGAAGAGTCTGGGCTTCAGCAGAGTAAAGTGTACTGCTTTGTTCATCTGAGCATTCAAGAACATCTCGCAGCTCTGTATGTGCACCTGATATTCATAAAAAAAAAAAAAAATGTGTTTCAGTACTATGTCCCTGAATGTCAAATATCGGATGTACACAAAAGTGCTGTAGATCAATCTTTAGAAAGTCAGACTGGACATCTGGATCTTTTCCTTCGCTTTCTTTTGGGGCTCTCACTGCAGTCCAATCAGAATCTCTTAGATGCTTTAGTAAAACAGACAAGAAAAAGCTCCCAGCACACACAGAAAACGCATGCCCCAGTAATACAGAGAGGAAGTAGCTCCCAGAGCCTTGAGGAAACAGTTCAGTACATAAAAATGATGATCAGTGAAGATCTTCCCGGAGACAAATCCATCAATCTGTTCCACTGTCTGAATGAACTGGGTGATCATTCTCTAGTGGAGGAAATCCAACACTACCTGAAATCTGGGAAACAAAGTGAACTCTCTTCTACACAGTGGTCTGCTCTGGTGTTTGTGTTACTGACTTCAGCAGAGGAGCTGGAGGAATTTGACCAGAGTAAATATTTCAGTGGAGATACGATAACAGAAAATGTTCTTCTAAAGGTGATGCCTGTGATTGCAGCATCCAAAAAAGGATTGTAAGTAAAACTGAATAAAATTGTTCTACAGTTAGAGTGCTAGAAATGTAAAACGCTTTTCAAAATATATACTTTGAGATGTTGACATTCAGATAATACAGGGTGGAGTCAAATAGATAAATTCAGGATTTAAATATTGCACAGAGAAATGAATGACATTAAGGGGAAAGAAAACACTGCGTTACTGTCAACCAATCAGGCATAACATTATAACAATATGAGCAATGAAGTGAATAACACTATCTCTTCATAATGACGCCACAATTGCAGCTCATGTGGGATGTTCCCGGGCTGCAGTGGTCAGTATCCTTCAAAAGTGGTCGAGGGAAGGAACACTGGTACACCGGCGACAGTGTCATGGACGGCCGAGGTTTATTGATGTACGTGGGAAGTGACGACAGACATCCAACAGACGAGTTACTGTAGCTTAAATTTACTGAAGAAGTTAATGCTAGTTCTGATATTGAGGTGTCAGAATACACAGTGAATAGCAGTTTGCACGGTATAGGGCTGCATAGCCATAGACGAGTCAGGGTGCCCATGCTGAATCCTGTCTACTGCCGAAAGCTTCACCAATGTGCACATGAGCATCAGAACTGGACCACAGAGCAATGGATGAAGGTGGCCTAGTCTGATGAATCACATTTTCTTTTACATCAAGTGTATGGCTAGGTGCGTGTGCGTCGCTTACCTTGGGAACACTTGGCACCAGGATGCACTATGGGAAGCAGACAAACTTTTAAGAAAGAGTTTCCCACATCTTTCATTTTGTGTTTTTACTGCAATTGATATCAACAATCACATGTAAAAGCCTCAATATAGCTAAAAGTCATGGGCATAGACTAAGTAAAACTGGACAGTTTTAGACAGTGGGTAAACCTGTGCACATTATTGCCTCAGATAGCCCTGGAATCTAGTGTGGTCTGATTTTGTAGCCTTTCCACATTAAGGTTAATTAACTATTGTATATTGTGGTACCTTACATTTAATTTTATTTTCTTTAGTATTAGATGTGATACATTCGGTGTGACAAGTTTGTCAGCTCTTGTCTCAGTGCTCAACTCAGAAACTTCCATCCTCAAAGAACTGCATTTGTCTGTGAATACACTGGATCTGTCTGAGAATCAAATAGCACACTCACAAATAAAGAGTCTTTCTGCCCTACTGGAGAATCCCCACTGTAATGTTGAGATATTGAGGTAAGATCAGAAATCTTTCAGTACACTTTTTTTGAACTTGTGATTGGTCAATAAAATCCAGAATGACATATTATTTACATCATCATAAATAAAAATCTGGTTATTGTCATTGTTTCTCGCCACAGGCTGCGTAAGTGTGGCGTGTCAGAAGAAGGGTGTGCTGTTCTCAGCTCAGCTCTGAGATCTAACCCCTCGCACCTGAGAGAACTGGATCTGTCCCAAAATAATTTAGGAGACTTTGGAGTGAAGTGTCTTTCTACTGTACTGGAGAATCCTCACTGTAAACTACAGACACTGAGGTAAGATCATCTCTCTGAGAGTTACAAAAGCTGCTCGTCAGCAAACAAATTTCTGAAAGTAAGAATGAGGCAGATATTCAAGGTCCTTAGAAGGAAGATTGTTTCTCAAGCCCAATGCCCAGTCCCAAATGTTCTCTTTGTCGTTCAACTACAACCCCTTCTGCCTGTCTGCCAAATGACAGACTCAAGCGTGTCAGAAGGATTTTCAGGGGACAGCTCGTTGTGTAGGACCATTAGAGACCATTATGAAAGCAGACTGCTAGGTGGCTAGAGCATTAGGTGGAATGGGAATAGAGCCGGAGGTAGGGAATTGGGTTGAGCCTGGAATGGACTAGGAAGGGGATCTGGAGTTGTCCCTTCGACTAATGGCAGGCAGTCTTTCAACTGTTGAGCTGTGGTGGCAAGGTTGCTCAGAGTTCCAGCATGTAAACTGAATGTATGGGCCAGCACAGTGTTGTAACCGCTGCTCTTATCACCTCAAGGTGGAAAGGAGATACTGACCAGTTTGACTCTCCTCTGGTTTCTATCAGTACTGGGGTGGTAAGGGGTGAACACTTTTTCATTTGCATTGATCCTGTTTTTAAATTCAGCTTTTCAAATTCAGTTTTCAATAACTTAAACTCTGTGATCATCCCGTTTTTGCCTACGAGAGAGAGTCTACGAGAGAGAGCCTCATAGGCAGAAATGGGATGATCACAGAGTTTAAGTTAATGCAGCGGAAGAGAAAAATAGAGGCATACCAGTTTTGTCCTAAATAAACAAAAAGAAGCACAGATTTAAACACAACAATATACATCACAGAGCTGAATTTGAAAACAGGATTAATAGGTGTGGTATGAGATGGGATTACAGTGAATGTTCAGTACTTAAAATCGTAATAAATACCAGATTAATACTTTTTTTGCAATTAACAAAATGGAAAGTGAATGAACAGAAGAGAAATCATTTTTTATCGAATAATTATCAACAGTTTAATATGTAGGTTGAACCACAGTCATTACATGAAGCAGAAACAGCTGTGTAGGAGCCAGCTACTTAGGTGTGGTTGTATAATACAGTGTCATGTCACAGGACATACACCTTGGTAAGACTGTGCACAGCAAAAAGACACAAGGTGCTTCAGCAAGGTCTCGCCCAAGCAAATATTTTAAAGCAGACTATAGTTCCAAAATATGCTCTTCAAGCTGTAGGTGGTCATCCAAGGAAACTTAATTTAGGGGATTAGAAAAACATCATGCTTGCTTCCTTGCAATGCTAAGTCTAGCAGTGTCCTGAGCAAATAACTGACAGAAATCAGGGGGACCCAGGTACATCCATCTACTGTCTGAAGAAGTCTGGACAGAAGTGATCTTCTTGAAAGAACTGTGGCCAGAAAGCCATACCTCTGAAATTGAAACAAGGCTGAGAAACTCAACTATGTAAAAACTGCTGTGCAGAAAAATGGCAGCAGGTGTCATTTAAATATTAGGTTATAGCAAAAAGAAATGTATGCCAAAGGGCTGAAGAGCAGTGCCGTAATGAGTGTCTGCATGTAACAGAGAAGCATTGTGGAGGTTACTTGCAAGTTTGGGGCTACATTTCTGCAAATGTGGGAATGTCTATTTCTTTGTTGCTCTTTGTCATTTTAAATAAAGATATTCCCACTAGTGCATCATCTTTGAAGTAAGTCTTGAACCAAGATAAAAAAATCAACCATATGCCATTGTGTCTTTCAACAGGTTGTGTGAGTGTAATATCTCAGATGAAGGCTGTGCTGCTCTGGCAAATTTGAGATCAAATCCCTCACACCTGAGAGAACTGAATCTGACAAGCAATAATGTAGGAGACCCAGGAGTTAAGTGTATCTCTGATATACTGGGAAATCCTCACTGTAATCTGGAAACACTGAGGTAAGATCTTTTCTATGAGAGTCACATTACCTGTCAGACTTAAGATGAAGTTGATTATAAATCTCCTGAAGAAGAAGATTGCTTATTGTCACTTTACATTAATAAATTGTCTCTGATGCTTTGTGTCAGATGTATGGGTCATATGTTCACTAGGTGTAACACAGTGGGTGTGATGAGTGTTTGAAGCACAATTACACCCATGCCAATTAATTGGTTCATGACAAACACATGGCCTGTGTATGCTGTGTCAAAAGCATCATATAAGACCACCTGCAAAATTATATTATCATTTTCTTTGTGGGGAAGACACAGCATTTTGTTTCCTACTTAGGGAAGCTAGGTTAAATATGTAACATGGACGTTCCTTTTCTTAAGTTCACTTGACACTGTGTCATTAGCTGATGCTATGGGGAACAATATTAACTGAGGCTTGTTACCAGTGCCTGCTCTGCAGGACTCTGAAGATTTAGTCCAAATCTGCAAACAGTGGCAAACAGCCCCACTCATGGAGTGACTTGGGAATGAAAACGCATCATAATACTTATAAAACATTGGCTAAGCCTAATGAGGTGCATGAAGTAGCTCACAACTGCGCTGATTCACACCAGTAGGACCTGACACCTCGAGGTTTGGTCAATATCAAGGCTGTAATGCCTGATAAAGTTGTGCAGGGATGACCACCCTTCCACAGCAAAATATTGTCTAAAGAGAGTATAGCCTTTTGTCTTTGAGTATAGCCTCAGGGGATGCAACACCCCTTGCAGATTGGGCCCTGATGCCTATAGGCAATGGCTTCAGTTATTGATTCTTTCACAGAGTGAAGAACAAATTCTTTGCTTTGTGGCAGCCAACCTTTTGTGGCCACCACCAAATCAAAGAAAGAGCTTGTTAGATTTATTCCACCTGGCTGTGTGCTTTACATAAACCCTAAGGGGCTGCACTGGACATAATTAATGAAGTTTCTCTTGCTCTGCTAACTGAAATAGGAGAGGACAAAAGGCCCATAAAACCACTGGCTGAGGATAAGAGAAAGGCACCTTAGGAATATACCCAGGTGAGGGTATCTAGGCTGTAGCAAAACTTTAATGTTACTGACAAAATGTCAGTGGGTGCATGCTTAGTGGCAAATACTGCTACCTTAACTAAGAAAACGAGACTCTGCATCGGAACGCTTTAGAAACACGACTGCGTTGTCCATGCTCCATGATTAATGAGTCTAATTAGTAAAAATTGAAGACTGTCACTGGTCGCCGGGGTGACGTCACAACCAGGGAGTATAAAGTGCACCTAGAGAGAAGACTGCTCCACTTCTGTAACCGTGAAGGAAGCACTGAAGGGGCGCCGGAGGTGTGGCTAGAGATGCAGCATCTCGTTCCCTCAGGGAACTAGGGTTACATACGTAACCCTTTCAGGAACTCGAGCTGCATCAGAATGCTTTGGGAAGGAGTGTCCAATAACACCACACAGACCAGTCCCTGACTAGTGTGTATGAGCACAACTGAGTCGAAGGACAGAGGTGCCAGGAGTGCACAGGGGTCAAGTTTGTGAAACCTGGTAAAGGTGAATGGGATGGAACCCCCCGGAACATTACAAAGGTCTTGGAGGGAAACTCCAGAGGACCAAGCCTTAGAGACCAGAGGACCCATTAGAAGACACGATAGCTTCAATAACCCACCTGCTGAGTGTCTGCTTATGAGCAGGAAGGCCTCTCCTCGGAGGGCCATAGCAGATTAAAAGTTGTTCCGACTTTCATCAGTCCAGCGCCCGGACCGGAAACAGCCTGTTCAACCTCTTCTGGTCTGGGGTCAGGAGGAGGGTTTAATCTCTGGAGCCTGACAGGTCGTGGGATGACCATGGGCACCTTGGGGTTGTAACCCTCTCTAGGCTGCAGGAAAGCACTGGTCATGCCTGGAGTTGAGAGGGGGCTACAGAGAGGGCCTGTAAAGATCCCTCCTTAGAGGCTGTTCGAGGAGGGCCACCAGGTCTGTGAACCATGGATGGCCCAGCCACCGCGGGGCTACCAGGAGAAGACAGACTCTGTCCTGGCGAATTCTCTTCAGAACTCCCGGAAGCAGCGCGACAGGGGGAAAGGCCTAAAGTCGCAGCCTCGGCCATGGTTGCGCCATAGCCTCCAGTCCCAACGGGGCTGGTGGATATAGGGAGATCCATAGGGGACAATGCGATGTCTCTAAAGATGCCAACAGGTCTACTTGGGCTGTGCCAAATCTTTCCAAAATCTGCTCCACCACCTGAGAGTGGAGGCGCCACTCCCCGGGCTTGGATCCCTGTCTCGACAGGGTGTTTGCTGCTTTGTTCAAGCTGCTGGGGATATAAGCTGCTCTGAAGGAGAGAAGCTACCACTGGGCCCACAGGAAGATCTGGCATGCCAGCCTGTACAGGGGTGTGGACACAGACCCCCCTGGTGGTTGATATACAAGACTACTGAGTTGTTGTCTGAGCAGACCAACACATGATGGCCTCTGAGGTCCGGAAGGAAGTGCTCCAAAACCAGAAGCACAGCCAGCATTTTTAGGCAATTGATGTGCCACCTCAGATGGACACTGTCCCATAGACCTAGTGCAGAGTGGCCACTAATCACCGCTAAACACAATCCGACAACCGAGAACTCCCGACATGAGGCCTTGGAGTAGAAACCTGGGATCATTTCACGCATCTAAGGCACGTAGGCATCGCCATGTGACCGTGATCGTGGGGATTGCTCTTCTGAGAGAACCCCCGAGTTTTGAGCCACCACTGAAGGGGTCTTATGTACAGGAGGCAAGTGGAAGGACACATCCGGGGAGAGATAGCGTTCTAGCGTCTCTTCAACCCATAGCATGATAGCCATAATCCCAGAGCCCAGAGACGTTGGAATAAACTGCGGTCTTGGGGCTGAAGGGACAGGTCAAGAAAGGCGGTGCCCAGGACCTGGACCAGGACCTCTGTGTGCAGGTCAGTGAAAAATGGCAAGCCTCGACATGGAGGCTGTGACGCCGGAAGCAAAAACTGCTGATTGAGCTAGGGCCTTTATGCTCACCGGCCAGCCAAGCTATATCGAGCTTCTAAACGGTGCGTGTCACAACCTCCAAAAGCTCATTGCTATCCGGTTCGTAAGAGCATGCCCCACAAACATACAGACAAACATTAAATTTCAAACAGAGCGCTTCAAGAAAAAACAGAAGCTGAAGCAGTCTTCTCTCCAGGTTACACCCTGGTCGTGACGTCACCCCTGTCAGCCTGTCTTCAATTTTGACTGATTAGACTCATTACTCAGAGCATGGACAACGCAGTCGCGTTCCCAAAGCGTTCCAACACAGCTCGAGTTCCTAAAATGGAACTGGGGATGCAGTCTCCAATCCTCAGCCCCTGCCTGAATAAAAAAATCTACTTCTACATTGAGCACCTCTAAGGATGTAGAGCACTCTCAGTAAGCGCATTGTTCCCTGTGTCCAAAGAAAAATGTGTCATGTCAACCTGATCCGGCAAATTGTCCTGCTGATTTATGTAAGACATGAGGTCAGTGTGTATCACAAGATCTAAAATCGGTTGCAAGTTCACATCCCCGGATAAGAAATTAGTGTCTTTTCTATAGCCCCTTTGTCCAGGAGGGATTAGCTTTTTTGTGCCAAAGCTGGAGCCTCCTGTACGTTGACTATCATGGGAAGAACAACACTAAAATGTGGTTGCCAAGATCAAAACTGGAGGGTGTACCCATTCCCTACGGTCCACAGAAGGAATATAAATTGAACAAAGTTTCCATCTCAGGTCAAAAAGTGGAACATAAAATCTTCTTAAAAATATTTAACCAAAGGTCTACACTAAAAACCTTTACTAGAAAAATTTAACAGCTATACAAAGGTATAGGTATAAACAGGAACAGGTCAAGACTCAGGTCTGATTAATTCATGGTCACTCTAAATTATTTTCTTCTTTCATCCTTTTTGTTAAATCTTTTCTTATAATACACATATGAAATTAAATCATTTTTAATAATATTTATTTTACAAAAAGTTTAAAGTAGGCCTTAGACAAAGATTACGTTTACGTCTCTTGATAGAGTGTGTCATTGTGTTTCTTTACAGGTTATGTATGTGTGGTGTCTCAGATGAAGGCTGTGTTGCTTTGGCATCATCTTTGAGATCAAACCCCTCACACCTGAGAGTACTGTATCTGTCCTATAATAATATAGGAGATTCAGGAGTGAGAAGTCTCTCTACTGTACTGGAGAATCCTCACTGCAAACTTGAGACACTAAGGTAAAATCATTTATGTGGATCACATGACCTTAGATTATAATTGCAACCCCAATTCTGAAAAACAAGTTGGGACACAGTGTTTCAATGTAAATAAAACCAAAATGCAATCATTTGCAAATCTTATAAACCCATATTTTATTTACAATAGAACATCAAAAAAAGTTGATACAGTCCCATAGTTACCACAGTGTAGCATCACATTTTAACAACGTTTTAGAGATTGAGGAAAACAGTTGCTAGAGTTTTGGTAAAGGAATGTTGTCCTATTCTTGCCTGATATAGGATTCTAACTGCTCAACAGTCCTGGGTCTTCTTTATAATATTTTATTTCAAGATGTGTCAAATATTTTTAAATGGTGAAAGCCAGGCCATTATGAAGTCATGCTGTTTTAATAGATGCATTATGCTTTATCCTGCTGAAATATGTCCTACTTGGTCTTCTCAAGTCTAGTTAGTCCACCATAACTGTCAACAAACAGTTTATTTTTCTATTTTAAGATTGTAAGTACAGCATGTAATAGTAAAGGAGGTGAAACCGAAAACATAGGGGAACAGCAAAAGACCTGTGGAAATGTCTACAACTCAGTGAAGTCATGTCTTAAGTGTCTTGAGGTTCATAAACTGAGAGACTGATTGTGTGTCAATTTGTCTTCACAGGTTGTGCAAGTCTGGTGTCTCAGATGAAGGATGTGCTTCTTTGGCTTCAGCTCTCAAATCAAACCCCTCACACCTGCGAGAACTGTATCTGTCTCAGAACAATGTAGGACATTTAGGAAAGAAGCTGCTTTTTTCAATTAGGGATGATAAACTTTACAATCTACAGAAACTGATGTGAGTAAAGACACTTTTATATACAGTCTTAAAAGAAAACTAATGATGTAACCTCTTTAGATCTAAATAAAATAAAAACTATTTTAGAAGAATTTATCCTTTTTTAATTGGCTTTGATGCAGTTTTGCTTTTATGCTTTTTGAATGAATGTGTTAATGAAGATAACAAAGAGTCATATAGTCTACAAAATCTTACATGAGTGCATAAGTGTTTGCAAATAAACACCTTGTCGCTTCGTGATATCCCGCTACACCCTTTGACTTCATCCTGCTGCTTTTGCCTAAACATGATGATCCCTGCTTTTCCCTGTTTTTGATAAACCACACATTTTCTTCAGAACTATAATAAAATCAATTTAAATATAATCATAGTCATCTTCTTCTTTTTTCGGCTGCTCCCATTAGGGGTCGCCACAGCGGATCATCTGTCTCCATACCCCCCTGTCCTCTACATCTGCCTCTTTCACACCAACTACCTGCATGTCTTCCCTCACCACATCTATAAACCTCCTCCTTGGTCTTCCTCTTTTCCTCCTACCTGGCGGTTCCATTCTCAGCATTCTCCTACTGATATACCCCATGGTCCCCCCTTTGCACATGTCCAAACCATCTCAATCTCGCCTCCCTCACTTTGTCTCCAAAACGTCCTACATGCGCTGTCCCTCTAATAAACTCATTTGTAAACTATAATCATAGTAAACACATCAATTACACTTTATTTCAAATATAAATCTTGTAAATGGATATGATCAGAGACGTGATGGTTAAACACAATAAATGCTCATTTCCTGCTGTTGATCATGAAGTAACACAGTCCAGTTTGCGGTTATTAATTCAGGTGTTTTTCTTTTTTTTTTTTTAGAGTGTGATCATCATCATCTGCATGTGTTATGAAAACTCTTGACTTCCTGCATTTCAATTTTTTTGAATATTTTTTGGCAGTTTTAATAGATATCAGGGTGGTGAAATCAAGGTTCATCTAATGAAACCCACTTCGACTCTGTTATATCAATTAGTAGTAATAAGAATTTAAATATCATATAATATATATGATTTTTTTTTTTTTGACAAATCTTTTTTTAAAGTTGTCTATAGGATTAATAGAATTGTTGATCAAATGTTTTTCTTATCTGCACCTACACACAAATTGTAAAATATAATCTGCATTAAAAAGTGTATTATAAACTGATTATTGTGGGGGTTTTTTTTTTGTTCTTTGTTTTTTTTTTTTCAACATTTTTATTGTTCAACAGTCCAAACTTCAAAATACATCAACACGGCGTTCAATATCCATCTTTGCTATTACACATTCAACCACTTGTCATTATGAGTGGAATACAATTATAATAAAAGCACATGGAAATTAAACAGTTGTTAATCAGTCCTGCATATTCAAACCATTTTTGAATAAGCCAATCTTTCAACTCGTTTCAAGTCTGTAATACAACCAATCTTAATTAGGGTGAATACATTTTTTTGCTATGTTGTGTACCACTGATTTATCTCCTAGAAGGCATAGTCGTGGTTCCACAGGTATATTAGATCCCATCCAATCTTGCATTACTCCCAGAGTGGTACACCAAAATGGGTGAACTAACGAACATTCCGAAATCATATGCAAATAAATATCCTCTTCTTCCTTACATTTCCAGCATAGATTATTTCTAGCTATACCCATTCTGTAAAGCCTAGATGGTGTATAATAATATCTATGTACTACTTTGTAATGCAATAATCTCCCCCTATCTTTCCTTATGTTCTTACCCACATTAGATATGATGTACAGCCAATCATTTATCCCCAAGTAATTTTGCCAAATAGTGCTCAGGTTCTCACAGGTATCTTCATTTACATTAAGCATTGATTTTTAACACATAGAAGCAGTCTGAACTTTACGTGGAAACTGAAGTTAGGTATAAGCAGGGTTATCACTTGTATTAAATTTTCTCTTGGCACAGTGTTCACACTAATTTGAAGATATTTCCAAAGATTTCCTTGACCCCCAATATTATATTTTTTCACCAATTCACCAATTGAATAAAATTCTATTTTCATACAGATCACCAATTACAGTTACCCCTTTAAAACGCCATTGTTTCCAAAACACACTTGCTTTACCTATGTCCTGAATAATAATGCATATGACTGTCTATAATGTGATGTCCTGCTGTCAGGGATCCACCTTCCACGCCCCCCCTCGGTAGCTGTCATGCTGCCTTGTTTCGCCGCTCCCGGCATTAACGAAAGAGACAGGTGTCTCTCATTACTGATTCAGTATATAAGCTCTCATTCTCAACTCACCTGTGTCGGACCTACTTTATGGCTACGATGACCGACCTAACCCGAGACTGCCAGCATTCCCTGCTGGTTCCGTGGATTCCTCACGTGCCGTGGATTATATACCTTTCCTGTGAATTGTACCTTTTCCAAGGATTATACCGGCTTTACGAACTCAACCCACGTTCCGGTTTGTGACTCTTCCTGACAAACGCGCCGCTCCGTCTCAGAGTTCCTGGTCGCGAAACGCCGCCTGGCCACAAAAGGGTCAAGCATTGCTTAGAATCTGACCTCCGCAGAGGGCGTCGCTTGGCCTCTGAGCTCCGCTGTGTGCGCCGCATGGCCTCTGGACTTCGCCGTGGGCGTCGCACGGCCTCTGGACTCCGCCGTGGGCGTTGGACAGTCTCTGAATCCCTGAATCACGCTCTCTGACTCTGTGTTGTGCTCTGTTTACCTCAATAAACATGATAGAGCTACTTCCACTTCCAATTCGTGGTCCGTACCCTGAAACCTGCACAGTTTACAAATTTTGCTTTAAACATGTGTTGAGTGCATTGTCACTGGATTTGAGTCCCATTTAGCTCCAGAGCATTGTGAAAGAAAGTTAATGGGATGAAATAGTGAGGACAGTTTCTTGATCCAGTCCAACTCAGAATCTGTCTTGTCCCAATGCTTAGCCAGTTTGGCCATTTCAAAAAAATAAATTATATAGTCTCACATCAGGTTATCCAATGACCCCCTTGTCCCTTGGGGAAGTCAATTTACTAATTTTAATTATCTGTCTTTTTCCTTCCCATAAAAAGTCCTTAATAGTTTTGTCATACCTTTTAAAGATAGGGTCTGGAATGTTTACAGGTATCATCATGGATATATAATTAAACTGTGGAATAAAACCATTTTGACAATATTTACTTTACCACACAGAGAGAGTTTCAGCTGTTCCCACTTGTCCACATTGTTTTTTTATCTTTGACAGCAGTGGTTCATAATTCAACATCATTATATCCTCCAAGTTCTGTGTTAGTTTAACCCTGATATATGTCAGGGTTATACCCTGAGATATATTATACCTTCTGGAATCCATTTAAAACCGAATTGGGTCACTGTATGGGAGTGACATGTTCTAGATATTGGCATAGCCTCAGATTTCTCCCAATTTGTTTTGGGAGATATAGCTGGAGATATACAATAAATATAATTGAATAACACTCATTAATGAAGGTAGAGAGGATAATGAGATAACAACAAAATATCATCTGCATATAACATTAACTTGTGCTCTATCCCCTCCCCTACCCCCATTACTCCCATAATGTTTGGGTCTGCCCTGATTATAATGGCCAGAGGCTCTAAAACTATTGTAAATAATAACGGGGAATAAAAAAAAAAGTAAAAAAAAAAAGAGAGAAGGTTTACTGGTGGTCTAGTGGTTAGGATGCGGCGCTCTCACCGATTCGGCCTGGGTTCGATCCCCGGTCAGGGAACCGACCCCAGCCATTAGGGTTGCACAAGCCTTAGTGACAGTCCCAAGCCTGGATAAATGGGGAGGGTTGCATTAGGTAAGGCATCCAGCGTAAAAACATGTGCCAAATCGAACATGCGGGTGGTCCGCTGTGGCGACCCCAAATGGGAGAAGCCAAAAGAAAATTTATATAAGAAAAAAAGATGTTTCAGTTTCTTTCCATCCAGAACACCTGAAGATGTATATAAATGTTTATAAAACTTATGAAAGACCTAATTTATTTCTTTCATTAATGATACCATAGTATCTCCTTTCTTAATTGCCGGAATAACGTTAGCAGCATTTTGTTGTTTTAACAACACCTTTATCCACAACCTTAATGGTGCATATTCAGCTTTTTTATTATATGTATCGTGTAATTGAAATCTATATTTACAAATATCCTGATATAAATCATCAGAGTAGTGTCTAGCCAGCTCCTTCTCCAATGTACAAATTGTTGCTTCCAAGTTCTAACCAAGTCTCTTTCTTCCTTTTTTTCTAGCTGTCTGTGCAATCAGTTTCCTTCTAATGTATGCCTTTGAGGCCTTCCTTACAGATGCCAACCTAAAAAAGGAGGTCAGATCATCAGCCAACAATGTGCTAAACTCCCCATCTTGTAATAATGCAGTATTCAATCGCCATCTTCCCTTTGTAACAGCTTCTGTATGTAGAGCTATATCTAATTCCACAGTTGCATGGTCCGACAATACTATTGCTCCAATTTATCAATTTACTACCTGATCAGTGATAGAATTTGAAAGCACCGCTGGTCCCTCATTGGCCTACTGTCAGGATCTTCCGGGCACACGGCGTGCACCTCCGGTTTCGTGGCACGCACTTTCGGGTCAGCAGCCATCTTGCTGTTTTTCCCGCGCCTCCCAGTATTTAAGGACACCCGAGACTTTAGCTCAGGGCCAGATTATCTTACCGGCTCCCTAGTCCCTGAGATGATTCCTGCCCCTCAGTCTGCTCTGGGTACCTGTACCTGTACCTGTACCTGTACCTGTACCTGTTCCTGCTCTGGCTCCTGTTCTTATTCCTGTTCCTGACCCCTGTTCTGCTCTGTTTTAGTTTTGACCTTTAGACTGGTTTTCAGTTTGTGTTTCTCTGCCCTGTATTGCTCAGTTTGCTGGCTTATGGATTTTCTGGACTTTTTAGTTTTTTTGGTTTTTGGCTTTGCTCAGTTTGCGTTATATTAAAGTCTGTTTTCTCCATACCCCTGTGACATCCTGCATTTGGGTCCCCACTCAAGGTGGGGAATGTGAGATTGAGATGGGCTGTTCATGAGCAGAGAAGGGACATGGGGTATATCAGTAGGAGAATGCTGAGGATGGAGCCACCAGGAAGGAGAAAAAGAGGAAGACCAAGGAGGAGGTCAAGTCAAGTCAGGTGGGGAATGTGAGATTGAGATGGGCTGTTCATGAGCAGAGAAGGGACATGGGGTATATCAGTAGGAGAATGCTGAGGATGGAGCCACCAGGAAGGAGAAAAAGAGGAAGACCAAGGAGGAGGTTTATGGATGTGGCGAGGGAAGAAATGCAGGTAGTTGGTTTGAAAGAGGCAGATGTAGAGGACTGAGTAATATGGAGATGGATAATCTGCTGTGGCGCCCCCTAATGGGAGAGGCCGAAAAAAAGAACTAGGAAATTTATATTTATAATAAAGCTCAGTACTATTTTGAATTGGGTGCTTATTTGTTTTGTTTTTTATCCAGTATCCATTTTAAAAGCTGTCGGTTGATTAATCAGTTATCGACAAATACAATCCAATTTAGCAATCCGTATCGGTCGACCCCTAGTTATTAACGTAGCCTTATTATTTGTTAGCTTTACCCACCAACCACATGCATATGCTTATGTAAATAAACGTTTTGATTTCAATAGCAATGAATATAAAAAAATGTCATTAAGATATTAATAATTCTCATCTGTCTGTACTGTGCGGAACAAAATAATTAAAGAAATCTAACATTAGGAGGCAGAATAAATACATTTAAAAATCAAAAACAAATCTCCACAATAATACTGCTAGTCACTCCAGCCAATGTAATTTTCTGTTATAAACCGACCCCTCGTTAAAGAAAGGCAAAATGATGTGGCCCTCACAGAAAAAGGTTTGGGGACCCCTGGTTTAGATGCTAAATGCTTTTCATTGGCTTTGTACTTGTACTCTGACAACATTGAATCTAATCTGACCCAAAATTTGACATGATTTTCAAAGTATTTAAATGAGTTGTGAACATATACAATTACATTCACACATTTACATACATATTTTATCAATTTCAAAACTGGATCATGATTTGACCGTGAAATGATGAAAGAAGTTTGCCTGGTTGGATGAATGACATGTTCTCCATCATGTCAATGGCAAAGTACATGGGCATTGCTTACCTGGGAACCAGATGGCACCAGGATGCACTATGAGAAGGAGACAAACTAATGTGCAGCCCAGATGAGGATGGGTTCCCCTTTTGAGTCTGGTTCCTTTTAAGGTTTCTTCCTTATGCCATCTCGGGGAGTTTTTCCTTGCCACAGTCGCCACCGACTCGCTCATCAGGGACAAACTTACACAAGAATATCTTATTCATTTTTATCACCACGTTATCTGTGTAAAGCTGCTTGAGACAATGTTCATTGTTAAAAGTGCTATACAAATAAAAAATGTATTGAATTAATGGACCTAGTATGATATTTTGGGCAATGCTCTGCTCGGAAACTTGGATTTTATCGGTTTAAATGTTATATTGACATGTAAGCACCTAAAACATCGTTTTAAAACAAAATTGTATTTCCCTAAAGGCAGTAATGGGGCAAAAATCGTTCATGAATAATTAGAGGAAGAAATCCATGCCGTTGGCTCAATCTCCAAATTCCGCCGATCTCAATTCGATTAATTATTGTGCTGAACAAACAAGTCTTATGCATGAAGGTTCTAATTAGCAACCTACAGTTCTTAAAGCATTTGCTGTTTACATTCGTGCCAGATTAGTCCTCATCTTTATCTCAGATTACAAAAGATACAAGATAATTACTGTCTAAAGTTAAGGGTTTGACTATATTGGTTTATCTGTCTGTATGTTTATTTATTTATCATTTGTTAGAACATTAACAAACTCTTTTTTGTTTATTTACAAAATTATATATTTTTTTTAATCCCAAAATGTTAGTTTTATGTTTGATAGATGCAGAAGGCAGAATAAATGCAGGTTTTTTTTGTTTGTTTTTTTTACTCCAATCCAACTTTTCTCCAATCCAAATTTTTTAGAAAATATCTGGATTCTCCTGATTCCCAGTCTGTCCCAAATATCATATCTAAAAGTATTTTGCAGATATGAAAAAAATAAAGGTTTACAGTTTTCACCATCCTGCTACTACATTCCTAAAGTTTATGAACAACTTTTACCTGCTTGGAAACTTTGCCACACTCACAACCTCTCACCACATCAGTGTATTGTCTGGATGGAATAATGCTAATAAAACTAAAGATTAGCTTGTATTCTAAATTGGCATTAGAAGGGGGTAATGCAGATCATAACAAACATACAACCTCATTTAGAATTCAAATTTATATATCTTTATTTTATTTTTTTATCAAAAAACAAACATTATCTTAATAGGAATCTTTGGTAAAACCTTTTTTAAAATAATGTATTTATTATTTTTTGAAAATAAAAAAGTAAATTAATTATTTAAAGCATATATTTAAAAAGTATGATTGAATGTTACAAAATGCAAGTACCCTATTAAGTATTGCTGTTGAATCAATGTGATTTATTTCTTTGTTTCTTTGTTTATAACTAGTTATGCTTAAATTAAAGTCATTTATTTGTATGACATATTTTTATTATTTGTATTATTTTATTATTATTTTATTTATTCATTTTTATTAATGAATTAAATAATATAATATTAATTTTATTAATATATAATTAAAAATGTAATTATAAAAATAAAGTAAATGTGAAGTCAACAATAAAGTCATAAGTGTACACCTACAAATGTTGTAATGTTTCACAGGAACAACTCATGACGATTTATATATATATATATATATATAATTATTATTATTATTATTATTATTATTATTATTATTTTAGTAGTCATGAAGTGTTTCTGTGAAGCATTACGATGCTGATGTACTCTGATTACTTTATTATTGACTCAGTGGGCCTACATTTTTATTTATTCATTCAATTCTTTGTTTGTTTGTTGTTGTTTTAACTAGTTCAAGTACATTTTTAGTAATGTATTGTATTACCCTGTATTATCTTTTTTACTTGACTATTATTTATCAAATTAATAAATTCTGCTCATTATAATTATTATTATGATTTATGAATTGATTTGTTTTTGTTTGTTTGTTAGCACGTTTACTTACTTTAATCTTATTGATATTTTTATTTAGAGCAAGTTTTGTATTATTATTATTATTATTATTATTATTATTATTATTATTATTATTATTATTATTATTATCAATATTATTATTATTATTATAAAAATCTGGCTGTTGTTGTTTGTGATGATGTTGATGTTGATATTGTGGTACAAAAATCGCTTCCGCATCAGCAGCCAATCAGTGCTCGCTATGATCGCACGTGCCGTCTGTGAGACAGGCGGACCAATCAGAGGCCGCGTTGTTGGGTGGCACGGAGACGGCTCTGTGGGTTTGTTTGGGTGTCGCAGAGACTCCAGAGCGGACAGCGGACAAATCGTTTGGGTTTCTTCCGCAGTCGCGGAGAAACAAACGACGGATTCAAGTCTTTTTTCTTTTTTTTTCTTTTTTTTGCTGTGCAGGTACGAACCGGTTAACGGATAAATACAGCCGTGTTGTCACTGCTCTGGCCTGCGGAAACTCCCAGCGTTAGGATCGGTATCTAAACCAGGTGCATGACGGAATCGAAGTGATTAGATTCGATCATTTTCGTTTACACCCGCGGTATGATCAGTGAAGGGGTGATCGGTGTGATCAGTGTTTAGATCGGTGATTAGATCAGTGTTAGCTGTCACTGTGTCTTGTTTCCACCCTGGAATATCAATCAGGTGGAGAGAAACCAGCTGCAACTGGTTACTGAAGCTGCAAGATAACCTGTTTGTGCCTCTGCAAGTCACCATGTTAACATTTTCCAACCATCATTTATGTTCTGAATTTGAAAAGGCAACAAAAATCATGTTGCCTCTGAATCTGTCTGGTGGGTGTAGTGATCAGGTGCAGATACTTTTGAGCAGATCGTGTAGACCTACAGAATTCAACATCAGTGTCTGAATGATCACTAACCTCCAACCCCAAAATCTGTTGAAAAACCTTCTCAGAAGAGTGGAGTGTATTATAGTGGCAATTAAATGTCAAATGGAGTGTTTAATAAGAATGGTCGGGTGTACATACTTTTGAGCATATACTTCGGAATCGTCTTTCAGTCTGTCGGATCGCATTAAGTCAGTAACAAGCGGTGCATTTCACACCCAGGCTTACGTTGGTGTCTTACCTGAACCGCCTCTTAATACCACGAATCGCGACCTGCATCTGTAGCAAACTGCACGAGTTTAAATACATAGGATTGTGTTTCTTTCTTCCAGGAGCAATAAATGTGACGTATGATCGTGAGAGACTGTCAAGAAGCAACATGTTCAAGCCGTGACGAGCAAACAGACCTGGAGATGGAGGCCCGCTTCGGCAATGTGGTGTTCAGCTCGCGCTTCGACTCCGGGAATCTGGGCCGAGTGGAGAAGGTGGAGGCCTCCGAACACGATCCTGAGAGAAGCTCGTACTCGCACGTCGACTACGAGTTCAACGTCTGGACGAAACCCGACTGCGCAGACACCGAGTTCGAAAACGGCAACCGGTAACAATATTACACTGTTGTTCATTCAACACTCTGTAGCCAAAAGTATGTGGACCATCCTATGGATTATGGGCTCTAACGTACATAAGTGTGACGCAAAATGCAAGTTCTTCTCACAGCCATGTCGATTTGATCCTCACGTCTCTCACGCAGGTCATGGTTCTACTTCAGCGTGCGCGGAGTGTCGCCAGGCAAACTGCTGAAGATCAACGTGTTGAACATGAATAAGCAGAGCAAGCTGTATTCTCAAGGCATGGCTCCGTTTGTGCGCACGTTTCCTGTCAAAATGCGCTGGGAGAGAGTCCGCGACCGGCCCGCCTTCGAGGTACAACGTGTTTCTTCTCTCTTTTCAGTTATTCGCAATTTTTTGCATTCCTTTAAATGAGTCTAGCACTGAACACAATCACGCGCCAAGATATCTGCTTTCGGACATACATTTCCTGTCTCACACAGCGCTGTGGATTAGAGGTTCGACCGATTAATCGTTTTTTGCCAATTGCCAACCGATAGTTGATTTGATAGAACTTAATCCATACCGATAGTTTTTCCAGTTCGCTGACATTACAAGAGCAGCCTCTAGAGGCTGTTTTTTTTTTGTGTGTGTGTATTTTGGCTGACATGCGATATTTATTAGTGAATATTTTTTTAAACAATCTACATTTATTTCTTTTAGCACATTTTTATGATTCACTACTGATTTGTATTATTATTATTTTTTTTATTTTTATTTTTTATAAAGTACTATTATACATAGACTTTTATGGGGGGTGATTTTTTTTTTTTTTTTTTTATCCAGTATCCATTTTAAAAATTGTCCGTTGATCAATCGGGTATCGGCAAGTACGATCCAACCTAGCTATTGATAAAATCCACTATCGGTCGACCTCTACTGTTAATATATATATATATATATGAAAGAGTGAAAATGATCTTTGTTTGTTTTTTACTCCAGATGTCAGAAAATCAGTTCACTTTGTCGTTTGTACACCGTGTGCTGGAAGGGAAGGGAGTCATCACGTACTTCACGTTCTGTTATCCGTTCTCGTACACCGAATGCCAAGATATGCTTTTGCAGCTTGACCAGAGACTGCTCGGTCTTTCTCATACACTGGGACCATGCAGGTACACACACACACACACACACAAACTCCTTTTTAATTTTCTCATCATTATCAGAGGTGGAAAGAGAGTAAACGTACAGTTATTACTAAAAATACCGAAAAATCTACTCGGGGGAAACGTAAAAAGTTGATCAAAAGGGGGGTTTGGATTCAAGTGTAGTTTAAAAACGACAATGTGATATAAATCATTTAACATTAAAGAAACATTTTCTTTTTCAGATGAAAGTGCAATAACAACAACAAAAAAGAAAGAAATCAAAGTAGATAAATGAATGGATGAATCGAAACGCTTTGATTGGACCCTGCGTTCTCAACTAAAGTGTGCGATTGGTTCAATGCTCTAATCTAATGCAACATTAGCAGATTTACTTTAAAGCTTTAAACTTTCATACGACACTGGTAATACAGTGTAATTGTGAATTGCCAGTTTTGCAGTTGTAGCCTTTCTGACCTCAGCACGCTTGTGCAGGTTCGATGTGGAGTTTTTACGAGAGTCAAAATGGTCACTCAAATACGGCCAGGGGTTTGTTTCATAAGGATGATGTCATTTCGAACCAATCGGTGCAGTAGTTTCGAACCTTTTTCCTTCTTGTGTTATTCATATTTCAATATCAATTTGGTAGCAGATACGCTAATGTGGTAAATACAATACAGTGATCGCCCCGCTTTTACCGCGTCTCAAATCTGGCGCCCCCTCACGGATAGCGTTTTATGTTAAAATAATGAAATTTATTATTAAAAATATAATTATTCATTCATTTAAAACAGTAAAATGTTAAAACAGTACGGTACTGTATAAGTAAAATAGCATTTTTTGGGTTGGTGTCCGTTTAGTGTGTGTTTTTTAAATGTAACTAATTTTACTTTTAGAGTACGGTAATCCCCCGTTTATCGCAGGATAAACGGGGGATTACCGTAATTCATTACGGTACACTTTTTCATTATTTTGTGAGTTTCAGTATTTTGTGCGCTTTGTTCAGCGCCATTACATTTACTGATACAGTGGAACCCCGTTGGACGAGCATAATTCGTTCCTGAAAATTGCTCGTAGGTCCATTTGTTCGTACGTTCGAACTGATTTTCCCCGTAGGAATGAATGTAAAAGTGATTTAATCCGTTCCGAGATCTCATTCGATCGCTTATTTCTGCACTTAAAAAGTATTTGTAGCCTATTTTAACAAACAAATACATCGCAAATGACCGTAATGTAAATTTAATTTAACACTGACTCATGTGATAGTGGTTGATTGCGAGTGTGAGATGCGCACCACCCTCGTAACCTCCTCGGTTTCCATGGTAATTCTATTTACTTTCATTTTCACAGCACCATCATTGATTTTCTTGGGAGACATTTTTCAAGATTTCTAGTGAAATAAAAATATAAAACTAAAAAAAAAGGTTGTACTGAACAACGAGAGCAACCGAGCAATACGTCATCAACTAAGCGACTGATTCTTCCCTCCGCCAAAAACGGGGAACCGGCAGCGTGGGTTTGCTCGTGCCTTCGAAATTTGCTTGTGAAACAGGGTACAATTTTGCGAGTGAGGTCGCTCGTATATCCGTTTGCTCGCACTATTAGTTGCTCGTACAACGGGGTTTTGATGTAGCAGAACAACGGCAACAAGGCGACACGCTAACGCCTATTGTCGTAACTAACGATTGTTAGTATTTTTCCTTTCCAGAAATAAATGCAAAAAAATTTAATTAAAAAATATCATATACTCGGTTTATGAGATTATTATATTATCCTATAGAAAGGACCAGAAGTGCATAAGTGGCCTATTTACAATAAATAACAGTAAGATAAATAGAGTATGAGGTCCATAAACACAGGGATGAGGATGATTAATGTACAGAAGGTGCAGTAGGGAATAATATATGATATATATATAGTTATATACAATATACTGTGCAAAGATTATACATGTCAGAAGATAATCTACTGAAATCAAGTATGTATGATACAGTATGTCCAGTAGTGCAAATGTGAGTTATGGACGGTGCAAAAAAAAAAAAAGACCTTTCGTTCTCGGTGTCTCCGTCTCCAGTCCGACAGACGGCCTCTATTATCACCGTGAGCTGCTGTGTTACTCCCTGGATGGACACAGAGTAGACCTGCTGACTGTGACTTCCTGCCATGGCATGCTGGAGGAAAGAGAGCCGAGGCTGGAGAAACTCTTTCCGGACCACGGCACTCCGCGGCCACACCGCTTCGCCGGCAAACGGGTATCGGTTCTCCTCCTTTTCATGCATTCCGTTCGACTTTGCGCTCCACTTCTACATCCACGTCATATTTCGATTGCTTTAACATGGTGGCGAAGTTTGGACTCCAATACGATACCTAAATACAAAATAACAAACCCCACATAAATCTCATTCAATAACTGAACTTGTGGTGTATTTATTAAGAACAGTGGCGGGCCGTGCATTTGGTACCTGGGACTTCAGTGGGGACGTACCGGACTTAATCCACCTCCTAATACCACCACTACTACGTCACAATAATAGAAACCATCAATACAATACAAAAACGCAATATAACAACACGTGGCATTACAGACAGAGAGACGTTTCACATATGGAGGTGAAAACCATTTTACTAAAGTAAGAAACCCAGTTAAGACTTCAAACCTCTACACTACAACCACAACTGTGCACCTACAACATCTGGAGCAGTTCGGAATCAATATTTTTCTAATAATATGACAAAAACATAAAAAATGTAAATAAAATACAACCCACACACCAGAGATGCAGACTTGTCATTTGCGCCACCACTCAGATGCTGTTATCCAGTGGTACCGCTCGTATTCACTGGTCTGGAAGTGGTGAACAAACCCTTTCCCGGGCTGAGACACGCTAGCTAGCTTCAGGGATTGCCGACCTCCTAATGATGTCTAGCTTTTCTTTAAAATGGATTTTTAAATATGTACGAGACCAAATCAATTTCTCTTCCTCCACAGGCATAAAAAAAGTCTAACTCGGATGTATTAATGTGTGCAGCTACACACGTGACTTGCCTGTCGAACTTGGCTGTAACAGTTTCCCCAAAGACCAACCAATCAGAGGACGGAAAAATGCTGATGCTATTCTGGGCCAGCGAGCTGCCCTGTGAGGAGAATATGAAATTAGTTTGTTTAAAGAAACAGACTCGTCGATAATATTCTCTATGGTAAAACGCCAAGCAGTACTGATTTTAAAGGCTCTGGGCAGATTAGATTGACATGGCAGCACATAGCGGCTGAAATCTGATTGGACAAAAAAAATCTAACAGCCACATACACGTACTGAAAGCAGTGCAGCCGAGAGAAACGCTACGAAATGAAGAGAATAAACTGTTGGGAAGCGGAGCGCGTAGATGTCGCCTTATTCTCACTGTTTTCATAATGTAAAAGTATTTTTAATGAATGTTACTCTATATTTAAAAGCACATATATTTGAAGCAGTCTTAGAGTGGGCCTGAGAGGGCTGCCCACACTCTGCCCCCTGTTGTCGAACACTCAGAATTACAGCTCGCACTATAAAATAAGGAATCGCGATCGTGCCTATATCTGTGTGCAGGTGTTTTTCATCAGCAGCAGGGTGCACCCCGGGGAGACGCCGTCCAGCTTTGTGTTCAACGGCTTCCTGAACTTCATCCTGAACCAGGAGGACCCGCGGGCGCAGATGCTCTGCCGGATGTTTGTCTTCAAGCTCATCCCCATGCTCAATCCTGACGGGGTTGTCCGAGGACACTATAGGTCGGTAGCTCCAAAGAGAGAAGCTTTTTGTTCTCCCCGACATGCGTATTTATTACTACTTTGCTCTAAAAATGCAGTGTATCAATACATATCATCAAATGAAGGTGTAAATGTATTAAATAGTAACACATTGCCGTGTCTGTCTTTCAAGGACGGACTCGCGCGGCGTGAATCTTAACCGGCAGTACATGAACCCGAGTGCTGAGCTTCACCCCTCCATCTACGGCGCCAAATCCCTTCTCCTCTACCATCATCGGCACAACCGGCTCAAAACCGGCTCTCCGTCAGCATTAAAACTCTCCAACCAGTCCAACACCACCACCCTAAGCGCACCCCACGAGCTCGAACACTACCTCAACTGCCGCAACGAGGTGGAGCGACTTGAGGGCCCGACCCTCGACCTCTCTCAGATTCCCATGCAGATGGACGAGAGCTGGGAGGGTAAAAGCAGAGCGAAGGGCAAGCTCGGGCAAGGCGACGAGAACGAATCCACGGCGAGTCGGAGCGAAGCCTGCGTCTCTAACCTCGTCCAGGCCGAGCAGATTTCACCCCAGGAAAGCGGAGTGGCCTATTACATAGATCTTCATGGCCACGCCTCCAAAAGGGGATGCTTTATGTACGGGAACAACCTACCTGATGAAAATCAGCAGGTACACGCGTACATGTACTGTACATACATATGCTAGGGACGGTAAGATTCAGGATAGATCAGATAGACGTCGTCATTTGTATCGCTCCGCATCGGTTTTTGGCGTATTTGCATAATTAATAGCAATTTGTTCCTATTTCATTCTCAGTAAATGCGATATATTTAGAAAACGACCGTTTTCAACGTCGATCAATTTCTCCATGTTGTGACCGTGTCCTTAGAGTCCTATAAAATATTAGATTGACATGGCAGAGGTAGAGCTGGTGTTTGTGTTTTTTTTACACTACTAAAGGCCTGTTCTTTTGTGGAAGGGTTTGTTAGAAGTTAGAAAGCACTTGATGATTGACTATCTGTTTTTGTTTGTTTTTTTTACATCGTATTACATTAAATCGAATCGAAAATAAAATCTGATCGTACGGAATCGTAATCGGGGGAATGTTCTTGATCTGATCTCATCGCAGGTGGAGAACCTGATGTATCCGAAGCTGATCTCGTTGAACTGCGCCCATTTCGACTTCCCTGGCTGTAATTTCTCGGAGAAGAACATGTACGCCCGGGACAAGCGCGACGGTCAGTCCAAAGAGGGAAGCGGCCGAGTGGCCATGCACAAAGCCATCGGATTAGTTCACAGGTAAGGCAGTGACGTCAGGAAAACCTGGCACAAAAAGAGTCATCCTGGAAGAGACCACCATCAGCACACGTTTCCTCACAGGATCAAGGAGATCGATCAGTTTGGGAGTGAAAATATGTCAAAAATAATTAGAAAGTGTAGTTATTTATTGCCTGGTTTGTATTGTTGCACTGTGATGAAACAATAACCCTAAAATCTTCCAATGGGTTTAATGAAAGATCTGTATTAATGTCTATGCAGTTACACATTGGAGTGTAATTACAACACAGGCCGCTCGGTCAACACTATTCCCCCTGCCTGCCATGACAACGGCCGAGCCACCCCTCCTCCACCTTCTACCTTCCCCCCCAAATACACACCTGAAATATTCGAGCAGGTAAAACAAACCGTTCCTAATTTCTATGTTCTATGTGAGCTTCATCCCAGAGCCAGGTTCCTCAAACGTCCATTTCTTGCAGGTTGGCCGTGCGGTCGCTATAGCAGCGCTGGACATGGCTGAATGCAACCCCTGGCCACGGCTTGTCCTGTCCGAGCACAGCAGCCTGGTGAACCTGCGAGCATCGCTGCTTAAACACGTGCGCAACAACAAGGGCTTGGGCTCCAACGGCCGCAAGAACGGAAACAAGGCGCCGAGTCCTCCGAAATGCCCGTAAGGGGTCCCCAGTTTTTTGGGGTTTTATTCTGTGAGGGCCACAAAATTATTTATTTCTTTTATTTACTGTAACAAAAAATCACATGGCCCGGAATGACTGCCAGCATTATTGTAGATTATTTTATTATTTATATTGCCTATTTAAAGAGCATAATTACTTTATTACATTGAATACATAACGTTTTTTTTCCATTTTCATTGCTATTGAAATCAAAACTTTTATTTACTTATGCAAATATGAAATAAACATGAATATATCCATTTAGAAATATAATACTAGAATTATTAAGTTATAAATAATATAGCGCTCTAGTCTGTTGTAAAATTAAACAGCATGCGCCGTCAGTGATTCACCACTAGAGGCCACTCTCGTAATAACAGCGAACCGGAAAAACTATCGGTTTGGGATTTTTTTTTGCCGATAGTTCCAGCAAATCAACTATCAGGCTTTGACCTCTATTAATGATTAAGTGAAATTTTTGTTTAAAAGCCAACCTTTATTATCAAATACAAATATGATATGAGTAAAAATATATATGCTGTATAAAAAAAAATGTTTAACTTTTTTTTTTTTTTGCCCACACCAAATTCAGAGGTTTGAGCAGCTCGTTTTCAGAGAACTCCCTAAACCAGAGTCGTAGCCACAGCAACCGGAATGGCAGCAACGCTGGGAACAAGCAGACGCCTCCCCAGCTAAAGAGTTCCCCAAGCTTTACATTTGGATGGAGCAACGCCGGAAACGCCCCCGGCTCCCACAGGCCCACCCACAAAAGCCTGGGGCCAATTAGAGGTGAGAGATATCCTTCAGTCAACATGCTATATGACAGAGTATGGCTGAATAATTCTGCAAAGCACTTGTATAGATCAGAATTTTCCAAAGCCACTGATACCCGTTCAAAGCTCATAGCTTCGAACCACAATGTTTGACCGGTTACTTGAATTAACTCCACAGATAAGAAGTTCTCTATATGAACAAACCTGTAGGGACCCATCATTTCACCAGTCATATGTGTTTTTCCCCCCAAAGTGTCACCACAAACTTAAGGGCACACATTTGTATCAGATCTTTGGATGAAATTTTTTCTTTCACTTGAGGAAACTAGGAGACCCCAAACCTGTTCCAGCATGACAATGTCCCTGTACGCAAAGCCAGATCCTAAAGATCAGCTTTTCCAAGGGTTTGGAGTGAAAGATCTCCTGCTATAGAGCTGAAAACACTGTTAAACAGCCCTGACTACAGGCCTCTTCGGAAGGATGGATGAATGAATGGATGGATGGAAGAAAGGAAGGAAGGAAGGAAGGAAAGAAAAGTTGGATGGATGGATAGATGGATGGATGGATGGATGGAAGGAAGGAAGGAAGGATGGAAGGAAGGAAGGAAGGAAGAAAGGAAGGAAAATTATTTTAATATAGACAGACAGACAGAGGTGGAAAAAGAAAGAACTGTATTATAGACAGACAGATCATTATAGATGAACGGACAGACAGAGAGAGAGAGAGAGAGGTGGAAAAAGAAATGATAGATAGATAGATAGATAGACAGATAGACATAGAAAGACAGACACAGGGAAGGAAAGAAAGAAAGAAAAAGAAAAAAAATATTGTAGACAGACAGAGGTAGAAAAAGAAAGAAAGAACTTTATTATAGACAGACAGACAGACTGACATTATAGACAGACAATCGATCGATCGAACTCCACAAATCTCTAGTGGAACCTCTTCCCAGAAGAGTGGCGGTTATTATAAGAGCAAACGGGGACTTCATGTGAAATCGGATGCTCAGAAATCACATGGTCAAGTGTCCACAAACGTATGTAGTGCATATAGTTGAATTGGGTGATCAGAGGAGGGAAAGTGCAGGGTAGTGTTGGTGGTTCTCCAGACTCACACACAATATCTTCTAGCGTCATAAAGTGTGTTCGTCTCGCTCTTGTATTTCTTTCCCCTTTAGAGACGAAAGCTCAAGACAAGAAACGCCCACACCACCTCGGTCACCGCATCTCAGCCCACTGTCCCAGCAACAGCCAAGCCATCCCAGCATGTCCCCCACTTTCACCTTCATCCTCCTCCTCATCCTCCTCATCCTCTTCTCCCTCCTCGTCCTCCTTGGGGGCGGGGGCAGGGGCGGCTTCCTGCTCCATGGGTATAGCAGGTCTGTACTCCCACACCGGCCTGCTCACCAAGCTGAGCCCTCTGCATCACACCTGCCTCAGAGACTCTCAGAAAGCACAGCCAGCGCAGCAAGAATAACTGGCTGGAGCGTGTTTGTGTGTGTGTGTGTGTGTGTGTGTGTGTGTGTGTGTGTGTGTGTGTGTGTGTGTGATTGTACACTGGGTGGGTGAATGTGCAAAAGAAAAAAATGAGTTTGATGTGGTGCCTACGTTTAAATAGAAGCCCCTGAGCTATTGTAATGGTTCCAAATTGACCGAAGGGGCAAAACATTTTTTTTTTTTTTTTTTTTTTATGCAAATAGGCTTTGTTTTTATTTATTTTCTTTTTTAGCATTGCACTTTGATTACATAACACTATACTCCATGCCAATGACTGAATGTAATAGGGAACAAAAAATGGTGCATAGTAACTGTATTTGAGTCGTGTGTGTGTATGTATGAGTGTGTGTGTGCGTGTGCGCGCATATTGCTCTCTTTTCAGAAAGTTTCCCGTGCAGTGATAAATCCTTTCTGCAGTACGCATTCTTGCACTTTTCATCTCTTGCCATCGATCTGAATTTGACTGACTGTTTTGTTTTTTTGTTTTTTTTAATATATAGATTTTTTATTTTCTTCACAATTATTTTCAAATATATATAGAAAATGCCAGACAAGATCACCGCTTCCCATCCCTCATGGTGTTTGGATGTTGCTTTTGGAATTATTATTAATTTATTTTAAGAATATTAATACTGTAGCATAACATCCAAATGAGTACTATGACTAAAACGGGGATTATTTGCCGTGAGGGATTTTTGCGCGGTAACGATCGCAGGTAGCAGTAAATGTACGAGTTCCTCAGGCTTGAGATTCATATTGTCTAATCGCCGAGTTGTTGTTTTTTTACACTCTTCATGAGTCAGTAGCTGTGCTCGAATTGGGGAAGGGGCACATTAGGGACCCCCAAATCACAAGTAAAAAATAGACTTGGGATTCCCCATTATTTCAGTAATAAATATGATTTACACAACAACTGGGGACCCCCATAAGATTTGACTGAATTCGAGCACTGGTCAGTACAACCTCGAGGGGAAAAGTCGGAAAGCAGCGTCCTGGCAGAACCATTTTGAACCTTGAGATATGGGAAATATGTACGCGATGGTGGTTTTGTCCTTATGGTGGTCTGTTCAGGCATTTTCTGACTTTTCTTTTTTTTTTTGTTTTTTTTTTTATCATGTATTAAAAATGTCAACCATTTATACACACATTTCTATTCACTATTTCTCATCTTGCCGATGTTTATCCATTTTATTCTGGAAATGTTTAACCTAGGCCAGTTCTAATGCTTTGTTGTTGTTGTGTTGTTGTTTTTTTGTTTTTTTTTAGATAGATGTTTCTGGAAACTTAGTTTATTGGTGTGTATGTAGTTCCAGAGAACAGTTTTATTTGTTTTAAAAAGATTTTTTTTTGCCATTTCGAAAAAATATCACTATCTTCAGCCTGCGTGCATTCGAAGCTACAAAACGAAGGATTTTTTTTATTTTTATTTAAACACGAAATGTTTGCTCGATCTAAAGCTAATACTTGTGTGTATATAATAGAACTCATACGCCACTTGCCGAGGAAACCCCTTCCGAGTTTCCTTTTTTTCGGTTCGTCTTTGTTTTCCCTCTTTATTTAAAGGCCACGATCGAACGCAGCGTCATCGAATACCCAGGCACTTTATTCAACTTCCGGACCCCTACATCAGCACTGTCCCACTTTAATTTCCTGCTTTTGTACGTTATTTTCTATAGTTTTGGTCTGAACCACTGTGATGGATTCGTATGTGACTAAAACACAAAGTCCGGATAGAATAGCCGTGCGACTGACCTTGTTTTTTGTAAAGCTGTGCTTCGTTAGGCTCTGCCCCGATGTCGCTTTGTGACCATCAGTAAAACCGTGCCGTCTTTTATTCCCATATTCCATCCGAAGACTTCCATGATTTATATCTATAACCTTAATACAGTTTCATTGTGGGATGTAGCTTTCTTGTGAATAAGTATCTACACTCTTTGGGGGAAAAAAAAAAAGGGGGTTCAACCGATGGTTCTGGCTTCCTCACAACTCTACTTAGATCCTTGAAGCGATCCCTCCCATAGGAGCAACCCGAACAATTAAGCCTCCTAAATTCTTTTTTCCTTCTTTTTTTTTTTCTCCCTTAAAAGTGTAAATGTCAACGATCATCTCGTTGATGGTGTTTCGAAAGCAAATTTCCGAATCATGTTCAGTCTTTGACTCTTAACGATACCACTAAATGTGCTTCTCGATCATTGTGGATGGAAGTGTACTCCATATACTGTATAATGTATACACTTTTTCTTGATCTAATTTATGATACTGTACCGTATATATAACGCACACTATTCGGACTGTTGGAAGAGCTGGTGGTCGTTATTTTTCACTCGTGAATAAACGTGACCGCTGGTCAAATTGAATCCCAGACTTATGACCTCTCTTTGTTCCTGCACCTTTATTTTCAGGTTTTCATTTCGTATCTTGTTCATTAACATATTATTTAATACGCAGCCCTTGCTTTAAACGTTCTCATCTTTCATAGTCTCAAAGTTTTTTTGTTTGTTTGTTTTCCATGCAAAAAACTAGTATTGGTGAGAACGAGACAGTTCTGTAGACGGATTGAGTCATGAAAATTATGACTCAAAAAAGAAGAACTTGTGTAAGATGGATACCAGTAGAGAAGTTGTTAGCAGACTGCCTCACCCCCACAGCTGAACATGGAGGTGGAAGCTCAATGGCTTGGGGTTGTTTTGGAAAAGAAAAGATTGTTAAGGGTGAAAGGAATAAACTAACATGGCTACCATTCTATACTTCTGTATACACCATGAAATCCCGTCTGGACTGCGGCTCTTTGGAGCTGAAGCGTATGTTCGAGTTCTGTAAGCGTTATTTAGAGAGCAGACAGTCATCTGGAAAGTTATCTGTCCCAGAATGTCTAGTCACCGCACCTAAATCCTTCTGAAGTGCTCTGGGATGAACTGGATCACATTTGGCAGGTTTTACAAGAGGCACTACAAAGTATTTGGAGTATCCAGTGCTTCGTATTTAGTCTTTACACTTGCACGTATAAATGTCAATGTGTCTCCCATCATTAGCTCACATTACCTTCGACAGACAGACAGACAGACAGACAGACAGACAGACAGACAGACAGACAGACAGATAGATAGATAGACAGTTCCATCCTCATTATTTACCTCATAGCAAGGTATTCGTACAGCATTAGCATAGTTAGCACCATGTTTTACATTAATTGGTCATTGCTAATTACACAACACTGGCTAACTATATCTCCATACCCTAAAACGTAGCAGACTAATGATTAAGTCCCATTGTGTTAAGTTGATGCCTCAAACTGTGTTGCTTATTCTTGCTAACTCGGTGCCACATGCTAGTAATGCCAGTAATGCTAGTAACGCTTATCTTTAAGCGACGACTGAAGACCTACCTCTTCCTGAAATACTTAAATTAGCACTTTCCAAGTTTGTAGAATTCGAGTTATATTTATATTGAGTTTGTATTCTTGCGTACCAGTGTAGATTTATTTACTACTAGAGATTTAAAGCACTTTTGTACGTCGCTCTGGATAAGGGCGTCTGCTAAATGCCGCAAATGTAAATGTAAATGTAGTAATGATGCTATCAATGTTCATAAAGTGAGCTCATATCCTTGCTAGATTTCTTCCTATCGAGGTCTTATTTGAAGTTTTCTGCTGCTATAATTGTTTTACAGTGTCGTATTGCTAATGTAAAGTATCGTCTACAACCACAAGTAATATTGGGAGGATTGTGAAGATGTTTAAAACATTCTGGAACGGTCTGGTCCAGTCAAATCCAGAAAGATCTGATCCAAGAAAGTCACTGACGTACGCTTAACTCACTGCTATCTTCGTGGTTTAAATCGATACATTCTTATGCTGGAATTGTGAAAAGACAAAAAAAAAATGAATGAAAGTAAACTCATGTAGATTTATATTGAGGCTCACTATGAGACATGAAAATATCCCTTACACCATTAATCTAAAAAGTTCAAACGGAGATGGTCGCCCAGTGGTTATAGTATTGGGTTATGGCTTGGAAGGTCATGAGTTTAAATCCTAGCACCATCAAGATACCACTCCTGCCTGTCTGTTGTAAGTCGTTCTGGATAAGGGCGTACGGCAAATGCCGTAAATGTAAATCCACTTGTAACGTAAATCCAATGTAGGTTATCTCCATGGATTCATGCTAAATTCTAACTATTATCTACTTGTTGCAGTTGAAGCTGAGATTCCTCAGACCAGGATACATTTATTATTATTTTTTTGTCAAATCTTCAGCTGTCTAATTTTAATTCTGATCGTTTGCCCACTGCAGTCTTCCTATTTTTGGTTGACAGAAGATGAATCTGACATGGACTTTCTGCTCTTCAGCCAGACGGGTTTTTGTCTAGAAAACGCTCCATGTTCACACTTTCGGTTTTTTTTTCCAAAAAAGTTGCTCATCCACACTGAAACGTCTGAAAACGTCGAAGTACATCCATGTACTGTGCAATTTGCAAAACTTCATCATTTCCGACCTGTCGTTTATTTACTTTCCGGCTCTTTGAAACTGCGATGCGCAAAAAAAAACAATTTTTACCTAAGTTTACCTTTAAGTCACCTCCAGTCCGGTTATTTTCTTCTCTGAATTATGCGATTTTAGCCTGCAGGCCTGGATGTTTTTTGTTATGTGCACCATTTTTGGAAAACTCTAGTAAATCAAGCCAGAAATCCAGCAGCCGTGCAACGGTCAAAATCACTCTTTTGCCATCATTCTGATGATGTGAATAATATCTGTAGGACTTCATCTACATGAATAATTTTATTATTTTTTTTATTTAACAATTAAATCACATATCACTGTTCAGTTTCAGTGTTCGATGTGATTCATCCCGAAGATTTTTTTTACTCCATGCTCCTTTTCTGTTGCCTGTGAATATTTAGGAAACCAAGATCCTCAATCTCATCCAGCATTACAAAGCAAAGATCCTCCTTCACTTACTAAGAAGAGCTTCACAGACAGCAGTTCAGGCTCCACTCAGTCCTTTCCATTTCTTCAGAGGAAGAGGTCGTCTCAGGTAGAGCACTAAAGACTGCGTTTACTTGCACACGTCTAGAAAATGTCGATTATTCATTGCGCTCTCATTTCCGATTTCCCCAAAGGAGCACCCCGTGGACGGTGGCTTATCCGTTGAGATCAGAAGGTAATGAAGGTTTTCAGATTGAATCTATTTCTGTGCCCTTTTCAGTTAAATAACGGGAAATGGTAGCTTAGTGGTTTAAAGCATTGGACTTTGAATCTGGGGGTCGTGAGTTCAAATCTTAACCACACCAAGCTAACACTCCTGGGCCCCTGAGCAAGGCCCTTAACCCCTATAATAGCTGGTATGAATTAAATAAATGCTCTGGATAATCGTAAATGTAATTGCTGACTCTGATTTCTTCTGGTCCACATGGTTTTAGATGCGAGTTGCATTTCCGCTGTAAACGAATCGCGGCTCGTAAAACAGAGTCGTCTTTTCCTTGTCTGCCTCAGACAGATCGCTTCGACAGTCTGAATACGAGACTGTGGAACTTTGTCAAACCCTGTCTCAGAAAGCACCTAACAGGTCTGTACTACATTATCCCCACATCATTGATGCAGATGTGCCTCATGAAACCCTTTTCACTCAGGAGTTCGTCTGCATCAATGATGCTCTAAGGTCGATCATTTTTCTTCAATTTCCTTTTTATGACAGAATTCAATGGTTGGCATTGTGTATTTATTCATATGATTAGCTGTAAGCACGGAATTCGTCTTTCTATTAATTTGCGACTTTGAAGAATTCATTATGTGGTGTGTTTGTGTTAAAGACAGATCACGCTGCAATGCACTTGGTGACAAGACCTCTGCCGAGCAACTCTTCCCAAAGCTGTGTGGTGGAGATATGAACGATGCCACAACTAAACAGGTAACACACACACACACACACACACACACACATAGCGCATTTTAACAGTCTCAAAGCAGAAGGTCAGTGGCAACAATGGTAAGGAAAAGCTCCCTAAGATAGTATGAAGAAGAAACCTTGATAGGAACCGGACTCAAAAGGGAACCTATCCTCATCCGGGTTATACCGAATGTCCTGGCGGACGTACCACCATCTATGAAACCTTCACACCATTCAAATGTTTTACTGCCGCTGAGCAGCGTCTCATCGCTGCACTGTGATTAAAGTCTTCTGTAGATATTCGCAGGTTTTACGCAGCTTCATCACCACATGCTGTTCCATGCACACACTAACAATGATGCCTGCCATCTGGATTTACGGTCTCTGGACCGGCCCAGTAACATGTATACCACGCCACCTATCGGTAATAGGACACCATAGCCACTTACTACTGCATTCAGTACTGCCCCATGTTTATATCTGTAACATTAAAAGTCCCGGTTTGACTCGAACGCCCCTCGTAGTTCCTGCTTTTTAAGATTATAGCATAAAATCTAAACTAACTAAAAATGGAGGTCTGTTCTGGAATCTGGTCATTTCATTCGAGATTTCAAGCCACTGTCTTTACCAGTCAGTTAAAAATCCGGAAAACAAACTAGCATAAATAATTAGCCAACTAGCAAAGGTTGCATCTAATTCACTTTTTAAAAAGTGACTTCAAAATTTGAATTTTGCAGAAGAAGAAGTATAAAATAAAAATATCCCAAGCTCATTCTGATATTGGTTGACTGATCTTTTGGGGTCTCTGGTGTCATTTTGAGCAGATTTTTTTTTAGAAAATCGACATGATTTGAACTGTAAAACTATAATAAACAGACATTTGGTGTTGAGGATGAAGACAGATTCCCGTTCGAGTCTGGTTCCTCTCAGGATTTCTTCCTCGTACGAAATCAGAGGGTTTTTCGTTGGAATTTTTGCCACTGATTTTCTCATTAGGGATAAACTTATTGATAATTTTTAATAATGAAGCTGCTTTGGGACAGTGTCCATTAAAAAGCGCTGTTGAATTGAATCTTATCGAAACCTTACATTTAATGCAGAAATGTTGATTTGTTGAGCACTGTAGCCAAAAGCTGCAATTAAAAAACTATATATTGAATTATTCTCTGAATGCGCTGTCCTTTTATATGAATAAAAACCACAGCCTTGTTTTTACAGGACAACGCCACAGAAACAGCACAATCTGAGCATTGGTCGGCGAAGAGCAGCGCATCCCAGAGCAGGGAGAGCTGAACTGCTTCTCGAAATATCCAGTTTATTTCTTCTTTTACAGGCACTGTATCAATAAAGCAGGTCTATGGTGAAAAACCCCACAACTTTATATATAGTCTCAGTAACTAATATCGAGATGATGTTGAGATGACGGCTTCATAGCTTCATGAACATTTTCCTCATCGCATTCCGATTTCTGAACGACATCGATTGTTCATGTTGACAGATAAACGTGGTAATATTTTAGTAATACTCTCCTGTGGTGGAAAAAAAACTAATAGTTTTTTTCAAAGTGGATGTATGTGGGCATGGCTTACATAGGGTACAGATGGCACCTGGATGCGCTAATATGAAAAAGATGAGCCAGTAAAAGCATATGCTCTGGGAGATGTTCTGCCAGGAAACATGGAGTCCTGGCACTCGTGTAGGTGCTACTTTTAACGCAACAAAGAGTTCAAGGTGATAAAATTCCTGAGATCGCAATCCATCTCACAACTTGCAGGACTTCCAAAGAATCTCCCAGTGCTAGAGGAGGTCTTCTGGAGTCCAAGCTTAGACAACTCAGAGCTGTTTTGGTGAGACCAGGGGGAGAGGGGGAGAAAAATGTGTAGTTTTGTAACAGACCAACAGATTGCAGGACAAAGCTGCACACAGTCACAGGGTGCACCAGCCATCATAAGTCACCATCCGGTGTACATCAGAAGCTGGTGCTATTCTGACCACGAGCTTCATCACTTTTGCGATTCTGACCCTCGCCGGAAATAAAACTTGCTTTGGATCCTGTGGATTTCAACCTCTTCCTGAATATTAGGCTGCTCCTTTTCCAGAAGGTGTTTGAAACTCCTTTGAAAGGAAACTTCCAGAAGTGTTTGAAAGATGATTGTGTGTAAACGTAGATAAATAAATAATTCTTGTAATCTGAGTGATTATAGTCTTGAAACTATTTGATCTTATTACAGGTGCTTTAACATTTTTTTAACCCCAAACAAACTTTCATACAAGTCACCGAGTGTGTGTATTCCTTTAAATCAGAAGTTTCAGACAAAATCAGATGAAACCAGTTTATCATTTACATATTTATTAACATTTTCATACAAAAGAACAATCCTACAGGCTGAATCGTCGTCTGTTCCGTTCGGTGGTCCTAGGTCACGTCATTCACCTGAAGAGGAGAAAAAGAAATAAATAACTATACAATACAAATAAAAAAACAGATTTGCTTACGGTGTTATTTAATCTGTGATTTCTGTATAAAGATGTCTGCTATGGAAAACGGACTAAACAGATCAAACGATTGCTTATTTGTTTTCTACAGCCAATCAGAATCAAGCATTCAGACTAACCACGGTTTAAGAATTCGTATTAGCCCCTGGGGAAAACCTACATTATTCAGAAAACCCAATCCATAAGACTATAAGATCAAGAATGTCATGTGGATCACTAACAATGTTTATTACCTTCTAATTCATGATGATTTTACCATCATTCCAGCTTCTTTGGGTTGTTGACAGCCACATAGTGATAAAGCACCACCAAAAGGAACAGCGAGACCCCCAGCATGTTGGCGAAGATGGCGAGTTGTACGTCCGTCACCATGCTGTTGGAATGAACCACAAAAATAATCAATATTAAAGTAACAATATAAAAAAAAAACTAAACTCCATTCTGGTTCTAAACAATGAATTGGGACGTCAGTGAGTCAAACCACTCGACTCGACTCACCAAAGAGTCGACTCTCAATTCGTAAATACAATTTTCTTCTCCACCGAGCACAATTTGCAAATGCGTCTCAATTGTGATTAGTGTATTTGGGCGTGAACTTGTGTGAAATGTTTATCTTACTAATTAATTTACTTTAAAAGACAGGAAATTATTGCAGTATTTAAATAAATAAAAAAAGATCCGACTCTTAAGAGTCGGCTCACGTGCAAGAGAGTCGACTCCCTCGCGAAGGACACGTCAGTTTTTCTTGATCAGAGTGACCAATAAATACAAAAAAAGATTTTCACTTATAATCTTTAAAAATAAATGTGGCGATTAATAATGGCAATAATTGATTAAAATAATTTTGTACTGAATTTGGTGTGTTAGCTAACCGTAGCTTTATTAGCAAGACGCGCGCGCTAATGATAACCGAATACATGTTATTACATATATATTCAAAGTCTCAATCGCAGTTATGTGTATTTACGCACTATTTGTTCTCATTGATTGCATAATATAATAAATAACTTACATTTACTGTGAGAGTTGAGTTTGGACTCAGACTAGGACCAGGACTGAGACAGGAGCAGCAGCTACACGTTTACTTCCGCTTCTGCGGCCTGCGCCCACGTCATCATAGAACCGCCTCATGCAGTGTTCAAGAAGCGCCGGATTTCCTGTGAATACCTGTTTTCAATTCATTGTTATTCAGGCGTCAGCTGTGTAACGTGATGGAGGGAGTGTTGGAGAAGTGAAGAAAAGAGTGCAGGAAGGTGAAGAAGTGGCAGGAGTGATTTGGGGTAGACCTGTTATTGTGTATGGTTTAGAGACCGCTGGAGGTGACCGAGTTGAAGATGATGATGGAGGGACATGATTAGAAAAAAGATTATTAGAGGGATGGTGTAGGTTGGACGTTTTGGAGACAAGGTGATTGAGATAGTTTGGGCAGGTGCAGAAGGGTGCCATGGGGTGTATCGACAGAAGAATGTTGAGGATGGAGGCAGGAGGGGGCCAAGGTTGAGGTTTATGGAGGAGGTGAGGAAGACCTGCGGGGGCTGTTTTGAAAGATGCAGATGAGGAGGACAGTGTGATATGAAGGCAATGGATTCCAAACAGGGAACTTCTTGACTTCTTGACTTGAATTCTTGATATTTTGTGTTTTTGAGAAAAAAAAAAAAAAAAAACACACAATTGTGCAGGACAGGAGGTTCATTTGTTCTATCCTGGGTTAGGAGTTTTCATTGTATTGCCCCTGTTGGGCCCTTGAGCAGGGCCCTTAACCCTCTCTGCTCTATGCATGCTGTATCATGGGTGACCCTGTGCTCTGACTCCAGCTTGTTCGAAACCCCCCGGCTTTTATGTAACAATCAGGATACTTAATAATCTGTATTTCTCTCTCTCTCTCACTCTCTCTCTCTCTCTCTTTTTCTCTCTCTCTCTCTCGTTAAACATGCTTCTGAGCTTCCAATGACTACCGAAACGGTCCCTTTATTGTTTTTTGGATCTTCTGAGAAAGAGAGAGATCTGATATATATATATATATATATA
>MU551705.1:1086988-1103992 GCA_024362625.1 Silurus asotus
AGGGAGACAGTTAGAAAGGTACTTGATGTGACCTCTGGAAATAGAAAGGAAGACAAGGAGACGTGGTGGTGGAATGAGGACGTGCAGGAAAGCATAAGGAGAAAGAGGTTGGAGAAACAGTATTGGGATCGACAGAGTGATGAGAAAAGGAGGCAGGAGTACAAGGAGATGCGGCAGTAGATTAAGAGGGATGTGGTGAAAGCCATGGAAAAGGCATATGAGGAGCTGTAGGAGAGGTTGGACACTAAGGAAGGAGAAAAGGATTTGTAGTGATTGGCCAGGCAGAGGGACCGAGCTGGAAAGGATGTACTGCAAGTTAGAGCAGTAAAGGAGGGAGATGGAAATGTGTTGACTAGTGAGAAGAGTGTGTTGAGAAGATGGAGGGAGTATTTTGAGCAGCTGATGAATGAGGAAAATGAGAGAGAGAAGGTTGGATGATGTGGAGTTGGAGAAGCAGGAAGTGGATAGGATTAGTAAGGAGGAAATGAGAGCAGAGATTAAAAGGACGAAGAGTGGAAAGTCGGTTGGACCAGATGACATACCGTTAGAAGCATGAAGATGTTTAGGAGAGATGCAGTTGCATTTTAAACCAGGTTGTTCAATAAGATTTTGGAAGGTGAGAGGATGCCTGAGGAATGGAGCAGGAGTGTGCTGGTACTAATCTTTAAGAATAAGGGAGATGTGCAGACCTGCAGTAACTACAGGGGAATTAAGTTGATCAGTTACACCATGAAGTTATGGGAAAGAGTAGTGGAAGCCAGGGTGAGGGAAGAGGTGACCATCTGTGAGCAGAGGTACTGTATGAGTGGTACTGTATGAGTGGTACTGTATGAGGAAGTCTGGTGTGGTAGAGAAGTATGTGAGGGTGGTGCAGGACATGTATGAGGACAGTCTGACAGCAGTAAAGTGTGCAGTAGGAACGACAGACTGGTTCAAGGTGGAGTTTGGACTGCATCAAGGATCGGCACTGAGCCCTTTTCTGTTTGCAGTGGTGATTGACAGGTTGACGGGTGAGGTCAGACAGGAGTCTCCGTGGACTATGATGTTTGTGGATGATATTGTTATTTGTGATGGGAGTAGAGAGCAGGTGGAGGTATGCACTGGAGAGAAGGAGAATAAAACTCAGTAGGAGTAAGACAGAGTACATGTGTGTGATTGAGAGGGAGGGCAGTGGAGTGGTGCAGTTGCTGGATGAAGAGGTGGAGAAGGGGGAGGAGTTCAGGTACCGGTGGTCAACAAGGCAAAGTAATGGTGAGTGTGTTAGAGAAGTGTAGAAAAGAGTGCAGGCAGGGTGGAGTGGGTGGAGAAGAGTGATAGCAGTAGTGATTTGTGATAGAAGAGTATCTGAGAGAGTAAAAGGGAAAGTTTATAGGACTGTGGTGAGACCTGAGATGTTGTATGGTTTAGAGACAGTGGCACTAAGTAAAAGACAGGAGGTGGAGCTGGAGGTAGCAGAGCTGAAGATGTTGAGATTGTCATTGGGAGTAAAGACGATAGACAAGATTAGAAATACGTTTATTAGAGGGACAGCATATATGGGACATCAAAGTAAAAGAGGCCCAATTGAGATATATGGACATGTTCAGAGGAGGGACATGGGGTAAATCAGTAGGAGAATGCTGAGGATGGAGCCGCCAGGAAGGAGCAAATAAGAAAGACCAAGGAGGAGGTTTATGGATGTGATGAAGGAAGACATGCAGGTAGTTTGGTTTGAAAGAGGCAGATGTAGAGGACGGGGAGGTATGGAGACGGATGATTCGCTGTGGTGACCCCTAATGGGAGCATCAGAAAGAAGAAGAATTAATCGCGCGTTAATAAAATTCGTGCCGTTTCATGTATATATAGGTTCATTTTATTTAATTTTTTTAAATCATCTTTTTATTTATTATGAGCGGCCATGTTGGTGTAAGGGCTGTAATAACTCTCCCCGTCAGCAGGGGGCTCAGGTCGGACAGAGGCTTCAGAAAGGAGACAGGACAGTGGCGCCGAAGAGGAAATTCAAAACACTTCTGTTGTGGATGTTCTGCTTATATGTGTAGTGTTTACAGACCGGCAAACTTCTCTACGAGATACAATATATATTCAATCCAGAATTAGTAGGTAACACACACACACACGCACACACGCGCACAGAGATATACGTGCGCACACTGCTTTTCCACAAGTGTCACGCACACTCAATATAATGTAAATACAATGATATACACACACTCCGCGATTGCACATAAAGTGATACACACATACACACACACACACACGCACACACACACACACACACAAACAATTAGCACCATGCACATGAAGTGATCTACTTCATGTGCACAATCAGGATGATGTACATTTAATGTTTTACACACACACACACACAATCCAAATAATGCACAAGCCGTGATCAATGCAATGTTACACACACACACACACACACACACACACACACACACAATCAGCATAATGCAGGAGGTAAGACAGCTTGACAGACTAAAGTACTGCTCTGCTGCATCTCATGTTTCCTTCAAACAGACACGAATCTCACTGGTGTGTCGGGTATCAGCAGGGTGGGTTTGCTGTCATGGTTAATCCAGGAAACTGTCCTAGAAATAATACTCAACTTTCTCCTGGTGAAAAAAGAAAGGTGCAAGTTGCAGCTGCAGAGGAGAGAAGCTCAGTGATGTTTTTCAGTCAACTCTTTTTTCTAGCATCTGCATTGAACAGCTCTCAGGTGTGCATTTGCCGCTATTCCACAAAGTATCCATAGGGGGAGCAGTTTCCTCCTTAGAGACGCAAATGCACTGTAACAAGATGTTCAGGCTTTTCTGACCCAAGTCCGGATCAGTTCTTTTAGATTAGTTAAAGTCGAGAATAAATCTGTCCGATCTGCAGGACATCTACAGCCAAGGAAGGAAGTGGAGGACCTCAGCAGTCCCAAAAATGGAAGCGATCCCACTCCTTGAAGGCAAACACAGAGAGATTGAGGAGGAGCTTCTTGCTGTAGACAATTGGGAGTCTAAACCAGGAACCTAGCATCTAAGTCCCTAGACTTCTCTCTCTGTCTAAATCACAAGCACACTGTGACATTTCTAATCCTTGTGTATATATAATATATATAAAATATATTATAGGTTTTTTTTATATATATACAGTGGTCCCCCGGAAAATCCACGAATTTGGACGCAGCACCTATGGTACCTTAGTAAATGAATCTAGACATTATCACTTTATAAATGTAATATTGTACAGTATTTGACCAAATACAAAGGTTATTCCTAACGTTCCTGAACATGCAGATTCCCATGAATTTGAAGAAAATCCGCAACTTGCTGTTGGTTAGGTTCCAAATGAGAACCGTTTTCTGAGCTGTGAGTTATCGTTGGTTGACTATACTAATATTTCATACTTTTTTTTTCTTTTTTCTCACTCTCACTCTGTATGAAAGCGTATGTGACATAGAAAGAGATTTCAAATAAATTAATAGATGCAACTTTCCTGTTTATCTCCTGTTTTGCTCTCAGTCATGGGTGTGAATGATCTGTGGTCGATCCTGAGTCCGGTACGGGAATCCGTCCCGCTGTACAGTCTCACAGGGAAAACTCTAGCTGTAGATCTCAGCCTGTGGATCTGTGAGGCCCAGCACGTCCAGGGCATGATGGGTAAAGTCACAAAACCCCACCTACGGTATGGTTTTTATTTTTTTACATTTATTGATATGTGATTTTAACCACAATCGGCTTCTACAGGCTGCGCACCGAACGAACCCATTTATCGAACACGTTGTTGTTTGTTGCACACGTTTATCTCACTGGACGCTTGAAATTCTTCTGGCAGCAATTTGTTTTTCCGCGCCTCGTCCCTCCTTCGGATGGGCATCAAGCTGGTTTTTGTGATGGAAGGAGAAGCTCCCAAGATCAAGGCCGAGACTATGAGCAAGAGAACAGAGATGGGGTTCCGTGGAAGCAAAACCAAAAGCGTCCCGAAACCGGGAACGGTCAAAAACACCAGCAGGGCGCGGTTTAAAGCTGTGCTCAGAGAGGTAATGTGTGTGTGTGTGTGTGTGTGTGTGTGTGTTTGTGCTGCAGGAGAAGGACATTATTACATTTATGGCATTTAGCAGATGCATTTATACATCGTGACTTATATGCATCTTATTTATACATCTGAACAGATTTGGGGTTAGGGGCCTTACTCAGGGGCCCAAGAGTGGCAGCTTGGACCTTCGGGTCCAAAGTCCAATGCCTTAACCCCCTAAGACACGTGCAGACGTGCAGTCAAACGCTCATTACATCAAAAGAGTTACTGATTAAAGGATACCATTTTTTATTATTATTATTAATTCTGATGTAAAATACAAAAAAAAGATAAAATGGGATTTACAGTGACAATAGAAACAATGCGGAGTAAATCGACGTGTCAACATTTCGCATTCATATTCTGTGAAGGCCGCGTGACACTTATTACCCGATCAAGTTCGTTTGTGCAAGATGTGTAGTTTGAAAAGCAAGGTGAAATAGTGAATATTGTGCAACAATATATATTAATATATATGTAAATACAGTGCATCTGGAAAATGTTTGCTTTTGTTATGTTACGGTTTTATTTTAAAACGAATTAAAATCATTATTTTCCTCAGGATTCTGCAAACGAAACCCCATAATGACAACGTGAAAAAAGTTTGTGTAAAATCTTTACAAAGTAAAAAAAAATGTAATTTAAGAATCTCATGTACTTTAGTATTCACAGCCTTTGCTCAATACTTTGGTGAATCTCCTTTGACACCAATTACAACCTCAAGTCTTTATTTGAGTTTCTCAAATTCTTCTTGGCAGAACCTCTCAAGCTTCATCAGTTTGGATGGGGAGCTTCAGTGCACAGCCATTTTCAGAACTCTCCAGAGATGTTTAATCAGGGTTAAGTCTGTGTGCTGAGGGTCGCTGTCCTGTTGGAAGATGAACTGTTGCCCCAGTCTGAGGTCCAGAGCGCTCTGGAGCAGGTTTTCATCAAGGATGACTCTCTACATTGCTGCATTCATCTTTCCCTCGATCCTGATTAGTCCTGCTGCTGACAAACATCTCCACAGCATGATGCTGCCACCACCATGCTTCACTGTAGGGATGGTATTGGCCAGGTGATAAGCGGGGCCTGGTTTCCTCCAGACATGACGCTTGGCATTCAGGCCAAAGAGTTAAATTTTTGTTTCTCATGGTCTGAGAGTTGCCATTTGGCAAACTCCAAATGGGCTGTCATGTGCCTTTTACTGAGAAGTGGCTTCTGTCTTTCCACTTTACCATACAGGCCTGATTGGTGGTGTGCTGCAGAGATGGTTATTCTTCTGGAAGGTTCTTCTCTCTCCACAGAGAAACACTAAAGCTCTTTCTGAGTGACTATCGGGTTCTTGGTCAGCTCCCTGACTAAGGCCCTTCTCCCTCGATAGCTCAGTTTGGCCTGGCGGCTCCACTCTAGGAAGAGTCCTGGTGGTTCCAAACTTCTTCCATTTACGGATGATGGAGGCCACTGTGCTCATTGGGACCCTAAATGCTGCAGAAACTTTTCTGTCCCCTTCCCCAGATCTGTGCCTTGATGCGATCCTGTCTCGGGGGTCTACAGACAATTCCTTGGACTTTATGGCTTAATTTGTGCTCTGACATTCACTGTGAACTGTGGGACCTTCTAAAGACGTGTGTGCCTTTCCACATCATGTCCAATCAATCAATTAATTGAAAGCACTTCTTTCACGTTGTCATTATGGGGTTTTGTTTGTAGAATCTTGAGGAAAAGAATGATTTGAAAGTGAAAGGCTATGAAAATGTTCCAGAAAGGGGTATTGAATATTGTTCAAAAAAAATATGAGGCTGAATATTGTGCAAAAAAAAGGAAAGATGAGGTAGTAAATATTAATATATAAAATAGCATATATGTGTGTGTGTGTGTTTCAGTGTTCTGATATGTTAGACTATCTGGGAATCCCGTGGGTGTCTGCAGCGGGCGAGGCAGAGGCCATGTGTGCGTTCTTGGACGCGCATGGTTTAGTGGACGGCTGCATCACCAGTGACGGCGACGCGTTTCTGTACGGCGCACAAACCGTCTACAGAAACTTCAACATGAACACAAAGGTCCTTCCTTATATACCGTAAAACACGCATGAGCCCACCTCATTGTCTACCCATGAATACAAAACACGTTTGTTTGTTAACTAGTTAATGCACTATGAACTGACATTAATGAAGTACAGCAGTTTCGAAACAAACAGCACATAGAATTCAGCGTCATTCAGTGATTCGCCTCTAGAGGCCACTCTCGTAAAGACAGCGGACCTTCTCAGTCATTCCAGTGCAGACGTGACCCAGAAAAACTATCAGTATGGATTTCTGCTGAAATCTGATCAACTTTCGATGCTGATTAATCATCAAAACAGAATGATCTACTTAAAATGCCTGCATATCCTTATTATACAATGATCTATCCCGTTTAATTTCCTGTATTTTGCCTTCTCTTTTTCATTCACATATCAGGACCCTCAGATAGACTGCTATAAGATGTCCAGAATAAAGACGGAGCTGCAAATGAAGCGAGAGACACTCGTGGGCCTGGCCGTGCTCCTCGGCTGTGACTACATCCCTAAAGTATAATAAAGGCTACACAGAGATTATTGGCATGCACTCTATATGATGGCCATTTGAGTGATATTTTAGGCTAAAAGCTTTTTTTTATGTCTATTCAGGGTGTTCCAGGCATCGGGAAAGAACAAGCGCTCAAATTTATACAGAATTTAAAAGACACAACTCTTCTTCAAAAGTAGGTGCAAAAACATTTCCTGGGGGGGGGTTTATAACCGAAGCATCACACGATAACGGCTCGTAGTTGGCATTATTAAAACAGAAAGCAGAAAGCATGAATACAGCTGCTTCCTACAGGACACTTGATGCCAACACATGACACCCCTGACTGGCTAATCTCGCTTTAATTGATGATCGAGAGACGAGTAGGCTCCTCCCACCATGAGCGCCCAGTCAGTTTAGCTCTTTTAGTCTCCCTGCAATGGTTGCATGATCTGGATCTCCAGGCGAAAAGGGGATCACTTTCTTTGTGCTAAATGAGAGCCCAGGAACAGCAAAAAATTTAGTTTGTAGATTCAAGAGAGGGCAGTTTGTTTGCTTAGTGCCTTTCAGATTGTCATTTTGCTGCTTGCTCCCTAATATGGTGCCATTTTGGCATAAGATGGAAAAATGGAAAGAGGAGGTTTGAGTCATTTGGTGCTTTATCGACTGTTTTTTCATAGATTCAGTGATTGGAGGAAATCCACTTACGATGTTCAGGAGTTTCCTGTGAAGAAGGTCACGCACTGTCTGGTGTGCCGTCACCCTGGTGAGGTTACCACACATTGCAATATACATTATATTATCCATCCATCCATCCATCCATCCATTCAGCCACCCTTCCCTTAGACAAAGTCACTCAGTGTTTGAGGCTTCTAGAATCAGTGACGTTTGTTTTTTGCTGACGTTTGCTGTTTGTTTTTTTACGTGAGACTGCGTGCTGCACGGAGAGCGCTATATTATATTTATTATATATCATTTGTTATTATTGAATTATATTTACTAATTCATATATTCATTTACTTCAGCACATTTCCATGATTCAGTACTGTTTTCTTTTTTATTTTCTGAATAAAGATCAGTACTATTTTACATGGAGTATGTTTGTTTGGTTCTCGGTAAAATCCCGTACCATTCCACCTGTAATTCTTTCCTTCTCCCGGATGTGGCAGGTTCTGCTAAAGCTCACGAGCGCAGTGGTTGTGTGTTCTGCGGCAGCGAGAAATTCTGCCAGCCTCAAGACTACGACTCACAGTGTCCCTGTGACTGGCACCGCACCGAGCACGCTCGCCAGGCCTCCTCGGTCGAAACCATCATCAAAAAGTGAGAGGCAAAGATTATGACTGATATTTCTAGCGAACTCCACAGAAGTTGAAAATATGAAATTAACATGTGGAATAAGTTGCCTGGGGGAAGAAAGGTTCTGTGATCCGTGGCGCCGGCCAGACGGAAAAAGTAAAAAAAAAAAAAGGATGATGGGGATACAGGGTAATTTTTGGAGCTCCTTATCCTCAATCTGGATGTGTACAGGTCTTGAAAGGTGGGCAGGGGAGCACCCATAATCCATTAAGCAGTCAATAAGTCATCTTTAGTCTTCTGATAACTGATTTTGTAGCAGAGTAAAACCAGACAGTTATTGAAGTGCAAAGGACAGACCCTTGGGGGCCTTCAGCACAGCCCTTCAGGTGCTTAGTTGTAAAATTATAAGTTGCTCTAGATGAAACCCTCAGAGGAACCAGACTCAACTGGGTGGCACTGAATATCCATTCATAACAATTCCATCATGGTTAAGGTGTGCTGTTCAGTGATTGGTGCTAAACTGGTCCTGAGCCATTGTAGTAAACTGTTAATATTAATTACAGAGCAAAGCACTGACTAAACAAGCGTTTCTATGCAGAAAACGTCCCCATCTTAACATGTACCATCAGACAATCGGATAAATAATCATAGTGCTTGTTCTCATCCATTCTCCTGTATGTTATGCAAATACATTTAATTGGCTAAAATATCTAGGCTGAGTAAATGGTATCCTTGTTTGTTATATTATGTACTTGAAATACCACAATAATGTATTTTTAATTTTTTTGATATATATATTGATCACTGAAAGGAAAACTCTGGCCTGTGACATGTTCCCTTTTACAGAGGTGAGTACCACTTGATACTTCCTAGACTTTATTTTAGACTTAAATTAGTACCATTTAGTTCCATTTATCTTTTCTTTCAGATCATCAATGAATTTCTGGTTCCGAAGGACAAACCTGTTAACGGTTTCAAAAGACGGAAACCCAACCTCCTCCTCATGCAGGTCCATCTGGATTCTGCACTGACAACATCTAGATGTCTGATTTTTGTGACCTAAGCTTTAAATACAGTACAGACCAAAAGTTTGGACACATTTTCTCATTCAAAGAGTTTTCTTTATTTTTATTACTATGAAAATTGTAGATTCACACTGAAGGCATCAAAACTATGAATGAACACATGTGGAATTATAGATGGAATTATATACATAACAAAAAAGTGTGAAACAACTGAAAAATGTCATATTGTAGGTTCTTCAAAGTCGCCACCTTTTGCTTTGATTACTGCTTTGCACACTCTTGGCATTCTCTTGATGAGCTTCAAGAGGTAGTCACCTGAAATGGTCTTCCAACAGTCTTGAAGGAGTTCCCCGAGAAATGCTTGGCATTTGTTGGCCCTTTTGCCTTCACTCTGCGGTCCAGCTCACCCCTAAACCATCTCGATTGGGTTCAGGTCCGGTGACTGTGGAGGCCAGGTCATCTGGTGCAGCACCCCATCACTCTCCTTCTTGCTCAAATAGCCCTTGATGCCTTCAGTGTGACTCTACAATTTTCATAGTCATGAAAATAAAGTAAACTCTTTGAATGAAAAGGTGTGTCCAAACTTTTGGTATATATATGTGTATACTGTATGTATAAAATATACAGTATCTCACAAAAGTTAGTACACCCCTCACATCTTCTCAAGGGGGCGATACTATAGAAATGAAACTTGGAGCTGTTCTTGGGGTGTGCTCACTTAAATGTTGAGTTATTTTTAGAGGACATTAAATCTAAACTTCTATACAAGCTGCACATTGCCTACTCTAAAATATATCCAAGTTTCATTTCTATAGTCTTGTTTGAAATTGTTGCTGAAATGTGAGGGTTGTATTCATTTTTTTGAAATAATGTGTGTGTGTATATCACATTTATAGTGAGTATATGTACCGTACATTATACAGTTCTGTAGTAGCGTAGCCTATGCGTAGTTTCTCTGCTTGTTTATCAGTCCAAGTGTGAAATGACATCAAAAACAGAGTTAAAGATACACATCACTGCACTCTTTACTTTCTGTACTGTACGACTAAAATTTTAATGAATGTTTTTATTGGTACATTTCATTATTTCAACATAAAACGTAAACTGTTTTTGGTCTATCCTGAGACGAGACCCGGGAAAATCTGCCAAAATAATGTCTACAAAATATATATAGTATATATAATTTCATTGTTGTTTGCTTTTTAGAATTTTGCTCTGGACAAGATGGAGTGGCCCAAACATTACACCAGTGAGAAAGTTCTTGCTCTGATGACCTACGCCGAGCTCATGAACAGAAATCAAGGGACACAATCGTCAACTCAGATACAACCCATTCGGTATGAGGGGATTGTTTTTGGTGTATGTTTTTATGTAGATAGATATTCTCATCTTGCAAATTAACTTCACAGAATCTGATGACAGAAGGCATTATTATTCAGAATGCGTGTTGTAGTAGGAGGAAAAACTCATGCTAGTATTCGTAGTAACAGAATGCTAGCAAGCTACATCCTTGTTAGAAGTTAAAGCTATAGTATAAATGAAGCTATATTAACGCCTTCCAATCATACTTTTCAAACTGAAAACACACACACAGATATACAGTTTAGCTTCAGAGAGTACTGTGAGAAATCTTTCGCATTTTTTTTAATGATTTTTTTATTAGCTTTTTTGCATATTTGTCACACTTTGTTAGATCATTAAGCTAATTTTCATATTAAACAAAGATAACCTGAGTAAATACAGGATTTAAATGTTTTAATTTCTTAAAGATAAATCTGTTCCAAACCCTATGTGAAAAAGTAATTGCCCCCAAACCTGAAACCAATAATACCTGCAATCAATCTTTTGCCATAACTGGTATCTGCAATAAGTATTTCACATCGTTGTGGAGGAATCGCTGGTGTTTCTTCAGGGTTTCACAGATTTTACTGAAAATGATTGACATCATCTAAAAACTACATTTAGTATTTAATCGGGATAACCTTGTGTAATATTAAAATTAGCTTGATGAATCATTTAAGGGTGACGGAGATGCAAAGAAACTAAATCAGGACAGGGGCAAATAATATTTTCCCCCGTCAGTGTAAATACTTTGCTTTCATTTTTTATTCATTTTTTACCTGAGAAACTGTGATAGAACTCTTTGCCAATAAAAAGATAATGTAAATGAGTGCTTTTAATTCGATTGTTTGCTAAATATATATAAATATTAATTATATGTAAACATATTAAAATGTATATTTTAGAATAGATTTGCTTTTGTGGATTCATCAGGAGGTACATTAGGTGGTGAAATCTTTAACATTGGTCATACAGATTATTGTTTTGAGAACGTAAATACCTCAGAAACTGCATGCTAGCTGGCTAGATTAGCAAAGCACACACTCATGGAGGAGTCCATGTTATTTTTCCCAGGGTATAAAATAAAAATATGGTGAAATGATTCCAAAAGCAAGTCAAAGTGATTCACTTGCAGCCAAATTGCTGTTTGTTACGCAGAATACACAAGCGACGCGTAAGGAACGGTGTCTCCTGCTTCGAAATCGTCTGGAGGAAACCAGGTGAGATCTTTTATCTCAAAGAATCTGAAATCTGAATACGTTTACAATACTGATAATCTTTTCTTCAAGTAGGATTATATACAGTGATTAGCGTCCAGCACACAGGCCAGGTATTCGGGTTTTAAAATATTTCTTGTTCAGGCACAGAGTCCTGTAGGTCTGAACGTGTGACAAGCGTCACTGCGGCTTCTTGTTAGTGTCTTGTTGTGAAAGCAGACGTGAAGGAGATTGGTGGTGTGATTTGTGGGTCGCAGGTGATGGAACAAATGTAACATCCTGACGTGCTAAACTTCGCTTCCTGTGGAAACTGTGAAGTCCTCGTGTCCTGCACTCACCCGATCCATGCTAACACATTAAAAAATAATAATAAAATCAAGGGAGACTTGCAAACTGAGGGGGACGATGATCTCATTTTTTTCACGCCATTTAGCAACAATTATTTGGGATTTATTCAAGCAAAAAATCCATCACTTTGTATCAAAATATTTGATCATTTTAACATCTAATGTGAAAAATATTTTTTTTCATCCTCACGCCAAACGATTGTAAAGCGAAGTAAAAGGACCCGATCTTGTGTGCACATTCTCTTCATAACGCAGATCATTACGTGTTTTCTGAGGACGGCCCTCAGGACCAGTCGGACGTAGTGAGGACCGTGGAAGAGGAAAACCTGTTCACCGTAGCTTTCCCAGACATTGTCCAGCTCTTCCACAAGGAAACAGCCGAGGCCAAGGACAACAAGTTGAAAAGTATGTCCCTGTTTTTCCCTTCTTTCACACATTCAGTACTTCGGATTCAACTTCTTTCAAATCAAGATCATTGTTTTGCATCGAGCGTATTAAATTATTTATTTTTTTTCATGACTGCGACCCAAATCTGCATGCCACAGCTCATTATTCTGAGCTCGAGCATATGAATTTTTTGCAATTGTAATTCTTACTACACTCGTTCTAAAATTATTGGCACCCTCATGCCATTGAATTTCTTTCTGTAACATCTCAAGATCGAGTACCAATTTTCGAATCTCTACCTCCTGACAGAAGAAATCTTGGGGGTTTTTTTGTTGTTGTTTTTTTCAAATAAATAGCTAAAATATCCTTGGCACAAAGTTGAATTCATGCTATTCACAATCATTAATAATGTTAGAAAGATTAAGCATTAAATATTCACAAGTACATGCCTACAGATCAGCCTCCAAACCATCAACGATTCACAAATAGTTCAAAAATTTTAAGATTCCTTTTCACAGTATCCTTTCTCAACCAAACATTGATGGTTCGTTGAGCCCAAAAGGCTGATTATTGCTTTCATTCAATCTCAGTAAGTGGAAATAATTCTAGAATAATTGTAATAATTTTTTTTTATTCTATTCTAAAATTAAATACTTTCTTCTATTATATAAGTAAATAATTGTTTACATATACAGGGAGTGCAGAATTATTAGGCAAGTTGTATTTTTGAGGATTAATTTTATTTGAGGTTTTAATTTGAACAACAACCATGTTCTCAATGAACACAAAAAACTCACAAAATACTCATTTGCCTAATAATTCTGCACTCCCTGTATATTGTGTGTTTTAATAAATACATCACTTTTTTGTTTATTTTTAATAAGTATGGGGGCGATAGTTTTGTAGGGCCGTGTATTTAAAGTGGCAGAAATCGCTCATTAAGTCTGCGGATACTTAATACATCGCTGACCTTGTTAGTGAAGCAGGCTGCTGTGTCCGCTGGCGAAACCCAGTGATCCTGACAATTTCTTGGGTGGTTAAGTAAATGAGCTTTTCCTTCTGTGATGTGGTAAAGATCAAAGCCTCGAACTGTGATTGTGACACCCAGCGGTGTTTGGCTCGCTAACCCCTCACACTTACCCAGCCAGATCCCAGCAGTCGTTCTGCACTCAAACACTTTGATTAACACGAGGTGTTGCACAGGAGTCCCTGTCCATTTAACCTGCTTCCACTGGCCTGTAACACACACACAAGTTTCCTCTCCTTCACCCACCCTCACCCTCCTATTTTCCCGATTTGATGTTACAAATAACTGTCCATCTTTCTGTACATTCTTTTATAAAAGATCATGATATTTCTTTATTATGTCTATCCTACACCCAGACGCTTATTTTGTAGCAGGAGGTAAACCATAAACATCAATTGTTTTACAAATAAAAATAATAATACCAAATTCTAACTTGATAGAAGTGCAAGAATTGTTGTGGGGAGGGAAAAAAAGGGGGCGTGGCCTGCTACAAAGTAGGCCTGAGGTAAATTTTACACCACAACGCTATAACACCTCGATAATAAATGTAACTTGGGAGAATATCCTCGGTTGTAATTTCTAAAACCAGCGTTTATCATCGAGCATTTGTTATTAATGTATTTTTATTCCTGACAAAGATTTTATCGATTTATTATTTTTTTTCCTATTTAATGCAAACCTGTTCTGTCAACAGAAAAGAAACCCAAAGCAGAAAAAGAGAAGGGGGCTGTTTCCTCTGACGGAGTCACGGATCTTTTTGCGCAGATGTCACTCAAAAGTTCACGTCTCGAACCCATCAACTCCTCAGAAAAAGGCTTAGAGACGACCCCAGTTCTAGAGAGTGATCTTGACCATTGTTCCATTGTTCCTCCATCAAATTTAACTGATCACTCTCACGTAATCCGGTCAGCCTCCGAGTTTTCTCCTTCCTCACAGCTTGCGTCCCCCTGCCACACAGGAGGATCATCTCAAGCCCAGACATCCCTTTCAGTATCTGTAGTGATTAATGAGCTTCACTTGAGCAGCATAGACTGGGATGCTCAGTCCTTCACTGCTGCTCCGTCTCCTCAGACTCAACACCATAAATCCGATCTACAACCGGCAAACGGATCAGAGGAAGGAGCAGAAACACGACGCTCATCCAAGGAAGCGCAGTCGGATTGTGTGGAATTGTGTCGAAGTTCACTGATGGAAAGGGTCCGTTTGAGGAACATGAAGTGTTCTGGCTCTGGGAATAATGAAGAGAAGGAATCGTGTGCTTTAAGTTCAGAGCACAAGCCATTATCCGAGAATCCTAAAGTACCTCTTCGGCCACTGTACCAAAAATCAAAGCTTAGCACAATCACAGCTCTTGATTCAAAGCAACCCAAAGTGTCCGTTCCTGTCCTGGACCCGGCCCCGGTCCCGGCACCGGCACCACCCAAATACAAATTTTCCAAGGTGAAACACTTGCTCAGACCGTCCAACGATCCAACTACAGAAAGAGTGTGGAAGACGAGCGTTTGTCGAAGACAAGAATCTTCCGGCGACGAGAGTGAGGTGGAGAATCGGCCGTTAACCAATCAGCACCAACGCAAACTAAAAACCGTCAACAAACCTAAATCAGGGATTCAGGCACAAAAACGGATTACACAGGACAGATGCAACGAGTGGACAAATTCTGTGGACACAAACCATGGGGCTGATTCCACTACGCCTAAAAAACAAACACACATCACGCAAACAAATCCTCTCAAACACGCGCCCACAAAAAGTGCTGATGACGATGAAGACGACGACAATGATGATGATGATGATGCATCGATTTGTAGCCCTTTGCCACTTGCTGAGAGGCTGAAACTGAAACTTAACAAATAAATAAATGTTTTTTATTCGTTCAATTCAACTGATTTTTAGTAAATTCTTCATCATTTTTAATAAAGTTGGGGTTGGTCTTTATTTAATATTCACCACATCTCTCAGTTTCTATACACCAAAAACCCGTCGTCGCTTCTCGCCTTCGAATTAACATCCGATTAACTTCCTACCAGGCCACCGAGCCACGTGTTGATTTTGTGCCACGGAGTAACAGCTGAGTACTAATAAGGACGTTAAAACAAAATGTGTCACTTCCTTTTCCTCACCCAGATCTTTTAAACATGGCGAGCTTTTATTGCGCACTCGGTGTTGGTCTTCCTCGGCCCATGTAGTGCCGTGTTGCACACCTTTTCAGACATGAAAGCTTTGAGAGGTCTGTACAGCAGGAGCGCATGGACAGCTGCAGAACTCACACGAGATGGTGGTGGAGCAGGTTCTTCTTTTCCGGCATACATTGAACACTCCAAAGTAGCTTATGGCTACTTAAATACTCACTTAATAATAATAATAACAATAAAATAAGATTAAAAAAAAGTGGTATTGCACATTTAAAATAAATAAAAATACAATAATATTTTGTCATTTTATTTATTTCTAATACCAGATTATTATTATTTTTTTCTTCAGTTCATCTTTTTATAAAAATGTGTAACTGGAAATTTCTCTCACCGTAACCAATAAATATAATAAAATAAAACAAGTAAAATATAAATAAATTGTGCACATTTTTTATTAGTTAGACAGGGGATAAAGCTTTTCTTTATAACAATAATAAACTATTTACAATAAAGAAAATTGTGGTTTATTAGTTATACTACTAATAGTAGTAGTAAATAATTTTGTCATCAAATTAAAGTTGTTTTAAAAACAGTACATGCGATTATTCTAGAATTATTTTAGTAAGTTTATTATTAAAAATCATTTTTGTTCAGAAATAATAGAAAGCTAAAAGTAAAATAGCTTAACTTCGATTATTAATAATGATTACAATCGAAATAAATGAGTAATAGTTATGTTGCACCATTAAAATGCTTCTTATCCACGTGATCTAGGATATTGATTAGTTTTTCTCTGCTACTGCAGTGTTGCTATTAGAAATAATTGCAAAAAAATTAATCGATAAAGATTGTATTTATTAATACACAAAGTATATGAAATAAGTATATGGTAATATGTTTTGCTGTTCTGTTAAATGTGTGTGTGTGTGTGTGTGTGTGTGTGTGTGTGTAGTTTTGCTGCAATATCAGCTGATTTCAGAACATCAGCTTTTACTGATGGATTTATTGATTTGATTGATCTCTTTATTCATCTTAAAAATAAATTCACATCTTACATAAAAAAAATTAATTAATTAAAAGTTTGCATCAGTCTTTTTTTTTTTACCTCATAAAATTATGTTCGATGTATAAACTTTATTGAATTACAGGAAGAACATTTATAATAAAAGGATTTTTTTTCTATTACTTGAACAGCACAAAGACTAAAAAGTATACTTATTAATTTTTATAAAAGATGACAAAAGTATAAACGTAAAAGATATACAGTATATAAAGAATTATATGAAGAATAAATAAAGATTATATAGTGTATAGAAATAAAGATACCAAATTTCTCACATCAGTATGAGTTTTATTTTTATTTATTTTTTCCTAATATTAATTTCAGTGAACATTTACAACCTAGATAGATAGATAGATAGATAGATTTTTAAGATAGATAGATAGATAGATAGATAGATAGATAGATAGATAGATAGATAGATAGATAGATAGATAGGGCAAATCTGGTCTACGGAATCTAAATGCTCATACAAAGGGAATGGGATTTAGAACAACATTTAAAAAATAAGCATCAGCATCCCGTCTCATTTCAGTTCACTGTATTAGGCATCGTCTTTATTTTAAAATAAAAATACCC
>MU551705.1:1104017-1131764 GCA_024362625.1 Silurus asotus
CCCCCCCCCCCCCCCCAATTGTACTTATAGATTTATTTAACTAGAACTAAAAAAAAAAGCATTAGAGCAGGAGATTTTATACAGTCACGTTGCTTTATACATATTTATATATATATTTTTTCCCTCCCATATAAAGAGCCAAAAAACAAACATTGCATCATAGCAAACATAAAAATAAAAACGTTCCTCTCATTTATGATTCATATAAATCACATTCCCTTCTTTTCATATATAACATGGCATGTGAGCATAAAGATTCCGTAGACCAGAGATGCCCTATCTATCTATCTATCTATCTATCTATCTATCTATCTATCTATCTATCTATCTATCTATCTATCTATCTATCTAGATTGTAAATGTTTACTGGAGTTAATATTAGGCAAAAAAATAAAACATAAAACTCATACTGATGTGAGAAATATGGTAATTTATTTCTATACACCATATAATCTTCTTTATTTATTATTTGTTTAATTCTTTATATACTGAATATTTTTACATTAATATTTATATAAATTGATACGTATACTTTTTAGTATTTGTGCTGTTCAAGTAATAGAAAATAAATCATTTTATTCTGTAATTCAATATAATAATTTTATTAGTTGTCGTCGCAACTCAAAAAAAAGGGATGCAAACTTTATGTAAGATGTGAATTTATTTTTAGGATGAATAAAGTGATCAATCAAATCAATAAATCAATCAGTAAAAGCTGATCTTCTGAAATCAGCTGATGTGAGTAATGTTGCAGCAAAACCACACACTCACACACACACGCACACACGCACACACACACACACACACACACATTTAAAAAAAACAGCAAAACATATAAACACTTATTTCACATAATTTGTTTCTGTATTAATAAATAACAATATCTATCTATCTATCTATCTATCTATCTATCTATCTATCTATCTATCTATCTATCTATTTTCTTGCACGCGCTCTCTCTCTCTCTTTTAACTTTCTTTTGTTTTCCCCCTCTTTCTACCTTTCGTACTCCTTCTCTATCTATCTATCTATCTATCTATCTATCTATCTATCTATCTATCTATCTATCTATCTATCTATCTATCTAATAAATGTTCACTGAAATTCATGTTAGGGAATAAAATTAAAAATAAAACTCATACTGATGTGAGAAATATGGTACCTTTATTTCTATACACCATATAATCTTTATTTATTTATTCTTCATATCCCTCTTTATATACTGTATATCTTTATACTTTTGTCATCTTTTATACAATCTTTATTTCAATGATGCAATGTTGTTTTTTTGGTTCTTTATGTTGGGGGGAAAGGTGGTCTTTTTGGGGGGCACTGCTCCCACACCCTCGTGGTGTTAAAACCCCGGTGTCTGGTTTGTCTATCGCATTTCCCCGAGACTCACGCTGCCGAGGTTTAAAGTCACTTCTCACAAAAGGGAAATCTAATTATTTTCTTTTCTCAGCCGCATTAGTCGCTCATTCACACCTGGGCGATAAGGAACACGGTTCTCCTCTGGAAGGAGGAACAAGAACAAGTCGCACTTCAGCTTTCTTTTGAACTTCACCAAAAGCTGTGAGCTCGTAAACCAGTGCTCTGGTATAAAACACCCCTCAGCCCACCTGAGCTCATCCACACACACTCTCTTAACACACATACGCGCGTGCACATGGACGGCACAGAGGTCGACCACTTGACCGCAAAACTTCTGGCGCAGTGGGACTGGAGGAGCGACACCCGGCTTTACGGCCAGCAATGTGGCTCCATCGCGGGCGGATGCCCTTCACATGACCCCTCAGCATCTCCGTGCTCTACCTGTTCCTCATCATCATCATCATCCTCACCGTCCTCCTCGTCCTCCCAGGAGGCTCCAGGGGAGATGTTCTCGGATTATCCCTACGACCGAAGGCGAGCGGCGCAGGCGCAGACGCAGACGAAGACGTCGCGGCCGAAAATGTCGACCAAGCGCCGCGTAAAGGCGAGCGAGAGGGAGAAGATGCGCATGAGGAGTTTAGCTGAAGCTTTGCACCAGCTCAGGGATTATCTGCCTCCAGGATACAGCCGCAGAGGACAACCCCTGACCAAGATCCAGACTCTCAAATTCACCATCGAGTATATAAAGGAGCTGTCGGAAATCCTCAGCAGAGAATGAGACCGACTCCGGAACCGACTCCGGAACCGACACCGACTCCGACAAGTCATTATTTTATCCAGTTTGTATTTTTCGTGGTTAAAAAAGATTCTTTGTACAGAAATGTGCCATAATGTTGATGTAAATACTTGTTTCGGCACTTTTTTATTTTATTTTTTTTCCTATCCATGTGTTTTAATAATGAAATATTTGATGAAAGAATTGATGGAATAAACCTTGTGTCATTTCAACAAATGTTTTTGTTGAGTTTATTCCCAATGGGCAGAGTTATGATGGCACACACACACACACACACACACACGTGCTCGCTGCTGCATACATATATACTGTAAAGTTTATACAGTATTTCAGACTACAGGGTAGTGTGTGTGTGTGCGTGCGTGCGTGCGTGCGTGCGTGTGTGTGTGTGTGTATACATATATCAAGCTAGACTGTATAAGTAAAAGAGGCATTCTGTAATCTGGACAAAAATGATAAATCACTTTCTGAAACAAAACCAGTGTGGATTTGTGTTTGGGTTTTTTCCCTCTTTTTTTCTTTTTAGTAATAAGTAATCAGATCCTTTACACTTCAGTATAAGATACATATGTGCCATCTATTTCCATATTTAGTCTCCTTATGCTGTTATAATACCCTCCACACTTCTAAGATGTTCCATTAGATGTTGCTCATCCAGACACAAGATTGTTAGTAAAGTGAGGTTAAGTAAAAATCCATCCTAAAGGTGTTTACTAGGGTTTAGAGCTTTAGAGGTATGGTGAGGTATTGTCATGCTGAAACAGGTTTGTGTCTTGTAGTTCAAGTGAATGGAAAATTTCATTCACTACATTTAATGATATTTTAAACAATTGTGTGCCTCCAAAATCTGTGGCTAGAAAGGTCAGGTGTCCTAATGACAGAATTCAAAACCCGTCTCTGAGTAGAACCCAGAACTCTGAGCAGACACATCATGGGTGGATTCAGCTGATTGTCTCTCCAATACACTCATAACACCGGACCCTACTCTACCCTATTTATTAGTATCCGATTATTCTTATTTTAATTATACTTGGAGATTACATGGGTTTGATTAAAATATCGGCTAAAAAGGTTTAATCAATTTACTTCTATTGTATCTAATAGGTTCTATACTGATAATTAGGTCAATTTGTTGGATTAATATTAGTTTGATTAAAACACACGCTAGATAAGGTTGAATATTTTTCTCGACACTAATACGTTTTTTAATATAATGCTGGGTAATAATAATTATATACAAGATATACTGTTATGCATTTATAAATGGATGTAAAGAGTAATTAAAAGCAAATTCCTGATTGTTGTGGCTGGGACCTGAAACACTAAACTCCCCCCTCTCCAAGCAAAGCCATATGTAGTAAGACCACTCTTTCCATTTTTAACACTGACACAATGGCAGAGATTTTGTAGCATCAAAGTCAGTCAGGTGTATGTGTAATTTACTAATTATACCAAGCAGGTCCCAGTTATACCAAGCAGTCCTGATCTCAGCATGAAGTCTCTCTCTGATTAAAGAAGAGGCAAAAAGATTTGCGGTATCCTACATCCAATATCTGTGGTTTGTTCTCTAAAATGTTTGGAGCTGCAGTTGTTGTATATATATAAAGTGTTAGACAGGTGACCACAGACAATTGCTTTCTCCTTATCCTTCTTGGCTGATTTGTCATTGTGCTACTTGTAGTTCAAATTGCAGCTCAGTCGGGTTGCACACGGAGTCCAGCTCCTCCATACTTGCTGTTCCAAGAAGGGCTTGTCTCAGAACAGTTTCAAGAGCATGGAGGATATACCAGGAGCTGGATGTGGCCATAGAAGGGCAACGACTCAAAAATCAGGACCAGTATCTGGTCCTTTGTGTGAGGAGGAAAAGGAGGAGCATTGCCAGAGCTGGAAAAAGACCTCCAGACTACTGATGTGCATTAACTTTAATGAGAGTGGCATGAAGGCCCAACATTTTCTAGAGCAGGAGTCCACAAACCTTTTTTTTCTGTGAGGGCCACTTTGGGTCGGTCTGTAACAGAAATGTATTTATTCTGCTTCCTAATGCTAGATTAGTTTAATTTGTTCTGCACCGTGCAGACAAATGAGCGTTTTAAACAATTGTGTGCCTCCAAAATCTGTGGCTAGAAAGGTCAGGTGTCCTAATGACAGAATTCAAAACCCGTCTCTGAGTAGAACCCAGAACTCTGAGCAGACACATCATGGGTGGATTCAGCTGATTGTCTCTCCAATACACTCATAACACCGGACCCTACTCTACCCTATTTATTAGTAGGGTATTACATCCATTTATAAATAGATGTAAAGAGTAATTACAAGCAAATTCCTGATTGTTGTGACTGGGACCCGAACCACTAAACTCCCCCCTCTCCAAGCAAAGCCATATGTAGTAAGACCACTCTTTCCATTTTTAACACTGACACAATGGCAGAGATTTTGTAGCATCAAAGTCAGTCAGGTGTATGTGTAATTTACTAATTATACCAAGCAGGTCCCAGTTATACCAAGCAGTCCTGATCTCAGCATGAAGTCTCTCTCTGATTAAAGAAGAGGCAAAAAGATTTGCGGTATCCTACATCCAATATCTGTGGTTTGTTCTCTAAAATGTTTGGAGCTGCAGTTGTTGTATATATATAAAGTGTTAGACAGGTGACCACAGACAGTTGCTTTCTCCTTATCCTTCTTGGCTGATTTGTCATTGTGCTACTTGTAGTTCAAATTCCAGCTCAGTCAGGTTGCACACGAAGTCCAGCTCCTCCATACTTGCTGTTCCAAGAAGGGCTTGTCTCAGAACAGTTTCAAGAGCATGGAGGATATACCAGGAGCTGGATGTGGCCATAGAAGGGCAACGACTCAAAAATCAGGACCAGTATCTGGTCCTTTGTGTGAGGAGGAAAAGGAGGAGCATTGCCAGAGCTGGAAAAAGACCTCCAGACTACTGATGTGCATTAACTTTAATGAGAGTGGCATGAAGGCCCAACATTTTCTAGAGCAGGAGTCCACAAACCTTTTTTTTCTGTGAGGGCCACTTTGGGTCGGTCTGTAACAGAAATGTATTTATTCTGCTTCCTAATGCTAGATTAGTTTAATTTGTTCTGCACCGTGCAGACAAATGAGCGTTTTCAAGATATATCACTTATTAATAGAGCATTATAACCATAATCAAATTTTCTTTTCATACTCATTGCTATTTAAATCATAACATTTGTTTATACATATGGTTGGTGGGTTAATCTAGCATATAACTCAGCTATGTTAATAACTAGATGTTGATCAGTAGTGGGTTATACCGTTAGTGATAGCTAGGTTGGGTCAGACTTGCCGATAGATTATTAAATAACCATTATTATTATTATTATTATTATTATTTTACAATGGTAACTGAATAAAAAAAATATGTAAAATAGTAAATAACATATTAATAATAACATAATAAATTTTTTGTAATATTTGGATAAATATAATTGAGATTCAGTGAGTCGCCCCTAGAGGCCGCTCTCGTAATGACAAGGGACCGCAAGAATAAATGTCTCCGGCGTATTCAGAGGGCCGAATGTGGGAGCAGGTCAAATTCGGCAACCCCTGATCTAGAAGATGTATTTACAAACAAGTATTGTGTAGCCACTAAGACACTCCATAAAATGAAATTGTGTTTGCTGTAATTGTATAACAAATATAAAAAATGTATTAAAAAAATAATAAAAAAAATCAGGCTATATTTATTATTTATTTTGAACCTGATGTCTTTTTTTTTTTTTGCATAATTTTCTGCTCACCACAGTTGGCAGGAGAAACTGATTTGCTATCACTTTAATTGCAGATAAATTGTCGATAAAATCGAACTCGACAAAAGCATCTGTGATGCATTTTTTTTTATAATATGCAAACTTACACTTATAAACAGGAAACACTTCCGGGTGTTAATTCGCACATTTCATTTCATCCATTTGAAAGAAAGTGAAACGAAAATTCTTTCTTCCTTTTATTTTTAATTTTGAAATCCTTGAATAAGCTGCGATCGCTGTATAAATACAAAAGGCTTGGAATAGAAAATTCCAAAAAAGGACGTCATTGGCTGGCTTCCTGTTGGCTCTCCTTATCCCATACTGGTGTCTGGATATGCTCTGGAACTTTCTCTATAGCAGTCTGGAAGCAGAAATGCACATATTTTATTAGCATTAATAGATAGATCACTGTATGGGCAAAAGTATTGGGACAGTTTGTTATAATAATATAATAGATGGAAATATAATATCATAGGTTTATTATATATGTTGCTGTAAAAGTTCAACACTTCAACATGAACCAGACATTAGAACAGTAAAGAAAAATTGCATACTGACATAATTCCTATTAAATTATTTATTTGCGCCCCCTAGTGGTAATGCAAACTAAATGGTATTCAAATTATTGTAAATGTATTTTTATTTTTTTTAATTTGTCCTAAGTGAAAAAAAAAAGTCAAGACCTGAACTACGTAATACAGCTCTTGAAAGTTCAAAAGCGCGCAATCGTTTCACGGATTCGTGCCTTTTAAACATTTGCTTTTCAGAATATTACCTTAGTGACCTCCATGGCCACGCCTTCAGGCAGGTTGCGCTGGATGTACTCCAGGTACGCGTTCGCGGTTGATCCGGTTATCCGGGCGATCTGGAAAAAAAATCAGCGGGAGGCAACAGTCTCATATACACAAATCCATACTGTACTTCTAGAGTGCTCGAGCATTATAAAAGGGTCACCTCGATGGATCTGTAATGTGTCCTCATTTCATACTGGACTCTGTGTTTCTTGAAGATGTGCACCGACTTCAGGAGGGTGAGCCTCTCGACGGCATTCGGCGGTGCGAACCTGCGGCAGAAACGCGTCCGTGAGAAAGCGGGTTGGTCTCCTGCGGGGACGCGTGTGGGAACGCTGCGGTACTCACACTTTAGTCAGGGTTAAGCCGAGCTCCTTGGCAGCCAGAGTCACGAAAAACTCGTAGCTGTCCAGGACCGCTTTATCGTGGCCTTTAACCAGCACCACCAGCTTCTGAAACAGCAGGTCCGGCTCGTCCGTGACCGTGACCTACAGCACACGCGGAGCAAATGAGGCGACAGCGAGACGGATCCGGGCGGCGGTTTATACTGTAACGTATTGGGGACTTACGGGAGGAGAGTGTAACGAGGAAACGTTCGCCGTGCTCACGAAGGCTGCGGGAGTCACGTTAATGCGGGTCCTGCAAAAACAATTCAACAGATCACACGGTGGAAATCTGTACCCCAGATTTTTGTTTTTACATTAGATGATAAATTAGTTTCAACTCATGCAACCTTAAACCATTTGGACTCTTTCCAGAAACCCATGAATAGAAGACTAGATAATGATCCAGGAACCCATTCATGGTCCAGGAACCTGTGTGAAGCCCTAAAACCCATTCTGTGTCCAGGTTGCTGCGTAAAGCATAGTCAGATCCAATAGAATCCAGGAACCCATTTGAAGGCCCAGAACCTGTATAAAGTATAGTTAGAGATCTAGTCCGAGTCCAGGAAACTGTGTGAGGGAAAAGAGCCCAATTGGGGGGGTCCAAGCACCTATGTGAAGACCCATTTGTGGTCCTTAAACCCATGTGAAGCATAATCAAAGAGGAACCCACATTAGGGCCAGGAACCCATTCAAAGTCTAGGAAACCAGTGTGAAGACCAAAACCCAATTTGCGGTCCAGGAACCCATGTGAAGCATAGTCAGATCTATTTGAAGTCAAGGAACCCATATTAGGTCCAGGAACCCATATTAGGTCCAGGAACCCAGTCGAGGTCTAGGAACATGGGTCGGATCCAGGAACCAATGTGAAGACCAAGAGCCCATTCGTGGTCCAGGAACCCATGTGAAGCATAGTCTGAGATCTATTCAGAGTCAAGGAACCCACACAAGGTCCAATAACCAATGTGAAGGTGTGGGGACAGACCTGAGCACTGTAGGAGACTGATCCGTGCTGCACACACACCTCTGGACTGCAGCCTGACACTGACACACACACAATATTAATCAGAATCAGATAAGTCTGAAGTCAATATTAACACAACCTTACAACTTGCTGTCTCAGTCCTAAAGTACGCATGCGTGTACCTTCAGTGAGAGCCGAGAGACTGTTTTTGACGCGAGACCTGCTTTAGAAAGCATCCGCACGGGCGCCGCCATGTTCGTCCTCCAATGAAGTGAAAGGAGCAGCGAAGAAACGCGACTCGGAGCCATCAGTCTCATCCGCGCCCCCTGGCGGCTGGGAAGAGAACATAACACCACCAACATGTGTAACACACAAACAGCTCCGAACCCTCGAATTTCTTTTGCTGACAAGAAAACATCAATTTATTATTCATTAGATTTTAGATTCTTTTTTAAACTTCACCAGTTCGAAGTCAAACATTTTATTTTTTACTTTACGTTTTGTGAAATCGGTCGTTTTTCTTTTTTATTTATGAGCTTATAAACACTGGTCAAATCAGTGACTCAGTAATATCATTGTATTGATAGATCAGTGTGCTGAGAGTCACATTAGAGTCTTGTGACAAAAATTATAATAGGAACATCGTAGTCATAATAAATCATAGTACTTTGGATACTTTTGTACTTTTACTCAAGTGAAACCACTTGTAGATGGCGCTCTAATATCATTTTGTATTCACTTGAACTTGGAAACCCAAACCTGTTCCAGCATGGTGATGCCCCTGTACACAAAGTGAGATCCTTAAATATCTGGTTTGCATGCTTTGGAGAAGAAGATCTTGCTGCTATAGAGCTCTGATCTCATCCCTACTGAACACCTTTGGGATGAATGTGAACACTGACTGCACCCCAGGTCTCCTCACCTACATCAGTACCTGCCTTTCATAACACCCTTGTGTCTGATGAACAAAAATATCCATAAGCACACTCCAAAACGATGAAACTATACGATACAATATGATGATACGATACGATATACAAGATGATACGATGTGATGCAAGCTTCTTCTTCTTTTTCTTTCGGCTGCTCCCATTAGGGGGCGCCACAGCGGATCATCCGTCTCCATACACCCCTTTGTCCTCTACATCTGTCCCTTTCAAACCAACTACCTGCATGTTTTCACCATATCCATAAACCCCCTCCTTGGTCTTCCTCTTTTCCTCCTTCCTGGTGTCTCCATCCTCAGCATTCTCCTACTGATATACCTCATGTCCCTCCTCTGCACATGTCCAAACCATCTTAATCGTTCCTCTTTTACCTTGTCTCCAAACATCCTACATGCGCTGTTCCTCTAATAAACTTATTTTTAATCCTGTCCATCGTCGTCACTCCCAACGAACATCTCAACATCTTTAGCTCTGCTACCTCCAGCTCCACCTCCTGTCTTTTACTCAATGCCACTGTCTCCAATCCATACAACATCTCAGGTCTCACCACAGTCCTACAAACTTTCCCTTTCACTCTCACAGATACTCTTCTATCACACATCACTCCTGCTATCACTCTTCTCCACCCACTCCACCCTGCCTGCACTCTTTTCTTCACTTCTCTAACACACTCTACATCACTTTTTTGAAATGATACAATACCATAATTTTTAATATATAAATAAAATGTCATTAAATAATAAAAAAAAATATTACATACATATTGAGTCTGCATCCGAATATTAAAGTCAGCTTTGTGTGTGTGTGTGTGTGTTTGTGTGTGTGTTCACTTCACAACATTATAAAAATATTCCACACCAGACCTTTGATGCTTGTCGAGTGTCACATTTCTCGACATGAACACTCCACACACAAAGGCTCCACTACAACTTTTTATCTCATGTTCTAAAGACGGAAGTTCGACCGAAATGGCTGCTGCGTGCTCTTTACGAAGAAGCCCAGACGTCAGGAATCTGAGACACAAAAATTTTTTCCAATCCTGCAGGTATTCTGGGACGCATTTTTGTGTGCAATGAGAACCAGATGTCCAGGTTTGAGCTTTATCCTCACCACATTCCATACAAAAGAGCAGGAATGTTCTCTAAGACATTAATCATTACCATTTATCATTAACCTTTAGCAAATGATCCACACGGTATTGGTGGTGTCAAGGTCAAGGAGTTTGAATATATCAACGTCATCATCGTTTAATTCTAGAAACATCACTCTATCGTCTGGAAATTGTTCAACAAATTCAGGTTTATAATTTGGTCTTGATAATTATCATTATAAAACTTGTTAGGAAGTTAGCTTGGTAAACTGTATGTCTGCCTCTAGTGGTGAAGCGTGGAAATACAACTGAGTAGGAATCCTTTTACAATTCTTGTGTGATATCTGCTAATATGGGATCTAGGATAGAAACTGATGATTAAAAAATGTTTGCTTTTTTGTTGGCTGTAAATTAATTCAAATGTTTAATCGCGATTAATCTCACCATTGTCATGAGTTAACTCGTAATTAGTCGCCACTCCATCAGACTCCAAAGAGTTTTCTTTATTTTCATGACTATGAAAATTGTAGATTCACATTAAAGGCATCAAAACTATGAATGAACACATGTGGAATTATATATGGAATTATATACATAACAAAAAAGTGTGAAACAACTGAAAAATCTCATATTGTAGTTGCTTCAAAGTAGCCACCTTTTGCTTTGATTACTGCTTTGCACACTCTTGGCATTCTATTGATGCCTACTTTGAAGAACCTACAATATGACATATTTTCAGTTCACTTTTTTGTTATGTATATAATTCCATATATAATTACACATGTGTTCATTCATAGTTTTGATGCCTTCAGTGTGAATCTACAATTTTCATAGTCATGAAAATAAAGAAAACTCTTTGAATGAGAAGGTGTGTCCAAACCTTTGGTTTGTACTGTAAATATTCATTTCCACCAAACAACACTAGAGCTGATGGCAAATATTACAACTTATCTTCATTTACATTATTATTCATTCAAAACATTTCCTTTGCATCTTGAAATAATGTAACTAATGAAAGTCTAGACTTCTGTGCACTTTTCCTTCTAACTTTAGACCCCGGTTTGCCTGGAACATTTATTTATTTATTTATTTAGAAATGAAACCTCACATTCTTTTACCACAAAGTGATGCCAAAGCTAATAACTTCCGTATTCTACTGAATAGCAAAGGATAACAGATCACAAGATCAGTAAGCCGATCATGATGATGAACCATTACAACTCGGATGGATTTTTTTATACACTTCATTATGTATCATGTGGTCAGTTTGGAAAAAAACAGAGAAAGTAGTGATACTTAGACAAATTGTACCATATCATACACTGATCTTTAACACTGCATCTTGAACAAAATTCAGTACCAGACAAAAAAAAGAAGCACAAAGTTGAACATATAAAAGTATTTTTATATATGTGTACAGTTCTGTATAAACGTATTCAAGTGTACAGTCACTAATATTTTCTGCTGGAAAGCCAATAAAATAGAACAGCTACAGCAGATATTAAATATTTGTCTCTTAAGAGAATATATTATATCAGATTTATACATAGTGCCCGTCAAAAGTGTGTAATACACCTGGTCTTTTATAGTGCATGTTCCCCGTGTTTCTATGCAACTAACTAAGATGCAAATTTGACATTTTTGTATCGAACAGAAGAACTTGTATAAGACAGAGAACAGGAGTTAAGATGTTTGCAGACTGCCTCACCCCCACAGTCAAACACGGGGGTGGAAGGATTAAAGTTTGGGGTTGTTTTGATAAAAGGAATGATGGAGACTTATTTCAAATAGTGAAAGAACCCAACCTGGCAACCGTTCCATACTTTAACATAGACCATGCAACTCCGTCTGGACTGCGGCTTATTGGACCTCAGTGACCAGAAGCTTACGTGTGAGCTCTGTAAGCGCTATAAAAAGAGCAAACAGTCATCTGGAGTGTTCTCTATCATGGAACTGCTCTGGGATGAACTGAATCGCTGAATCAGGCAAGTTTAAAAAGAAACATGACAAAGTATTTCAGCTCAGTGTTTGGAGAAACGAACTGCGTTGAGGGTCTAAAGCTGGTATTCAGTCTAGGGGAGGATTTTTTAGTGTAAAGGTCTTCATAGCTTTACATCGCCTAGTTTATTGCATAAAAACAAAAGAAACATGCGTGTGTTTTCTCAAAACCCATAAAAGACTTAAGATCCACAGTCTGCCTTGTTTAAACAAAATTGCATCAAACTTTATTTTTCTGTTCAGCCGAGACATTCATTCCATCTCTTCATCTCTTTCCATATTTGGTAAATAAAAAACAAAACAAAAAGGATCCAAAATTGGTCAAATATTTCAGACCAGTTCACCAGAGGCCTCCTGTTCTACAAGTCGCTAACTAACGAGCTCATTTCCCACGATTTTCCCGACAACAACAACTTCGCAAATTCCGATCGAAAAGTAGATAAAGGAATGACGCAGACCGAAGCATGGGTAATTTTGCAATTCTGTAGCCTTTGATCTAAAATACGGTAGCTTTTTTTTTTTTTTTTAAGACGTACAAATAAATAAATAAATAAAGCTCTATATTCTTTCTTTATATAATCTTCGTTATATCATTTAATTATTAATCAGGAAGTACATTATTCAGCGAAAATCTTGAGCCGCTAAAAAGATGGAGATTTTATGTTCTAGTTTTGCGGAGAGAATCATTTTGTTGCCAGGAAAAACTAATTTCTCCTGTTCTCTGAATTCGTAATATTTATTAATTTTTTAAATAATCTGTATTTTTTTATTTTTCCTTTTTTTTTTTTACATTGTATTTTGAAAGCAGACTGAAAACATAATGACCAATAAACTATAGAATTACTGATCTGCCCTATTTAGAGTATGATATCTTTTTCAAATACAGTGGTGTGAAATAGTGTTTGCCCCCTTCCTGATTTACACTTTAATGTTTCAGATCATCAAACTAATTTAAATATTAGTAAAAGAGAACACAAGTGAACACAACATGCAGTTTTTAAATGAAGGTTTTTATTATTAAGGGGGGAACAAAATCCAAAACTACATGGCCCTGGGTGAAAAAGTGTTTGCCCCCTAAACCTAATAACTGCTTGGGTCACCCTGAGCAGCAACAACTGCAATCAAGCTTTTGTGATAACTTACGATGAGTCTGTTACTGCACTGTTGAGGAATTCTCCACTCATCTTTGCAGAATTTTTGTAATTCAGCTACATTGGAGGGTTTTCGAGCAGGAGCCGCCTTTTTTAAGGTCATGCCACAGCATCTCAATAGGATTCAGGTCAGGACTTTGACTAGGCCACTCCAAAGTTTTCATTTTGTTTTCTTCAGCCAGTCAGAGGTGGACTTGCTGGTGTGTTTTGGATCGTTGTCCTGCTGCAGAACCCAAGTTCGCTTTAGCTTGAGGTCACGAACAGATGGCCGGACATAGTCCTTCAGGTTGTTATGGTGAGCAGCAGAATTCACGGTTCCATTTATTACAGCAAATCTTCCAGGTCATGAAGCAGCAAAACAGCCCCAGACCATCACACTACCACCACCATATTTTACTGTTAGTATGATTTTCTTTTTCATAAATGCGGTGTTACTTTTACCCCAGACGTAATGGGAAAGTTCAACTTTTGTCTCGTCAGTCCACAGAGCATTTTCCCAAAAATCTTGGGGATCATCAAGATGTTTCCTGGCAAAACTGAGACAAGCATTTATGTTCTTTTGCTCAACAGCGGTTTTTGTCTTGGAACTCTGCCATGCAGATCATTTTTGCTCAGTCTCTTTCTTATGGTTGAGTCATGAACACTGACCTTAACTGAGGCAAGTGAGGCCTGCAGTTCTTTGGATGTTGTTGTGGGGTCTTTTGTGACCTCTTGGATGAGTCGTCGCTGTGCTCTTGGGGTAATTTTGGTCGGCCGGCCAAGGACTGTTCCATGTTTTTGCTATTTGTGAATAATGTCTCCCACTGTGGTTCGCTGGAGTCCCAAAGCTTTAGAAAGGGCGTTTTTCTGACTGATAGATCTCAATTACTTTCTTTCTCGTTTGTTTCTATTTCTTTGGAACTCGGCATGATGTCTTATTATCTGGAGAAATTTAACTCAGGTGTGATAAACCACAGTTTTAACAGGGGGGCTAACACTTTTTCACACAGGGCCATGTAGTTTTGGATTTTGTTTTCCCGCAATAATAAAAACCTTTATTTAACAACTGCATGTTGTGTTCACTAGTGTTAGATCTTTTGCTAATATTTAGTTAACGGTCCACGTTTACTTTCATTTTTAATCCCAAAATTCCCTCGTCCACACCGAAACGTCTGAAAACGAAAAATGCGTTTTACGTCAAATTCTCGAAAAACTCAAAAAAGCTATCAAGGTAAAAACGATTTTTTCAAAAAGGAAACAGGTGGATACAGTATATATTTCTTTATATTTTTTAAATAAATTGACAATTTGTGCAATTTGACTTTTTACTAATAGTGAAAGCAGTGCAGCAGCGTTTTAGTCCTGCGGTCAGTCTGGATTGCTCAATAATCCGGATTCAATTCTAATCTCGGGTACGTTTTTACGCTAATACAGCCATCGTTCATCAAAAAAAAAACTAAAAAACTCTGCTATGTAGCCAAGCCAAGCTGGTAAGTTTTGTTCAGAAACTTTTGTTCAGTGCAATAAAAAGCTTTAGTTTTGTTTTTCGGTGCTAATGGTGAGGCAGTTTTGTTCAAGTTTTTTGTGCTAACAAACTACGACAAATGTCTCACTGCCACCCCAAAGCACCAGTGTCCACTCACTAACACATCTCAAACATGGGAATGGCTTAATGTTTTGAAATTAGTCTTGAATCTCTGAATCCTTTCTGATTAGCATGTTCACCTGGTATTTCCAGCATATAAAGATATAAAAAGACATATTAGGTCAAGGATATACACGTTTCAACTGCTATAAAAAATTTGCGGCATATAGTGAATGGAAGATGAGATTTCTTGAATTAACCTGCAGATAAATGATTTGTTACTGGAAACATATATATGGGGAAAGATGTCTCCTTGAGGTTATACAGATTTCTCCTCAGATCCTTCTCAGATTTCTCCTCAGATCCTCCTCAGATTTCTCCTCAGATTCTCCTCAGATTCTCCTCAGATTCTCCTCAGATTTCTCCTCAGATCCTCCTCAGATTTCTCCTTAGATTTTCCTCAGATTTTTCCTCAGATTTCTCCTCAGATCCTCCTCAGATTTCTCCTCAGATCCTCCTCAGATTTCTCCTCAGGCCATTTTGTGCGGTTGGAGTTCGTACTTCGTCCTGTCGTCGTCATGCGAGACGCCCGTGATGGACAACCGTGAGTTGATTTTATGCCACAGGAGCACGGCAACGATTATGGCGGCCAGCTGTCAGATATAAGAGAGATATAAACCAGTTAGCATGTGTGCGATTATTTACATTTATTACATTGTTCTTTGTTGGGGTTTTTACCCCCTCGGTGCTCTCACCATAATAGTAGCCAAGGTAAAGACGATTCCAAACAGGATCCTCAAGGCGTTCTTTACGTGCTTTATTAAGAACTGGCCACAATGCTGAGGAAGACCAGACAACATGTAAATTTCTCTTTTATTTATTTTTTAACAAACCTGCAAAGGCAGATTTAATCTCTTACCGCCTTATAAACGTAGCGCATCGGACTCTGATCAGTCACCGCTTCAGCGCCAGGGTTTTTTTTCACCTGCAAGAAAGCAGCAAAATACAATATGAGGACAAACGCTTGTGGACACCTGAGCATTTTCTGAACATCTCTTTCCACATTAAGTCCCCATTTCCTGTTATAGAAAGCTGGGAAGACATCTAGATTTTGTGGAGATTTGCTCTCACTTAGCTACATGAGTGTGAGGTACTGATGTAGGGGTGGTGAGGCGGCCTTCTAATTCATCTCAGAGGTGTTCAATAGCTTTGGAGCTACTGAGGTCAGAGCTCTATAGAAGCCCACTCAAGATCCATATCCTCATTGAGTTGGCTTTGTGCAAAGAAAAAAAATTCATGCAACCACATCCTGTAATGGCGTCCTATACAGTCGAGTGCCTCCGACTTTGAGGTAGCAGGAAGAACCACGTATGTCACGTCCCAATATTTTTTGTCTAAACAGTGAAGATTCATCCACTCTAAACACAATTTAGAATGTTTTCTTGACAATAATAATAATCAAGCACTCCATAAGTTTGTTGAAGAGCGATAGTATTTAATAGTCGATGGGAACATTCTACTTATAAAGATAGCATTTCAAATCTGTAGTGTATTTATTTTTATTTAAAATAAGTAGCTATACTTAGACAACATAATTTAATAATAATCATAATTATAATATTAGGGGTGACGCCGGCTAGTGAAAAATGATTCGAATACCAATCTAACAGTCGAATCTTGGCGAAGGTTTTGTGAAACGAGGATCATACCATTTTGGTTATATGCGGGTGCTCAATGTCTGATTTCACACAAAAAAAAAATCAATAATGGTGTAAATAAAAATGTGAAAAGAAAGAAGACAATTTTTTAAATATTGTAATAATAATAATAATTGAATAATACGTTCATAAATATTTTTAACGTGTAAAAATAAAGAATCTTGTAGGGATTTTAAAACAGATATTCTGTTCTAACGAAATCCTGTAAATACATTTCTGCTTGATTTTTGGCTGTGTTCGATGTCACGCAGTACACAGTGTTTTTAATTTTTTCTATATCTTTGTGTAATATAATAAGTGAAATATGTAGCTTTAATCCAATGAGTCAATTAAATGATATGATTTATGTTACAGTTTTGCTGCTAAAATAACTGAATACTTTTTATTAATCCATTTTTTGTTAAATGAATTCAATCTTTTGTATGTATTTTATAAAATACAATTGTCTATGATAAATGTATAAATATATATAAATATAGTTTAAGATTCTATTAATTAGCAGACCAAGGACACTATGACCAAGAAATACATCGAACAAATAAATCGGGCCTAAATTCGACCTATAAATGTACTGAAATTGACCGTCTATTTAAAATGCCATTTCAGGTTCTAATTTTCAGGTGGTAATGTTAATATGTGAAATCGTACCTCACTGCTTCTATAGTTTTGTACGTTGCCGCTGACTCTCGTGCATCTGGCGTCTTTGTCTGGGTAGTCTGGAGGACAGTCGCATGAAGAAGGTATTTGATTTCTCCAGTCGGTGTAATAGAGCAGACCACAGCATTCGGCCTGTTAGCAACAAGGGTAAGGATTAAATACGTGATCGTTAAACAGATTTAATCCAGGAAAATTGATTCTGTTTGATCGTATGCTATCATAAGATCGGCTCGGGTGAAAATACCGAGAGACGGCGAAACACTCGTTGATTTAACCAATCATGGGGCAGAATCTGTGCGACTAATAGAATCATGTAGAAAAAGGTCAGGAGCTTCAAAAACCTGGTATTGATAAACCCAAACACAAAAGGCTGGACAGATTGGTGGGGGGAAAAAACTATATTAAATAAATAAAATGTATTAATTGAATTAAATAATAAATAAATATCCGGTCCCTATGGGTTAATTAAAATGTAAAAAAAAAAAAATAATTATAATTATTAAATAAAATTAAATAAGTAAACAATTTTTTTATTATATTATATAATTTATATTATTTTATTTATAATTTTACATTTACATTTTATTTTAAATCAATAAAAAAATCAACCGGTTTTGTGGGTGGAAGGAACTTGTTGATGAAAAACATAAGGAGAACCTCCTGATGGTTCTGAGCTGACAGGTACCTCAAATAATCACTCTTTATACCCGTGGTGAGCAGAAAAGCATCCCAGAACACGTAAGGCATCAAGATTTGAGGTGGATCACTTCAGGTAACAATCCTGTCAACTGAGAACTTGGGAAGACTGGAAAATCATAAATCAGTCATAAATTCTGTTGCAATATGCAGAATTTGGAGTCAACAAAATAGAATCATGGAGTCTTTTTCTGTTGCAGACCTTCTGCCCAGAGGTTTGATGTGTTGCGTTTATGCTCACCAAGTGGCCACTTGATTTACTGAGGACTTCCTGGTGCTCTTGGTTTTTGTTTTTCATCACCATTGCTTATAATTTTTAGAAATGACACAGTCACCAGGAATACACAGCTCTGCCATGTTAATCTATAATCAATGTGACTTTAGGACACTTTTTGCATAATACAATATATATTTCAACCGATTTCAACATTACCTCCTGTTGTAGTTTGTTAAGCTCCCGATGGAAAACCTCGTCTGTATTATAAAGCGAGGTCATGTTTCCAAAACTTTCTTCAATTCTCTTCTCCACCTGATTAAACAGCAGTGATAAAAGGGGGGTGGGGGGGGGTCACATTATTATCCCATGATTTGACACATTCAGCTTTGTGTAAAGCATTTTGGAAAATTTGCTTAAAACTCATTGCTAATAATAAGATAACAAAAGTTTGTTAATCATTTCTGAAACAATGCGAATGCTTATAAAGTACAGGAATAATGTATATCATTATACCTTGGAGAACTTTGTGTGTAATAGTTTTAAACACATACAACATTAATAATGAGCATTGTGTAGCTTTATCATGCATTATAATAAATGAACGTTCCTCATACCATCTTAGGAAGCTTTTACTTGTTGTTGTCAGATATTGTTCATATCTTTTAATAGGTTTCTATAATTGCTAGCTTTTTGCCAATGGTAAATCCTCCGTTCAGACTAAGGGACTCATCAAAATTAAACCCGTCCTTATCCTCCACCTCAACACCGAACGTCCATTCATTAGAATGAATTAGCATCGTTCAGTAGCATGAGATCTAAAAACTAGGCTAAATCTGCACCCTTCTATTTGAAGCTACACAGCATTAATTATTAACAGTGTACTTTTTTAATGTCATTATAATCTTGGTTTCCTTTCATATACATCCATTCATGTCGTAAGACAATATGGCACCTTGTTTATGTAGCGCACTTGAGTGCTAGCGATAGGTTTCAGGCAAATCTCCCAATAGCACATCAGGTGTAATTCCTACTGGTTTATATTATTGAGCTAATATGTTACAGCTCACTCTGGGTTGTTCTATGGATGTGAAAAAAGGTTTTATTTTGACAGCAGATTTTGTAGCATTCTTTACTTAGCAAGTCCCTGGGGTCATTTTTTTCAAGGTCAAAAATAGTTTATGAGGTAATTTTTCTTTTTTATAATTGTTTATACAGGGTTTCTCCAAGACTTTTAAAAACCTTTTTAATACCTTTTCAAATAAAATGAAGTGTCGCTAAACTTGCACTTCCCCATAGCTGAAAAAATGTTTGCTAACAAACAAAAAATTCTACATAGACATCAAAACATTTAGACCTGTTTAAAATTGTTTAAAACCTAGAACAGCGGTTATCAGAAGGTCAGAGATCCCCAATAATATAGAGTCGAAAAAATACGGATCGAGTGCAAATATTTCTACAAAAATATCAGAGAAATATCTGACTGATTTGTTTATATAGTCTCAGTAAGTCTAAAACCTGGGTACTGGTTAATGTGGAAATTAACTTCTGGTGTATTCTTCATTTCGGAGAAAGTAACCTGGAGAATTTAACAATTCCTTGCTAAATGCTCATATTGCTTGACTCGTCTTCAAAAAGGACGCCTAAAAAGAAGGAATATCAACATCTAACCCATTTTTTTTACGTTTTTAATGTACTATTAAAAACTGAAACAAAAACTTTGCTAATCTAATAGATCATATAAAAGTATTGGCACCATTTCGTGTACTTTTGAGCAATGCATTCGACCACACATATACTGTGTGCAAAAAAGGACAGAAAAAAACCTTGGCTTACCAAAAGCAGAGCCAAGATATGCTCGTGGTATGCTCCATACACTCCCAGGATGGAGATCAGGATGGTAGCCAATCCAAACCCAATGCTGAAGAGCACACTCTGAGTCCCATCCTGAAATAAAGGTGTGTTTTTTTGGTTTGTTTTTTATATTTGGTTTCATGTTATCAAGAAAGTTTTTAGAGGTTTTAAGGGTATAAAAAGGCAAAACACTGATTTCTATCATTGGCACAAAAGATATAATTTAAAGAGTGCAGTTAAGGTATTCTTGGTCTTACTTGCCAGTAATAACCACTAATCAGTGGTTCGATCTTGAAAGTGCTTGCCACGATCCCGACCAGAAACAAAACCAGCCCGAGGAACTGAGGAATGGAAAAGGTAATGGTTTTAAAAACAATCCCAACCATCACATAAAAAAATAATTGAAACTTTACCGTACGTTGACTTTCTTACCCCGAGCAGAAGGTTCAGGACGATGCATAGTCTCCTCATGAAAGCGCTTCCTTTAGCCATTGTGTCAGAGAAGAAAAAAAGGGGCGCTCGGGTTCCTGCTTCTCTTATGATAAATAAGCAGAGGTCCCACGAGTGTTTTTAATGCGGTCCTTGGCAGAGGCTGCGTTGTTTCAGTGTTGTTTAAAGATACCTCATCGTAATGTTTTGGTTATGCCGGTGGAAAATGACCAAATTTGGAGTCCACTGAGCCTCCAGTCGACTGTCAAGCAAAGCCCTGGGACATTCTTGCTCTCTACGAGAAATATGTGCTTCAATTGGACTCGCTTTGCTACCATGTTACATAACAGAATCATAGGAGGTGGAGCTGAAATGTTGGCTGGTTTTTTTTTTTTTTTTTTTTTTTTTTTTTTTTTTTTTTTTGGGTGTGCTTCCTTACATTATCAGAAAATCCTTAAAGCATGGGAGTGCATAAACAAACGTTTAGTTCCAGCGGTCGTAAACACAGGCACGAACACACACAAACACACACACACACACACACACACACACACACACACACACACACACAAACACACACACACGCACACACACGCACACACACACGCACACACACACGGAGCTAATGAAGGTTATGTCTACATCTAAATATAACCCTAACTGTAACCTAAGTGACCTGAACAGAAGCTTTTGTTTAAAGAAAAAAGGCTGTTTTTTAGGGGGACCAGCCAAATGTCCCCACAACGTCGAAACCAAATGCAGGGACATTTAGCCTTCCACACACCCACTTCCACACACACACACACACACACACACACACCAAACCCAAACACAGCCCCTCCATGCCCTAACCTCTCTCTCTCTCTCTCTCTCTCTCTCTCTCTCTCTCTCTCTCTCTCTCTCTCTCTCTCTCTCTCTCTCTCTCTCTCTCTTTCTTTTTCCTTGTGTTATTGCTGTTTGCCATAATTTCCATGGAAAAAAAACCTACCTCATTCCAGGCAAAACATTCTTGCGTATGATGTATGTTTTTCTTTTTCATAGCACATTTTATAAAAAATATCCAACTTTTCTTTTTCAATTCTTGAGTAGTAAAAAAAAGAAGTAAACAAAAACCCATTATATACATTTTGTTGTAAACATTTTCTGTAGATTTTTCAAGAATGACTTTTTAAACACCCCGGACACCATTAAGAAAGAAGAATTTCTCTTCAGAGTTCTGGGACGCGTCCCGGGAGCTGTCAGTAGACCGTCCGGCATTTCGATGTTTGTCTGAAAGCGTGTGGAGATTTAAATTGTTTAATTTAGGACCTGACATAATTGATATTACGCATTGGCTGGAGAGGTTTCGTGCCGAGCGGCAACGCCAGAACGATTCTCTGGAACTAACAGGGGCTGCAGGGACGTGACATTTATATTGCTGAGGTAAGATTTGATGAATGAGGCTGTATTTTCTGCGATGACTCCGCTTTAAATCATTAGTGACAATACATGGGAATGAAAATACATCCTACCTCAATCAACCACCTCTTAATACTATCATTACGACACCATGGCTATAGAAACCATCAATATTAGAGAGAAACACAGCTGCATTACAGACAGCAAAAACCTTAATGACCGTTTTGGACTGTTTGGTTTCTCACCACGTCAAGCTTTTCTGGAGAAGTCTATATTGTAAATGTCCTTGTAAGTGTATATCTAATCAACCAAATCGAGTTCTTCTCCTCATATGGCCATTGCGGAATGAAAAAAAAAAACATCTATTAAATCCACACAAATAGATTAGAGCTTGTGCAGTTTGCTACAGATGGCGTTTACGAGCTCTGACTAGTGGCGCTCTTTGACTGTCCAAAAATGCAGATGTTATCGTACGCCTTCTAGATGGTCACCAACTCGAAATCTGATTGGTTAAAGCAACAGTTTCAATTAAATGGATTTTACACATTGTTGATTCTGAAGGTCTCATGGCAGATATGGACCCTGGCAACTCGTGATGTGACGGCTGAAATCTTGGATTAAAAACCCAAGCATACACCACAGGATGCAGTACATTTGAGACAAATGCTATGAAATAAAGAGTATAGACTATTGGGAATAATTTAATACATATTAATGGAAACAAATTTGAGCTGTAGGCAAGCAGAGATGGCCTTGATGGCCTGACACATTTTTTTTTTACCATTGAATGCAGTACAAAGGCAAGGCCAAGAAGCCTAAAAAGCACATTGGCGATCAATAGGGTGGCACTAAAATGGCATAATATGCGACTTTATATCCAATTGTGAATAATATTTCTTAGCTTAATACCTTTCATTTATTTTTCATCATTATTTTAACTGTATACAGGTTGATTTACATCTGTACCATGTCCCTGCAAGGGAACAAATATAATGTTGTGTGTTTGGACTTTTGTCAATTTTTACAATTAAATATCAGTGTAAAACATCAAAACAGTGAGACCAGCAACAATAAAAGTGGGACAAGTGACCAAAATATCGATATAATATAACATTAAAAATCATTAGTTACAAGTATCGTTTTGATACTATGCTTCTCAGGAGGACTTCTAAAAGCTAGAGTTGGTCTAATAATAGCACTGTTACATTTCTACAGTAACAATTTCATCATCCGTTTTGTTTATCTACCACACTTGGCGAGAATCAGTGAGCCACGAAATTAGCTTTTGAAATGGATTATTATATAACAACAAGCCAGATGTTTAACTTTCACCTAGCTTCAGGGTGTTCAGTTTATTTTTTTAACACTTTTCTCCACACATTTGATTACCACACGTTTCTTTTTGGCAATCAAGTGGTTCATCTACTTGGTTCACATTAGGGTTGCAAATTTAGAGCAATTTTCATAACTGAAAAATATCCATGGGGATTAACAGCGATTAAATGGGAATAAACTGGAAATTGCAGGTTAGCCAATGACAGGGAACTGGGATGTAGTTGGAAAAAAAAATCTGGGTTAAAACAACGAGATTTAAAGCAATGTTTAAATTTCTTTCATGTCAAAAAATGTATTCGCATACATTACCTAAATATTAAATACATTTATTTAAATATGTCCTTGTGCTGTGTATTAGCGATTGTGCAACAAAAATAATGCTAATGATTGAATGAAAGCCAAAAAATGAAAATTGTTCAATGTTAAAATCTGTATTATCGAAGTATTGATGTAGCACTTACAAAATGCTGAGTAAGGAGTGTCCCAAACCAGACACCAATTCTGTCAGGAGGAATGAGCATATCTTCCATCAATATTGTAAAGAAATGTTAGAAAATCAGACAAAACTCTGGTAAAGATGGAGAAACTTCTAAAACCCAGAGCATGGCTACTTAAGCCCGACGAAACACTGATTTTCTGAGACGTCAGAAGGGGGCGCAAAAGCAAAAGTGAGCCATGTAGGGTAGTTGTATCGCAAAGAAATGTCTTGGATTGCAAGCTGTACTGTGAGATGCCCTAGATCTAGTTCTCGGATGTAGCCGGACATCGCTTAATTAGTGTTTCAGTTGCGACGTGCCGGTATTTGGGCATTCTTCTTTTATCAACATTTGTGCATTCGAATTTCCTAAACAGCCACGAGCCATATACAAATTACACAAAATGGTGGAGATCGTTATCAAAATCTAAATATACCAGCAAAAAAATATGCATGAAATAGTTTCTCATTTGATTGCATCCAAAAACAAGCGTTTTTTGAAGGATGTTAATTATAACTGAATCAAAATGATTCATATTTAACTTTAGATTTTCATTTGAGGACATAAAGCAGTACTGTTACTATCGAGTTGTTGATATATTGAATATTATTGCCTCAGAAATCTTTGATAAAATACAATGGATTTCCGTAGGCACAAACAAAACTTCATCACCAGTAAACATTCAGGGAAAGGACATTGGGAGAGTGGACTCTTACAAATACCTGGGTGTTCACCTAAACAACAAACTGGACTGGACAGACAACACTCAGGCAATTTACAAGAAAGGGCAGAGCAGACTCTTTCTGCTGAGGAGACTAAGGTCTTTTGGAGTGCAAGTAGAGCTACTAAAGACCTTTTTTGACTCTGTGGTGACCTCAGCCGTATTCCATCTAGTGGTCTGCTGGGGCAGCAGCATCTCTACTGCAGACAGGAAGAGACTAGACAAGCTGATCAGGAAGGCCAGCTCACTCCTGGGGATTTCCCTGGACACTGTACAGGAGGTGGGAGAAAGGAGGATGGTAGCAAAACAATCATTGCTGGAGAACGTCTCTCACCCCCTGTATGTAACCGTTGAGCAGCTTCTCCAGTGACAGACTGTTACACCCTAAGTGTCTGAAAGAGCGTTATAGAAGGTCTCTTCTCCTTGCTGCTATTAGACTTTACAATCAAAGCTGCTCCCAGTAAACCATTCCCCATAATACAACACTGTTATTACTTTTTAAACTGTGCAATAACATTACCTGTGTGCAATATTACATGCAACATGAGAAATATTACCTGCAATACGTGCAATACCACCTGTGTGAAATACTACCTGCAATGCGTACTTTTTTCATGCCTTATTGTATTTATACATTGTACTGTGTATATACTGTATATTATAGTATGTGTATATTCTTTTATATATTTGCATTTATTATTATTATTTTTTTTTCTTTCCTCTGCTGCTGTAACAAAGAAATTTCCCCACTGTGGAACGAATAAAGGTTTATCTTATCTTATCTTATCTTATCTTATCTTATCTTATCTTATCTTATCTTATCTTAACTCAATGTCACACTAAGACCTGGTTTTGGTTCAGTCACCTTAGGGTTCTACTCTTTTCTGACCCTTTTGAAGGACAAGCCAAAAAACACAAATTTGGATCAAACCCTAGCTTTTATATTTATAGAAACTTTCACTTCAGCGTATCCTGGTTTACAGACTTTTTGTAGAGTTTTGTAATTGCACCAGCACACGTTTGCAGTCTAGTTCTTCATCAGGACCATCCAGAACACTGTTGAAACGTAGGACATCTTTTGAGTAAGCAGTGATTGACCATCTGACTTTCATAACCCATTGATTTTGCTCACCTAGATGTTGGACAGACCATTCAGTTCAATTCCACAGAGTTATTGTCACACCTAGTGGTGTAAATTGGAACTACAATAAGCAGCCAAAGATTTTGAGTTTGGGGGACAAAATCAGTGCCTTTTTGCACAGGGTTTTACAGGATTCCAAGGTGTTGCACAGTTTTTTATGCCAAAATTGCTATCAACATCTTGGTTTTTGACAGTTAATCATTTCTGCACAGAGAATATGACCTATTATATTAAATAAATTATGTACAATCTATAGAATATAGTGCCATCAACATGGGTCTTTAACCGGTTGTCCGCGACCCCTAGGGGTTTTGCGGCGGTACTGCAGGGGATCCGCTTATTAATGTTAAATCACAAAATACATTTTGGGTGAAAACATCAAAGTTAACATTTTTCATTTAAAAAAATATTATAATTATAACCTCTAAATTCTATTGAACTTAAAGCTGATGTGCATGTAAATGTAAAATTGTCCACATGACAGTCAAATAAATGTTCTAAAAGTTATTTTTAAATGAAAGCTGAAGTCCATGTAAATGTATCACCTAAGAGTTCCTTTAAGTCCTTGAACTGAAAAACATTGGAGACCCCTGCTTTAGAATATAGTATACAGATAAACAAGATCAGTGCTTTAAAGGTTATTTTAATAAACCTTTGACTAGTTTAGGGTCTTTGTATCAGAAATCTGGCACACCTGTTTCGTTTTATGAGAACACCATATGCATCAATACCAAAACCATAAGCATTAATAGAGAGCTAGAGTTCTTTTGCTGTTATAATACTCTCCACTCTTCTGGGAAGGCTTTCCACTACATTTTATTTTAGGGCATGGCTGTGAGTTTCTGTGATCATTCATATACAATCACACTCTGACGTTGAGGAGATGAGGATGTCTGGGATTCAGTTGGCATTTCAGGTAATCTCAAAGGTGTTCGGTGGAATTGAGGAGATCAGGACCTCTGCAGAACGCTCCTGTTCTTTACATTGGGACCTTAAAAGATCATGCCTTAATAGAGCTTGGTTTGCGTCCAGAAAACTATCATGCCAGGTGAAGGAAAATGTGTATGCTTCAAAATATATAATTGTTTTGTTTTAATTCTCTGTGCTTCAGAACTACAGATGGGTGTGAAGGACAAAGGGTGCACATACTTTCAGCTATCTAGTTTGGTTCACTAAAATTTATAATCTGGTATTTAATGGATTTGTTGGACCATAAAACTAAAAAAGAAAAGCCCATCATGGAAAACCAATCCTGAAAAAACTGATCACGGAAAGACTTATGGTTTCCAGTAAACATACCATTAAAAAACACACACCTGTTACTTATTAAAGCAGGAACTCTAATGGTTCATAGTGGTCTCCAGTAGAAACCAACATGTGATCTAAAAAATCTACAAGGTGTTCCATTGCTTCTCAAAAAAGTATGCTCTCATGCTACCAATAGAACTAAGAAATGACCAGTACAGACCCACTGGCTTACATCATTACACTTTCCATTAAAATACCAATACACTTCCCATTAAAACCAGTACACATTCGATGAGGATCTACTATGACCTTCACAAATCCCCAACCAGATCCTGACAGCAGACGCCACCTTCCCACCCAAACGAGGCACGAATTGACGTCACAAGTCGGGACACCCCGGATAAATAGCAGCACGGTTACCTGCGTCTCCGATGCGCGCGCACGATTCCCAACAAACATCCATACACACACTTCCACGTGCGTAGTCATGATGCCGCGTGCGCGTTTAATGCACGGGCTGGTGGTGCTCCTGCTGTGGTTCTGTGGGTCGCGCGCGCTAATGAGCGGCTGTCCGGTCCGATGTACCTGCGAGCAGGACGGGGTGTATGTGAGAGTGGACTGCTCGGACCGAGGACTCATCTCAGTCCCGGAGTCCCTCAGCGCGTACACCACTTACCTGTAAGTACCTTTAGACCTCTTATATCTACAGGTATTAGGCTTATTACATTACAGTTTATCTATAAAGTATTATTTATTGCATGCCTTATTGCCTATGTGTGTGGATACTGCTGGTAGCTGTACATTTAAATGGAAAGAATAAATCTATCTATCTATCTATCTATCTATCTATCTATCTATCTATCTATCTATCTATCTATCTATCTACACATATGTAAAGCCTTACACATTTTTGGATCTATTTATAAATCAATCAATCAATCAATCAATCAATCAATCAATCTATCTATCTATCTATCTATCTATCTATCTATCTATCTATCTATCTATCTATCTATCTATCTA
>MU551705.1:1131865-1158912 GCA_024362625.1 Silurus asotus
TATATATATATGTTGATTGTTTTTGAACATGTTAGTTAGCTGTAGCACTACACACCAATTATTGCTTTACACCAATTTACCTGTAAGTTCCCTTTTACCTGAGTGCACATTTTTTTTACTGTATGAACAAACGTATTGGTCACCCGATCACCTGTCACTTGCCACTTACTCCTTTTCCAAACTGTTTCCACAAACTTGGAGGCACACAATTGTTTAGGAAGTTATTAGAACAGAAAATGGAAACCAAATATGGAATGGAATGAAAAACACAAAGCTGATATATAGAGGAGGTTTTTATATATTTAATTATTATACCATAGAAGATAATATTTGACAGATGTACTATGGGTTTGTAATGTTTGGAGTGAACTTCCATCAAAAACCCGATGTAATTCATAGGTTCTTTCGGTTAGTTTTAGGATGAGCTTTTTATCCAAACAAATTCCCAAAAGAGTGGAGCTTATTATAGCAGCAAAAATATCTGTATTAATGCTGATAGTTTGGAAAGGGGCAAGTGGGGGGCATGACAGTCGGGTGTCCACATACTTTTGATTAAACTTTGTGTAAATATTTTTTTAACATTTCCATATTGGACTGCTCAACATTTTGGTATTTCTATTAGCACTACTTCCTTTACAGGAATTCATCTGGTTTACCCAAAACAGGTGGTTGGTTATAACTGATTGAGGATACAGAACCAGTCAAACCTTGCTTGAGAACCCGACACTGATTCACTGGGATTAGAACCGTTGATCTTCTGATCAGACCATCATCAACCATACTGCTGCCCAGAAATTCTCATGAAATCTAACAGTACTCTGGTTACGTTTTGGAGAAAACTTCTGGCAGAAATGTGCTGCCATGTTGTCTAATGTTAAAGGATGGTGCCAGATGTTTATTCACTGTGGCATCGACCTGAATCCCAGCAGGTGTTCTTTCCGTTTCGAGACTCCTCGTGGAAACCTGATCCGGCTCTAGCGAGCCTGATTTAAATTTGTGTAATCGAACACTGATTCTTGTGCCATTGATCAGACCGTCTTTGTCAGCCCCTTGGCATTTTAAAGAACGAACTTGAGATGCAGTTTTGACAGACGAAAGTCTCACATTTGTCGTGAAGCCCGACTGGAAGCCTCTTTATTTTCCTCGTCCAGGCCAAGGAGCTCCTTTCGGCTATGCATTTAATTGGAGCGGCCGCGGTAAACAAACAAAGCGGCTATCTGTTCCTCTGCTCGCTTTGTGTACCTTCGCAGACACCGTGACTCCACAAACCAGCAGGCTATTCATGATGGGTCCAAAGGAATGAGGCCGATAGAGTTACGAGACTGCGTGCTACCTAACAATTTTATCCATCTGATAAGATTGATAGGTATCCTACAACTTCACCTAGACACAGTAAGCCACCTGGCAGAAAGGCCTCCTTTTGTACGGTTTGTTCGGGGGACAAGACAGTCTTCGGGCAGCAGAGCTCAAAGAACGAGAGACAAGGGACGAGAGTGACCGTCCACTTCTTTTCTTCTTTTGAAAAGGTATCCCTGCCTTTATGCACGTCAGCTGCCCTGTAATTTATTTCACCCTCACTGCCTCCTGCAGCCTGGATACTTTAGACCCTTGGGAAAGACATTAAGCTATGAAATTGCCTTCTTTTACTCTTGCCGGACTTTCTCCAAGCTCCCTCGGCCTCGCATTAAGCCTAATTATGCAGCTGCCGCATTGTTGATTAGAGTCAATCAAGTTTTCTTAGAAGGCTTCTTTCACCGGGGATCCCCTTACACGCCACTTTAGCTGTGAAGATTCCCTTTTTCTAATCTGTATTGCATGTAATGTGAAGAATTCTGTAAATGGAAAAAAAAAATGTCTTTCTATTCAGGGATTAATGGCAACGCTGCTTGTTGGTTATACGAGTTTGGATTCTGATCATGTGATACATATACTAGTCCTGTGGCTAAAATATGTACCTTCATTTGCTTTTACTTGCCAAGAAATGGATATTCGATCTAAACTGACTGATTTAATATTCCTTTATCCCCTTGTAGCGATCTGAGCATGAACAATATAAGTCATCTGCCCAGCAACGCTTTCACCACACTTCACTTCCTGGAGGAGCTGTGAGTATATTTTAAATATCCTCAACCACACACTCATGTCTTGATTTTTACAGGAGTCTAGGGAAGAAAGTACTCGGGAAGTGGAATTGGAAATAAGGAGATACAAGATTTATAGTACAATAGTACAAATGCGATATGTCTAGACTAAAAACTTTCTTTCGGCTTCTCTTATTAGGGGTTGCCACAGCGGATCATCTGTATTCGTGATCCGCATGTTCAATTTGGCACATGTTTTTACGCTGGATGCCCTTCCTAACGCAACGCTCCCCATTTATCCGGGCTTGGGACTGGCACTAAGAGTGCCCTGGCTTGCGCAACCCTAATGGCTGGGTTTGGTTCCCTGACCGGGAATCAAACCTGGGCCACGGTGTGAGCGATGAGAGCACCAAAGCCTAACTACTAGACCACCAGACTATAATGCACAAATGTTTTTGGACTGGTTCACAGAATTATCCATTTGATAGCCGTCATACCGTCTTTGTCCCTACTGTACCCTTTTTTAACCTTCGGTCTGAGCCACCAGCTAGAACGAACAGGTAGCAACAATTTATTACGGAAAACGAATTCTCCCATGCGTGTTTGCTCAGATGTAGTGTTTGTGCTCTAGTGTTTGTCCGAGGCAAACTGCCCACTCCTGCGTACAAGCTGACCAATTTCTCGGAAGCCCCCGAAACAAGCCGAGAAGCGCTCTTCCAATCTGTTAGCAGCATCTGGACGGATGCCCTTATTCATTATCATGTTTCTTCCCCTGCACCGATGCCCCTGCAAACGGACAAGCTACAACATCTCTGTGCAACAAATGGCACGGGTCTGTTAGAATGCGGACCCTTTGGTATACAGGGTACACGCAGACCTTTGGCCTCCCTCTTGTCGTGTTTCTTGAGACACCGCGGAATTTGACATCGGCGCACGTTGGCGGGAGCGAAGTCGATCCCGAGAGGTGAAACAGGATACTAGCGTGTAGAAAATCGTTCTCTAGCAAGTGTCAAAAATAAGAGCGATCATCTGTCTTTCGATGACGCGTTGATATACAGTGAAACTTTTAACCCTATCAAAAAGACAGGCAGGATTTAATCGCAGCGTAGTAAAAATGTTGCTACAAATATCTTGTTTTTCTCCTGTAGACTTTACTGTCGTTATTCTAAATACCGCTACATTACCTAGTTTGTCGCATAGAAACTAAGGACCATGCATGAGTCCCTCAAAAACCATGAAGACTATGTGTCTCTAGATTTTTGACATAAATGTGGCCTCAATTCTACATATGTAAAATGTTCAGAATGAACAAGCCCAATAAGTTTGAATCCACATTAACTATTGTACTGTAGTTAACTATAGTACAACTGTCGCTTGAAGACATACTGTATAGGGGAAGTTCATTCCACCACCTTGATGCTGGAAAAGAGAAAAGCCTTGAAGTATAAGTATTACAGTATTGAAGCCGACATCACCATCAAAAACCTGTAAACATCGATGAAACCTTTAGACTGATCTCCTCTTTTCACAGGCGACTAGCGGGAAACGATTTGACCGACATCCCTAACGGAGCATTCGATGGCCTTGTCAAACTCAAAACACTGTGAGTGAGCCATATAGCATTCTTCTTCTTCTTTTGCTTGCCTGTGTGTTAAGCCGTTGGATCAGTGGATTGATATTAAGTGCCTCGAAAATTCCAAAAAGCATTATGCTGAACCTTCTAAAAGAAACTAGCATTTTGCATTTAGTATTTGGACCCCAATGCATCACCGTTTTACAGAGTAGAATCAGGAGCATTTCTTTGTATGCTGTCCATTCTTCTTGTCTGACATGCTGACAGTGAGCATGACCAAAGACTCTCAGCTGACCGTAGCACATGATGCTAACTGTAACTGTATGAAGTTTAACTGCTTCGTTTCAAGAGACGGTCTAAGAAACGGCTTACAATACAGCTTGTTATAAGGGTCAGTTATTTCAAATTATTTTCAAAAAATTATAAATACTTAAAGAAGAGATCTCCTCTGTAAAATATTGCTCCAGTTAAAAATTGCTCTATTTAAACTTTCACTTGAGTGAATCTACAAAGGTATTTGCCTTCAAATGTACTGAAGTATACAAAGAACTATGAATTATTATGGCTTTGATGTTCCTATTATCAGTTTTGTCACAAGACTCTTATCAACTCAGTTGATGTGAATAGACTCTGTTACTCTTTGTTTGCAGACACCTGGTCATATGTATAGTGTGTCTTTTTGAGCTCTTTTGGGAAGATGTTCTACAAGATTTTGGATTGTGCTTATGGATTTTTGTGTTTATCAGCCACAAGGGTCTTAGTAAGGTCAGGTAGTGATGTAGGTGAGGTAAGGAGGCCTTCAAATTCATCCCAAAGGTGTTCAATGGCTTTGCTCAAGGGCCTGAAAGTAGTAAATAGGCAATATTGAGTTTTGAACTTCTGCCATTCTGGTCAGTAACTCAGAGCTTTAACTACAGAGCCACCAATACACAGCCTAATTTACTTCCTGTTGTGACCACATGACCAACTCCTGGTTCAAAACTCCTGCATCTATATCTTTATATATGACATTTAGTTTTATTAAGTCTAGAAAGAAACCTCTAGACTTAAACAGGGAGCAATACAAGGTTATAAAAAAACATGGCAAATGGGATGTGCTGACAAAATCCTGGGTCTAACCCTGGTATCTTCTAGAATGATCTTAATTGGTGTCTTCCTTTAGATGGTTTAATGTTACTGTTCTTTTCTTCAACCTTCTTTGGACCTTGATGCTCTCTCTCTCTTGTGCTCTGTCTGTCTCTGTCTCTCTCTTTTTTTTTTTTTTTTTTNTTTTTTTTTTTTTTTTTGCCTACCCTCACACATTCCCACACAGAATGCTCCAAAACAACCAGCTTCAGGAGGTCCCCCGGGAGGCCTTTAAGAGCTTGCAGAACCTTCATTCATTGTGAGTACATAAGGTCACACATCACATATGGCTTAATGTCTTTCAGACACACTCGTTCTTTTCTCTCTTTTGGTTCTTGTTTTGGTTACACATTGACCCCCCTCCCAGTGCCAAGGCTCCAGTCATTATCATATGAAACAGAAGGCTTTAAGGGGGACTTAGGAGAGAGTGCTACAAAAGAGCGGACCCTTAGACTTCGATCAAATGAATTCAGTCCTCATGAGGCCTCAACTTTGATCAGTTTAAACAAAAAGAAAAGACGGAGAAAGGTTAGTACAGGACGGAGGCTGAATGAAGATCTTTCAATGCATTTGTTCCAGAACCCATCTGCTTGCTTTATCGCACTCTCATCAGCTTCTTCGCTCTCGAATGCGTGCAAACTTGTCCGCCCCGAGTTCATGGTAATCCATAAGCGCTGTTCTGTACAGCGCTCTGCCTGGCGAAGGGAACAGGGTGGTCTTTGTTTGGGCGTGTTGTCTCTTTGGGTATTTTTGTTAATAGTTGTCAGGGACAAGACAAAATGCTTCCTTTTCTTTAGCCTTTGTTGTCTTAGTGGTCAAAATGAGGCGAGTAGGGTGAGTCGCAGTCGTGGAGTGGAGATAAGCTATCGGGTTGCTGAGTGAAAGTTTTCAATACAGTGCTTCCTTACAATGTCTGTCTATTGTTGTATTTCAAGTCAAGTCAAGAAGCTTTTATTTTCATTTTACCCATATATAGCTGACACAGTACACAGTGAACTAAATTGTTTCCCCAGAACTACATGAACAACATAGAGCTACATCAGAGCTACATAGAGCTACATCAAACAACATAGATCTACATGACAGAATGCAGAGCTAAGGACTAAAGTAAAGACTACAGTAACTTGTCCTAGCAAGATAAAGTGGATCGTCTGCCAACTGCCATAAATGAAAAGGATACCAGTTGCAAAGTATCCTTGTTTTTAGGTAACCAAATGGAACTGGTAGATTTTACATTTAAAGCATTTGAGCAGAGAAAGTTTAAGGGCCTTGCTCAAGGGTCCAGCAGTGGCAGCTTAGTGGTGGTGGGATTTGAACCTGTGCCCTTCCAATTCAAAGTCCAGTGCCTTAACTACTGGCACCTACCACCTACTACCAGAGCAGTGGGTAAGATGTTGGACATCATATTGGAACATCCTTGGTTCAAATCTTAGCACCACCAAGCTTCTCTTGTGGGCTCTTGAGCAAGGTCCTTAAGCCTCAACTGCTAAGTTGTATAAATACGATAATCGTAAGCCACCTTGGAAAATGGCATCTGCTAAATGCTGTGAATGTCAATGCTATTTTGACCACATATTGGTATTAACCTAAATAAATAAATAATATTGTTACAATTCAATTTTACCGAATGTTATATTTATTAAAAAAGAAAGAAAACAGCTTCATACTCATCACATGTAGTGTACAGCACAGGGAAATTCATTGTTTGGTTGCGATGTTAGGTAGCTGGGATCAAAACGCAGGTTCTGGCATGGTACAATGCCCCTGGAGCATAGGGGGTTGAGGGTCTTGCTATACCAGGGCTTGAACCCCTGACCTTTATATCAGTAACCGAGTCTTAAGCACTTAGCTACCACCTCATAGAATGACACAGGAAAAAATAAACACTAAGGCAATGCAAACCTTTTACAAACATCTCATGATGGGTCGATGCAAGGAGGTCTTCCGAAACGTTCAGGTTTAGGAACTCCTAATCATTCCTGGGACGATTATCCACAAGTGGAAGGTGCTTGTGAGATTTCTGATCAGAGAGTCATAAGTTTATTGATGAGAGTAGCTCAAGAGCTGAGGACCCCTCAGAAAGAGCTCTAGGTACAGTTGTCACAGAGAAAACAATAGGCAATGAACTCCATTGCCATGGGCACTGATATGCTCACCTCGGACGGCTTCATTATTGAACAAAAGGCATGTTAAAGCAGAGATATTGACTTTCATTTTCTTTCCACTAGACGATTAGATGCCAACCACATCTCCACAGTACCGCAAGGCTGTTTTGATGGCCTGTCCTCCTTGCGCCACTTGTGGCTGGATGACAACGATCTGACCGAAGTACCAGTCAATGCCCTGCGTACGCTTTCCTCCCTGCAGGCGATGACCTTTGCCCTCAACAACATCACTCACATCCCGGACCGAGCATTTGCCAATCTTTCAAATCTGGTGGTTCTGTAAGTTCTTACAAAGTTCTTGTTTCTTCGCTGAACATATGTCCAAACATGAAGAAACACAACTGACAACTTTTGTAGAACAAGAAAAACAGCGTGTAGAAAAAACAGTCGCACAAAACTGAATAAAAAACTGGGCCCAGGGTTTTTTTTATAGTCTACTTTGCAGTCCAGGGTGACACCAGGCACAATAAAGGACGTTTAGAAAAAGTTATTTATTTATTTTTCTCTCTTTTTACTTTTTTTGTGTGTCCCAGGCATACAGAGGGGTGGGTGTATCTGATTGTTCTCTCTGTCTGTCTCACTGCAGGCATCTCAATAACAACAGAGTGCTGTCACTGGGAAAACAGAGCTTTGATGGACTACGGAGCCTGGAGACTTTGTGAGTTGACCTCTCATTAACATGCAGCAAACGTTTCCTGGTTTCTTATTCTCTGATTTACAAGATAACGTTTCAGCTTCAGTAGATTAAGTCTTTGGGGGGATTGCAAACATGGAATTTTTGGAGCCTTTTTCATTTACATTTCTGGTATCTGGCAGATGCCCTTATCCAGAATGAGTTACAGTCATCTCATACAATAGAGCAGTTGTGGGTTAAGGGCTTTGCTCAAGGGCCCAGCAGTGGTGACTTGGTGGAGCTGGAATTTGTACAATCTGATTACAATGTCTTAACCCCCAAGCTACCACTTCCTGGCCAAATTATCCCACTTCCAATGATTTCCCATGACTTTATCATGACTAAACACTTTATCTTCCAATCAGTATTCTGTCAAATAATAATTTTTCTAGCTTTTTTTTTTGTCTTTTTTTTTGTGTGGGTCATTATGTCTGACATTATGATACCTGAGATCCTACAGTGTGACATGGGGATCATGTTCGAGCAGTCTGACAAGCAACAATCACAAAGGACTATAAAAATCTCACAGTGCGCATCTGGCATTACAGTTCTTGGTTCTGACCCTGGATAATGAATTGGTTTATAGGTAGTTTATTGTCAGTTACGCACTTGCCCCCCTCCTTTTGTCACCGTAAGTAACAAGAAAAGTTTGGGGTTTGAAAGCAGAGAGCTTGCGATTCATACTACAGCTACAATAAATATTTTGCACAGTGCTGGATTAAGGATAACAAAACAACAATACTCTGCTCTAAAATGCTGGAATACTCATGGTGCTCATTGGTGTGCATTTTCACATAGTATGAACATCAGCAAATAGACCAAATGGAATGTCCCAAAAACTTCTGATCTCCTCATACAGTGACAAAGTTCTGATTGGAAGTTTTTCTGACAGCTAAATGGAAGTCTACAGTATCCCCTAGTACTAATAACCACTCTTTACAACCGGGTGAACAACCCTTATCATTGGACAATCTTTTTGTTTTAACCTCCACTTCTCCACTATAGCTTGAAGTCAGGTATTAAATCAGCCTATTGCACAAAAGCGCAATTTGCGATCCAAATCTATGTGCTGTATCGACAGGGATTTAAACTACAACAGTCTGGAGGAATTCCCTGTTGCTATCAAGACCTTGAGGACCTTAAAGGAGTTGTAAGTATGCCCTCTAAGTGCCTGTTTTTTTTATTAGTTTCACCAGGTCTACATGTTTACTCTTTTGTTTGCAGGGGCTTTCACAACAACAACATCAAGTCCATCCCTGAACAGGCCTTCATCGGAAACCCTTCCCTCTTAACAATGTAGGTCTTTATGCACTAGGTGATCCTTTATGCTATTTATCCATTGCAATACCAATAAATGATTTAACGCTGACATCATTCTTGGACGATGGGTATTTTAAAATGTTTGGCCACAGAATTTCCAGGTTATTAACAGACACAAGTATTAGCAGTGAATAAAATATTGGGTGTTCTTTCCTTCTTTCCTTGTTTCTTTGTTTCTATCTTTAAACAATACAATGTGTTTGGGTTTGTTATTATGTTGGAAAACTTCTGTTCAGCCTAGTTTCTAAAGGGAGGGACTTCAGAATGTCACAGTATATGTTGGAATCCATGTTTCCCCCAATACAGCTCCACAGTACCAGCAGCATTCATACAGCCCCAAGACACAATTTTCTTGGTTCACCTCACCAGGGCATTACCACACATGCTGAATACCATCTAAACCAAACAAGGTTATCTTAGCCTCTTAGCTCTTGGTCAGGTCATCTTCAGCAAACTGTTTGCAAGTTTTCTTGTGAGCAGATTCAGAAGAGGCTCCTTCTGGGGCGACGGCCTGCAAACCGACTTTTTTGCACAAGGAATTCACGAGATGGACGGTGCAAGGTCTGTTCTGAGTGGAACCCGTTTTGGAAAACCTCTGTATGACTTTGGCTACTGTACTGTAACTCAGTTTCAGGGTGTTACTGATCTTATAGCCTTGGCATCTTTGTGGGGAGCAACAATTCAAATTCTCAAATCCTCTTCACCATGAGGTGCCGAGTTGAACCAGTGCTGATCCAGTGGTCAGTATGAGAGGATTGTACTCAAAGCACCCAAATGTAACTGCTCTAATACAAGATAGGCATATTTGTATGGTCCTGTCAAGCAAATAAAAACATGAACATGATGAATAGGACATATACGCCTTACAGCCGTTATCACTTGAACTCAAATGGATGGGAGGTGGTAGCTACCACGGGAGGTGGTAGGTGGTAGCTACCACGGGAGGTGGTAGCTCAGTGGTTAAGGCATTGGGCTTTGGCTCAGAAGATCACAGGTTCAAATCTCACCACCACCAAGCTGCCACTGCTGGGCCCTTGAGCAAAGCCCTAAAAAAAAAAAAAACCCTCCCATGCTCTGTTGTAAGTCGCTCTGGATAAGGGCGTCTGCCAAATGCCACAAATGTAAATGGATGTTGAGTTCTTTTCAAAAGGACAGTAAACCTGTACTGCTACAAGCTGCACATTGACTACTCTAAAACATTTCCAAGTTTTATTTCTATTATATTGTGACTATATAAGATGCTCTATATAGTTATATATGTTCTGAATATATATATATTTTTTATTTTCCTGACAGATTCTTTTACGACAACCCCATTCAATTTGTCGGTCAGTCCGCTTTCCAGCACTTGCCCGAGCTCAGAACACTGTGAGTGAAGCTACAATTAAAATCAATTGACCCCTTTTTAAAATGATTTGTCTTTATAATGAAATTTCAGCACCGACTTCTCCACCGACTTTTCCCCATTTTGTTGCCTTTAGGTCATTAAATGGAGCAGCGGATATCACGCAGTTCCCAGATCTCACAGGCACACATAGCCTGGAGAGGCTGTGAGTTTCCACTGCTGTCTGAAACCATTTTTTTTTGTATAGTTTACAGTTTACTGAAGCATTAAAACACTGATCGCTGAATACTTTCCATATCAGCTTTCCATAGATCGATACCGGTCTAATTTTCTAGCGAACTTGTAGAATCAGAAAAGATTTTTCTCTATTTGTCATCCACACTGCTTTTTCCTGACCTGCTTGCTTTCTAAAACCATGTAACCGGAATGAATCGCGGTGCTTGTCTCTGTGTTCAGCGCTATCACGGGTGCGAGAATCACATCTCTGCCTAGCGAGGTGTGCGAGCAGCTTCCTGACCTACAGATGCTGTGAGTCGTCCTCCAAATCATATCCACTCATCCCTTCTTAGATCTACTACAACATTCTGAATGGGTTAACAATATTTCAAGTGTTATAGTGTAACTATTATTTTCTTTCTAGAGATCTTTCCTACAATCGGATCCAATCCCTGCCCAGTCTGCAAGGCTGCAAAAAGATTCAAAAGATGTGTGTATGAATGAAACCCAGACGTTTTTTTTTTCACGTCTAGTTGATATAATGACCTGTAGTGCACTATCAATAATCCGTGTTTGTCTTTGATAGCGATCTCCATCATAACCAGATCCATGAGCTGCGAGCAGATACGTTCCGAGGTCTACCTTTACTCAAGTCCATGTAAGTATGTATGAGAGGTCTATATTTTGTGTGGCACGCCATCAGGGCCAGCAAGGCCTTTCTTTGTTGGCCTGAACTCTATAAAAATCACTGATTTGGGTTTGAATATAGTTTTGTCCATAAATATGCATAAAAATTATTTCAGATATTATTTCATTTCATAGCGTTTCTCTTGGGTGCGCTGCTGAGCGTAATTCGATGTTAAAGTTTCCAGCCAATCGGATTTCAGCCGCCACATCACCTGTTGCTCTTTTTAGCTTCAAATTCATGTTACTTCGAAGACTTACCAATCAGACTGCGATTTAGACACTCCGAGGCCCCCTAGAGGGCATCCGAGGATGTCTGCATTTTCACATCCTTTATTTGGTCGGTCAGAGAGCGCTCTAGTCAGAGCTCCCAACCCGCATCTGTAGCAAACTGCGCGAGCTCATATATATTCGTACGGATTTCATATCTGGTTTGACGTTCCACGACGGCTGATGGAGGAGAAGAAATCGATTAGATTGGAACAAAAATACACAATTTGTCTTCATTTCAAGGTTGTGCAGCTGTGGCTCCAGTGCCAGGAGATTTTCCTGCTTTATGGTATTTAATTTCGGTGTATGAGGTTCCTGTCTGTGATGCAGCGCTCAGTTATACTGCATTTCTCAATAATATTCATGCTTTTTATACCTGTGATGTCATGATGCTATTAAATGGTGGATCGATTCAGATAGGACACCACTGAAGGCCACACACTCCCTCTGCTGAAATAGTATTATAATGTTCAGGTCTTGGGCTTGACCCTTGAACAGAGCTTTAGTGATTGAAAGTATTGTGGATGAATGTGAAAAAAGGTTTAGGAAGGCTAAAGGAATGCTGTTGCTCCTGCAGGAAGGATTAGAGAATACACACATCCCGTGTTTTGTACACGTCTATGAATATGATGTACATAATGAAATTTGGAAAGACATTGTTTTTTCAATAAGTGGAAGAATCGTATATGTGTGCATCAATTGAAATGTAAAAGAAAAGTCTTTATATATTTTTTTTTTGTTATAGAGGCTTGGCCTGGAATAAGCTGTGCACTGTGGACCCGCTCTCGTTCTCAGAGCTGCCAGCTCTCACCAAACTGTGAGTTCCAGTAAACACACACACACACACACACACACACACACACACACACACACACACACCTTTAGTAATGACAATACTGAGTCATGAACTGAAAAATATTTAAAAAAAAATGTGTGTGGTTCATTTGGATAACATTCCCATATAAAGTATGGATTCTGATACAACAACAACAACTTGTGCTCTAATGGTGTGAACCTTTGCTTTGCTCAGCTTGTTAGGAAGCCGTATCTCAAAATCTTTCAGGTTCCTAGAGTTTCTATTGTGAAGTTATGAGGTTTTAGATCTGGAGACGTCTCAAAACTAAGACTCTGTGGCAGCTGAAGCATTTTATAAGTGGATTTGGATTATTTTTTGTGCATTTGGATCATTTTATATGTAATTTCGGGTCATTTTATGTGTAGATTTGAATCATTTGATGTGCATTTGGATAATTTTATATCTTTATTCGGAGCATTTTATGTGAATTCGGATCATTTTACATGTAGATTTTGACCATTTTTGTAGATTTGGATCATTTTATATGTGGATTTGGATCATATCAATGTGGATTTGGATCATTTTATGTAGATTTGGATCATTTTATATGTAGATTTGGATCATTTTATATGTAGATTTGGATCATTTTATATGTAGATTTGGATCATTTTATGTAGATTTGAATCATTTTATATGTGGATTTGGATCATTTTATATGTAGATTTGGATCATTTTATATGTGGATTTGGATCATATCAATGTGGATTTGGATCATTTTATGTGGATTTTGATCATTTTATGTAGGTTTGAATCATTTTATATGTGGATTTGGATCATTTTATGTGAATTCAAAACATTTTACATGTAGATTTGAATCATTTTATATGTAGATTTTGATCATTTTATATGTGGATTTTGATCATTTTATGTAGATTTGGATCATTTTATATGTGGATACAAAAATTTTATATGTAGATTTGGATCATTTTATATGTGCATTCGGAGCATTTTGTGTAGATTCGGGTCATTTTATATATGGTTTTGGATAATCTTATATGTGGATTTGGATCATTGTATTTGAATTCGGATCATTTTGTATGTGGTTTTGGATCATTTTATGCTACTGATTGGTGTTCATTCTCACTGTCTGCGATAAAGCGTTCTGTCCTGGATGGTAATAAGAGGTGGATTGGTTCAGGCAGGACACCACTGAAGGTCCTCCACAGACACCATGAATTGATAGCACTCCTGAATACTCAGATGAACTTCTAAAGAATTTCTGTAATTCATCCTGTGATATATGTGACTGTACATATGTGTTTCCAGTGACCTGACATCCAATCACCTATCGTCTCTGCCGGTGGTCGAGATGAATGCGTTGACTCACCTGAAACTGGCTGGGAATGCAAACCTCCAGGAGCTCATTTCGGTAGAGAGATTCCCCAGACTAAGGTAAAAAAAAAAAACTCGATGTCTTGATGTTCATTTTGAAGGGAATTTGGATATTGCTCACAACTTGAAAGTCCAGACTCTGATGCAACTTGATTGACAGATGTTCCTTTAACTCATGATCTACGTTGGACTTAACTAGGGTCATGGAGATGCCTTCTGCGTTCCACTGCTGTGCTTTCCTGGACTGTGAGAAGAATGCGGCCGGTTGGGAGAAAGACAAGAACAGCAGCGGCAGTGAAATGGGAAGGAAAGGTGGCGTTGTCTTCAACCCAGGTGTCTTTGTCTCTCTTTTTCTTTTACACCCATGTTTCTGTTTAAACCATTTTTAGTGTTTATTCGGTATACTATGGTTACTGCTGGTGTTGTTTTCCAGCACTTTCCATGTTCCCAAAATTCCCTTGAGGTTTACTTTTGGTTTGCAATTCAGGTGGTAGATTGAGTTCCTTGCCTCATAGTGAACATAACACACACACACACACACACACACACACACACACACACACACACACACACACACACACACACACACACAATAAGAGAACCCTTGCATTATGCACACATACAGTGAGAAAAGTCTTGTTCAAGAAACGCACATACACGTACACAGTGAAAAACCCTTAATAAATACACACATACACACACACACACACACTCAATGAAAGAATACTAATTTTATGTACACAAACAGTAACAAAATCCTTACTCACACACACACACACGCACACACAAGGAAAAAAAAACAATCTACACAGTGAGAATAATGTAGTGGAGTCATTAGTAGCCCATTTAAATAGAGTGAACAATGAACAGCCAGACAGTGGGACAGTGAGACAGTGGGACAATGTCCATTGTTAAAAACAATAACAATTTTGTTCAAATAGCTCCATTATGAAGCTATTTCCAACTGAAAGTCAGTAGGAGTAACACAGAGTACATGTGTGTGAACGAGAGGGAGGGCAGTGGAGTGGTGCGGTTGCAGGTAGAAGAGGTGGAGAAGGTGGAGGAGTTCAGGTACCTGGGGTCAACAGTGCAAAGTAATGGAGAGTGTGTTAGAGAAGTGAAGAAAAGAGTGCAGGCAGGGTGAAGTGGGTGGAGAAGAGTGATAGCAGGAGTGATTTGTGATAGAAGAGTATCTGTGAGAGTGAAAGGGAAAGTTTATAGGACTGTGGTGAGACCTGAGATGTTGTATGGATTACAAACAGTGGCATTGAGTAAAAGACAGGAGGTGGAGCTGGAGGAAGCAGAGCTAAAGATAATGAGGTTTTCATTGGGAGTGACGACGATGGACAGGATCAGAAATTAGTTTATTAGAGGGACAGTGCATGTAGGACGTTTTGGAGACAAGGTAAGGGAGGCGAGATTGAGATGGTTTGGACATGTTCAGAGGAGGGACATGAGGTATATCAGTAGGAGAATGCTAAAGATGGAGACACATTTGTGGTGAAAGAGGCAGATGTAGAGGACGGGGGGTATGGAGACGGATGATCCTTTGTGTTGACCCCTAATGGGAGAAGCGAAAGAAGAAGAAGAAGCTCTGTCACGACGAGTCGCAAATTGTAATACGTTCAAGCGTTTGTATGAATTGAAGTGCAGTCAGATTTAGAAGACTCTCGTCAGTACGATTTCAGAAACTGTTGCATTAGAGACCAGATTTCTTATTAGATATGGTTAAATTCACGACCCCTCATACCCACTGCTAATGACCACGCTTGCTAATACCACTACGCCTGCTTAGCATTAGCATTATATGCCATAGAAATCTAGACTTTTTTCGTATTACTTTATATCATTGAATAAACCTGGAAAGCAAAGAAACTAAAGAATAATAAATCAGTTTTTTTCCTCAAAAGGAGACCATGAATTTGAGGACCTCTTTCCAGACCCTGAAGATGACACATCGTCTCATCACTCAATCCAGTGCTCCCCTGCCCCAGGTACTATCAGAACCTCTCCTCATCATGGCATCTTTAGTTTTTATCTTTTTCTCGTCATGTTTTCTCTTTGTGTCCAGGTCCGTTCCAACCGTGTCGGTATCTGTTTGAGAGCTGGCTGGTCCGCTGCGGAGTTTGGATTATCGCCGTCGTGTCCCTGTTTGGCAACGTCATGGTGATGGTATCCGTCTTTCTCTCACCGACATTTTTGTCTCCTGTGAAGCTCTTGGTGGGTTTGCTAGCGCTGGTTAACGGAATGACCGGACTGTGCAGTGGAGTGATGGCCCTTGTCGACCTGCTCACCTTTGGCAGCTTTGCTACGTATGGTGCTAACTGGGAACGCAGTGCGAGCTGTAAACTTACCGGCTTTGTGTCGGTCTTTGCGTCGGAAACTGGCATTTTTCTCTTGACCATGGCTGCTGTGGAAAGAAGCTTCTCTGTGCATAACGGCAAAGCGGCGTTGGATTGCGGAGCATCGAAGGCGCTGGTTAAGCTAGCCGTGCCACTTTGCTTCGTCCTGGGATTAGCAATAACCTCGGTACCTCTCCTGCACATTGCCGAGTACGGTATATCATCACTCTGCCTTCCTGTCCCTTCTGGAGAACATGCCGGTTTGGGTTTGACCGTGGTTCAAGTCCTGCTCAACTCTTTCTGCTACCTGGTCATGACCGTCACCTACACTTGTCTGTACTGTAGCTTGGATAAAGGGGAGCACGACAAGCTCTGGGACTGCTCCATGATCCGCCACGTGGCCTGGCTTCTGTTTGCCAACTGCCTCCTCTACTTTCCAGTAGCATTCCTGTCGTTTTCTGCCCTGCTGAAAATCTCGGCCATGGGTCCGGACGTGGTCAAATCGGTGCTGTTGGTGGTTATGCCCTTACCTGCTTGCCTCAACCCCTTGCTTTATGCCCTCTTCAACCCCCATTTCAAAGAGGACCTGGGCCTCTTGCTCAGGCGGACCCGGGTGACACTGGGGAGGACCCAGCACCTGAGTTTGGCCTCACTCCAATCGGACGACGCCGAAAAGCAGTCCTGTGACTCCACACAAGCTTTGGTCTCCCTCACCAGCTTAAACAGGAGAGCAGCATGTCTGGCCCCAGACCCCAAGCCCCCGCATCTCACCATGCACTGCGTGTGTACGTCTTAATGCCACGTGTGAAAGATTTTTTAACACAACACTGTAAAAATGTAAATGCATGAACGTGTACGTTATTGCAATCACAAACAGACAAGTGGATATGAGGAGTCCTATGATGTCCTATGCTTTGTTCAGACTTGGAACAGGGTCATAACTGATGGATAATCTTTGTGTCTTTGTTTTTCCATATTTCTTGACTACACAGACACACACACACTTCTCCTTCGTGAGAACACCCCTTTTTAACCGACATTGTAAATACACTGTATCAACCAAAGTTTGTGGACACCCTACCATAAGATTGCTGTGTGCTTCTGGATTGTCCCATATCACATGGTGTCCCTGTATCTTGTTAATAATAACCTCCACACATCTAGGGAGATGTGCTCATTCAGCCACAGTTCAGTAAGGTAATGGTGTAGGTGTGGTGACGAGGCCTGGGGGTGCAGTCAGCATGAACAATCGATCTCAAATCCATCCTCTTTAAAAGGGTTTCTAGCTTTATAGCTCTAAATCTTCCACTCCAAGCCATGGAGCTGGCTTTGTGTATAAGGGTATTGTCATGCTGGAACAGGATGGGGTCTCCTAGTTCAAGTGAAGGGAAAAAGAAAAAGGGATAAAGACGTCCGGTACAATTGTAGTGCGGTCTATCGGCAGGAATCTGGCGATACGATACAGGACTTGCGATACAATATTTCGCAATACTTTAAGCAACATGATATATTGGGATATTTCTTCTCTATATTGCCAAAAGTATTGGGTCACCTGGTCATAAGTACGGTACATGATTTTTGGGCATCGCATTCCACATTTAGTCCCAATTTGCTTTTCTAATTCCCTTCACTTTTCTGGGAAGATGTTCCACTAGATTTTGGAGTGTGCTTATGGATATTTGTGTTCATCAGACACGAGGGTGTTATGAAAGGGAGGTACTGATGTAAGTAAAGAGACCTCGGGTGCAGTCAGCGTTCACATTCATCCCAAAGGTGTTCAGTAGGGATGAGATCAGAGCTCTATAGCAGCAAGATCTTCCTCTCCAAAGCATGTAAACCAGACCTTCAAGCCTAATACTTTTGGCAATATAGTGTATACATATATAGTGCCAATATCCAATATTTTGTACAAATAATGTGTAATATACATACATCTGCAGCTCTACTACATAAAATACTGAATTCATTTTGGGCTTTTTTCTGTCACTTACTGCCTTTACCGTAAAATGCATTTTTTTATATTCATCTTTGTTTTTATTTATATGATGTTTATTTTAATATGAATGTACAGTGTTGCGGTAAACTGTGTACTCTGTACATAGGGACTCTAAAAGATGTAGAAATAGGAATGATGTGTTTTATAAATATAATGTGAATGTGAAACATTTTAGTGTCCAGAGTCATGTGTGTGTATATAATGTGTGTTTTTATACCTTGAATATATATCATTTATTAAAGATGTATAAAAAAGATAAAGGGGGTGTGAACTGAATAATTAAAAACAATGTTGTGGGAATTGTGCTGAGAAAGAAAGAATCTACAAAAAGAAAGAAAGAAAGAAAGAAAGGAAGAAAGAAAGAAAGAATCTACAAAAAGAAATAAAGAAAGAAATAAAGAAAGAAAGAATCTACAAAAAGAAAGAAAGAAAAAAGAAAGAAAGAATCTACAAAAAGAAAGAAAGAAAGAAAGAAAGAAAGAATCTACAAAAAGAAAGAAAGAAAGAAAGAATCTACAAAAAGAAAGATAAAAAATATAAAAAGAATGATCAACAAAAGGAAAGAAAGAAAAGTTACTTTATTACTATTTTATAATATTTATTTTGATAGCAATAATAATTGCAACATTGAAAGCAAAACAAAAGAAATAAAGAAAGAAAGAAAGAAAGAATCTACAAAAATAAATAAATAAATAAATAAAGAATCTACAAAAAGAAAGAAAGAAAGAAAGAAAGAAAAAAGAAAGAAAGAATCTACAAAAAGAAAGAAAGAATCTACAAAAAGAAAGAAAGAAAGAAAGAATCTACAAAAAGAAAGAAAGAAAGAAAGAAAGAATCCACAAAAAGAAAGAAAGAGAAAAAACATTAAAAAGAATGATCAAAAAAAGGAAAGAAAGAAAAGTTACTTTATTACTATTTTAGAATATTTTTTTTGATAATGATAGCAATAATAATCAAATAATTGCAACATTGAAAGCAAAACGAAAGAAAGAAAGAAAGAAAGAAGGAACAAAGAAAGAAAGAAAGAAAAAGAATAATCAACAATATAAAAAAAAGAAAAGTTACTTTATTAATATTTTATAAAAGATAGAAACGCACACACACACACACACACACACACACACACACACACACACACACACACACACACACACACACACACACATTATGTGCGGGACGTTTTCCATTCATTTGAGTGATGACGCAATTCTGGGATTCAGTCCTCCACCAGATGTCAGTAGAGAGTGACTGTAACCTACAGGACAGTAGAAGAAGAAGAACTATATTCTACATGTACAGATGTGCTCTTTGGTACCGGAGGTTCTTTGTGTTCTATGTTTAATAAACGCTTTTGATTTCTAACATGGACCAGACCGCAGGACAACTGCGCGACTTCCGCTCCTGCAGGTACACTTCCGGTCCGCCCAGTTACAGCGGTCTGCTCCCGGCCCTTCTCTTACCGATTACACTTAGAACAAGGGGCTGTAACGATACGATCTCCATATCGCGATTACTTACAGCGCTGAATCAGCTGGAGAGAGAGAGAGAGAGAGAGAGAGAGAGAGAGAGAGAGAGAAATCCAATGAGAGATAGATGGGTGGATTGAAGTAGGTAGAGAAGAATAGAAGTACAGACTGAGGGAGGAATAGGTACATAAATTGATAGATTGAGGGACAGATGGAGAGATGGAGGGAGGGATAGATGGATATATTCATGGAGGGAGGGAAGGATAGATGGAGGGATATATAGATGGATATATTGATTGAGAAAAGAGGATAGATAGATAAATAGAAAGATAGATAGATAGATAGATAGATAGATAGATAGATAGAAGGAGGGATGGAGGGATAGATGGATATATTAAGGGAGTCATGGATGGATAGACAGATAAATAGATTGAGGGAGAGATGCATAGGGGATAGACAGATGGAAAGCATGAGTAAGGAAGGGTGATAGATAGATAGATAGATAGAGAGAGAGAATGGTGGAGAGTGGGATTGTGGTCTACATGAAACTAATTACAGATTAACTTGAGCATCACATCATCTCAGTTTCTCCTCCATCTTTTTTTTTCTTCTCAGTCTCTCCTTTATCTTTCTTTTCTTTCTCTCCATCTTTCTTTTCTGTCTCTCCTCCATCTTTCTTCTCTCTTCTCACTCTCTCCTCCATCTTTCTTTTCTTTCTCTCCTCCATCCTCTCACTCTCTCCTCCATCTTTCTTTTTAGTCTCTCCTCCATCTTTCTTTTCTCTCTCTCCTCCATCTTCTCAGTCTCTCCTCCATCTTTCTTCTCTGTATCTTTTCCATCGTTCTGCTTTATCTTTCTTCATGGTTTTCCTCCTCCATCTTTTTTCTGAGTCTCTCTTTCGTATTTCTCCTCGGTCTGGTAGCTGATATCTTCTCGTTTTTTCTCCCATGTATTGTAGCTGCACCTCTCTAAAGGAGTAAGAAGTTTTTGCTGGATGATCATCTAATAAAGCCGTGTGTGAAGATGATGACCGATATCATCGTGCTGTGTTTCACTTTGGCCATCTCCCTGTCTTTCTGGATCATCTCCATAGCCATCAGCACTTACTCTGGTGAGCTCCGACGTCTCGCACACGTCTCGCACACGTCTCGCACACCTCTCGCACACCTCTCGCACACGTCTCGCACATCCAGCTGGTGAACGTGGTTTTGTTTGTGTCTTTATCATGGTTGAGCAGGTACTTTGCAGCCGGTATCTCCATGGAGATGGCTCTTCTCGGTTCTAGTTCCTCTCGTTATTACGTCTCGCGCTCTGAAGAAAAAGAGTCTGGATTTTGGTGGATGTTTGGGTGGTAAGTAGTTCCTGTTGTGAAATTTAAGAGCATCTTTCTTTTTGGTCTTTCCAACGTCTTTCATCATGATCTCTCTTCCATCTTTCCTCATGGTCTCTCTTTCATCTTTCTTCATGGCCATCTTTTTTAATTATCTTTCTTCTATCTTTCTACTATCTTTCTTTATGTTTTTTTCTTCCATCTTTCTTTATGCTCTCTTTTTAATTTCTCTTCATGGTCTCTCTTCCATTTTTCTTCTTGGTCTTTCCTCCTGGTCTCACCTCCACCTTTCCACATGATCTATTCATGGTCTCTCCATCATCTTTCTTTATGGCTTTACCATTATTTCTCTTCCAATATTTTTCATGGTCTTTCCATTATTTTCATGGTCTCGCTTCCATCATTCTTCATGGTCTTTAAAACATTTTTCATGGTCTCTCTCTTTCAACTTTTCTCCCCCCCACCCCATCTTTTCTTTATCTTTTTATATGCTATCTCTTTCATTTTTCTTCATGGTCTCTTCTCCATTTGTATTTGCTTCCGTCTTTCCTCCTGGTCTCTCTTCTATCTTCCTTCATAGTCTTTTCATTTTACTTTATGGTCTCTCTTCCAACTTTCTTCAACTTTCTTCATCCCCCCCCCCCCCCCTTATTTCTTCATCTTTCTATACGCTCCCTCCTTCATCTTTCTTCACGTCTCTCTTCCATCTTTCTTTTCCTTCTTTCTTTCTTTCTTATCTTTCTTCTCTTCTAATCTTTCCTTGATCTTTCTTTAAACTAAATCCTCAAATTTTCTTTGCTTTCATCTTTCTTTACGGTCTTTCTTACTCCTTCCTTCATGGTCTCACATCCATCTTTCTTCATGGTCAATCCATCATCTTTCTTCATGGTCTCTCCTCCAACTTTCTTTATGATCTCTTCATGGTCTCTCCATAATTTATTTTAATGTCTTCACCATTATTTCTCTTCTAACATTTTTCATGGCCTTTCCATTCTTTTCATGGTCTCTCATCCATCTTTCATCATGATATTTCTTCAAGGTCTTTCTTCAAGGTCTCCCCATCATCTTTCTTCATGGTCTTTCAATTTTTCTTCATGGTCTCTCTCTTAACTTTCTTCATCTCCTTCCCCCCCTATAATTTCTTCATCTTTCTATACGCTCCCTCCTTCATCTTTCTTCCGGTCTCTCTTCTAAATGTATTCTCTTTCTTTCTTTTCTTACTTCTCTTCCAATCTTTTTTTGCTTTTCCATCTTTCCTTCATCTTTCTTTGCTTTCATCTTTCTTTACAGTCTTTCTTACTCCTTCCTTCATGGTCTTTCCTCGATCTTTCTTTATTAAGTTCTATATAAAGCCATTAAGGATTTATTCCTCTGATTTACGTTTATTGCGTGATTTGCTTTGGTTCTGCAGCGTTGCTGGTGGGCTTCATTCTTACTTTGGCCAACACGAGCTTCCTGGCAGCTCTGTTTGCGTTCTTCATCACCTCCACCAAACTGACCCGATGGAGGGGCGCGGTGAAGAAGCGCATCGACTCCGAATATAAAGAAGGTGATCTTCATTTCCTTATGTTGTTCCTCAGCTCCTTCTAAGTTCTTCCCAATCTTAGCGACACACTATACGCAGAAATGTTTGTATTGGTAGATTGGTATGTGATTTTGGACATCTCAGTCCACATTTGGTTTCCATTCACCCGTCTAATAAGCTCCATTCTTCTGTGAAGATGTTCCACTAGATTATTTGAGTGAGGTTTTCCTGGAGCTAGCATGAAAATTTCATACCAAAGTTGTTCAATAAGGTTTCTGTAGCATTCGAGATCTTCCACTCCAACCTCATTTACAAAATTTCATGCTAGCACATCCAGAGGGAGATGAACCACAGATGGCGTATGGAAAATCAGGTGTCTCCAGGTCATGAGTCATGTAGGTCTGAAGATGCCTCTAAATTGCTGATGAAAGAACTTTTCGTTCCACATTATTTTCTTCTCCAGGTGGCCAGAGGAACTGGATCCAGGTTTTCTGTAACGGAGGCGTGCCGACTGAACTGGCACTGCTTTACATGATCGAAGTCGGCCCGGGTGAGATCCCCGTGGACTTCACGATGCAGTACTCGGCGTCGTGGATGTGCTTGTCGCTCCTGGGGGCTTTGGCCTGCAGTACAGGGGACACCTGGGCTTCCGAAGTCGGTCCCGTCCTCAGTAAGAGCCAGCCCAGGCTCATCACCACGTGGAAGGAAGTTCCAGCAGGTATGGCACGAGGACTAGTTTTTTTTTTGTTTACATCCCATTCTACACATGGTCTTCTAAGATGTTTGGAGATTTTGTGGAGATTTGTGCTCATTCAACCACAAGGGTGTTAGTAAAGTCAGGTACTGATGTAGGGTGAGGTGAGGAGGTCTGGGGTGCAGTCAAGGTGTTTAATAGGGTTTTCAGCTCTGTAGCAGGCCACTTAGGATCTTCACCTCCAACCTATATATTCATTGAGCCGGCTTTATGGGCCTCATTAAAATTGGCTCTTCTGTCCACCTCTTCTAGAGGTGGACCGATTCATTGCTTTTTTACGGATTTTCTGGAACCATCGGCCATCGGCAAAATTTCCATACCGATAGTTTTTCCGGTTTCCGAGAACGAGGGGCGGCCTCTAGAGGCAAATCACTGACACCACGTGCTGTTTGTTTTTACACGCGACAACGCGAGCTGCACGGAGAGCGCTATATTTATTAATTTTAATTTCTTATTTATATCATTCTATTCGTGAGTTGATATATACATATTAATATTTATTTCCTTTTCATGATTAAATTATTTTTTAAATTTTGTAATACGCCAGTATTATTTTAAAAACTATTGGTTGAATAATCGGATATTAAATCCACTATCGGTCGACCTCTAATTCCGACTTCATGTATTCTTCTAAAATGATCAAATATAATACTTTTTTGTTCATTTTGTCCCTTTGACCAAAAATAAATTAAAACGCAAGAAACCAATTAACAGGAATTAATGGGAAACGAACTGGGAATTTAAAACTCCCTTGTAAGCGATTGTGCAACAAAATCATACTAATAATTGAATCGAAAATGTCATTAAAAAAACAAAAACAGAACCAATCAAATGTTTATACATATTGTATAATATTGTATCATACGTTTGTATAGGATACAGTTTATATTTATTACTGCAAATTTTTGATTCATTCCCATAATTGAGATTCAATGTCCAGAAATTTTCAATGGGAACTTTAGGAAAAATTCCAAGTTGGAAACTGGGAATTTACAGGAATGAATACGAAATTTTGGGAAATTTCTATTTACCGTATCGTAAAAACAACATAATTATAAACGTTTTGTTTGGTCATAAGCATGCAAACTAATACGGATGTAAAAAAAAAAAAAAAAGTTTTTTACATTTTTAATTGTTGGTATATTTTTGCACAATCGCTTACAACGTTTACAATAAACGTACTTAATATTTATGCAATTTTACCTGAATACTCGGCAGGACGGACATTTTTTTGACGCGCAGGATTCAGGAAATGATGCGTGTTGATGTTATGGAGGGAATGCGAGCCGCACATAGGGGGCGTGGCCTCAGTAAGTGCAGGGGAGAAATTTAACTGCAGTTCAATCAGATCGTTTTAACCAATATATACATATATATATATATATATTATTTTTTTTCAACTACATTGAAGTTTCTGTGGAAGGTTTCCTGGAATTTTGCAAAGCTTGTAGGTCATTAGTCCAAACTTATGACCATGTGACCCAATACTTTTGGAAATAGAGTGTAGATGGAATATAAATGCAAAATTAGCATTCATGAATATGTAATGACGTCCACGGTGAGCCCAAAGCTAATTGATGTCCATCGTATATCTGTTTAGGAACCAATGGAGGCGTGACCGCGGTCGGTGTCGGAGCCAGCCTGCTCGGCGGCGCCACCGTGGGCGTGGCCTACTTCGTCTCTCAGCTGCTTCTGGTCAGCGACCTGCACCTGGCAGCCCCTCAGTGGCCCCTGGTCGTATACGGGGCGACGGCCGGTTTCCTCGGCTCGCTGCTCGACTCCCTCCTGGGTGCAGTCATGCAGTATTCAGGTAAAAGTCCTGCACACAAAATGCTATCACGTCGTTCTTTCTAGCCACTTACACCTGTGGTACCGCTGTTTCCTTTCCATCAAGGCTACGACGAAAGCACCGGCAAGGTCGTGAACGCCAAGGCGCCGAACGTCAGGTGGATATGTGGGAAACCCATTTTGGATAACAACGGAGTTAACCTTTTCTCCTCCGTCCTCATAGCGCTGATCCTGCCAGGGATCGCATGGGGCGTCTGGCCCACGCGCTGAGCCCGGAAGAGGCGACCAGTAGATGGCGCTAGCTGTAATTCTTTTGATTTTGTTTTACCGTCATCGAAACGTGGTGCTGTTACCGTTTTAGTGATCGTTATTAAAAAATCTGTGACATTTTCTGTGCACAGCGACTTCTTTTTTGCTTTTTCTGTGATAATGCTATCGATTTGGGCGATACGACATACACATGGTGCACATCACAGTGTAGAGAAACCTTTACTCTGTAGAAATGCACAGCAACATCAAAAAATCATCAAAAACAATTTTGTCTGAAGGATATTTGTTTATGGTTCGTAGTCTTGGTTCTGCGACGTCTTCCGAGTCACGGATCAGGTCGTTTTTCAGAAACGTGGTGCGCAAACTCCGGTCAATCTTTGACCCCATCGGCTGTGCTGAACCTTCTCCCAATAAATTTCCTGCAGAAATAACGTTTATGGCTGACCTCGTAAAAAAACTGAACGCGCGTCGACTGGTTAATGCCTGAATTCCCGGCGAAACGTCGTACGTTGATGCGTTCATCAAAGTTTAATTTCAAGGTTTAGGGATGGACAGTTCTCATGTCAATCTAAATGAAGAATAACAGTTTTGCATCTGAGACACCAGACATCTAACATTGATAAGTGCTTATTTTGTTTAATATCTGAAATTAGATTCGCTGTTAGAATATCCTCCGCTTTTCTGGGAAGATGTTCCAGATGTTGTTGTAGAGGTTTACGCTCATTGAAGCACAAAGGTGCTAGAAAATGATGTAGGTGAAGAAGCATGGGGTGGTGTTTCAATTCATCCCAAAGTGGTTCATTAGGGTTTCTTTAGCAGGTCACTCAAGGTCTTCCACTCCAACCCACATCTTTCTGTCCTGCTCAAACAGGTTTGGGTCATTCAAGTGAATGGAAAGTTATATATATTATACTATACTATAAGGAGATAGTAAGTAATAGAATGAGGTTTTCTGCCACAGCAAAGTCTTCAGCAGAGGAACCGGATTTCGGGAACCAAAATCCGCCATGATGCGCACATCCGGTGATTAAATCCGTCCGTGTGGAAACATAGCAAAGGTTCCGTTTGGTGTCCTGATAATTAACGTCATTTAAAACATCGTAATTAAAACATTTCCAAGAATATTTTAGGTTCATGCTCTATGTTGAGTTTGGTTTCACTAATTGTAAACATACATGCATATTTGTCTGTGCGTATGTTGATTAGGGTATAAAAAAATTGTAAAGTGTTCATTTAAGGTACATTTGGAATAGAGAAAAATGTGATTGACACTTATACGTATATATATATATATAAAACCCAATTAAAAAGAAAGTTGGGATATTGAACACAATGTAATTGAACACAATGTAATGATTTGCAAATCTCATCAACCCATATTCAAAACAAAACAAACAAACATCTTACATGTTTAAACTGAGAATATATGCTTATTCAAGGGGTAAAAGTTGAGACAGGGCCATGGGGAACTGTAGCATCACGAGGAAAGGAATGTTGTCCCATATGTGTCTGATACAGGGTTCAAGCTGCTCGACAGTTCTGGGTATCCTTTGTGGTATATCGCTTTTCACGACGCACCAAACGTTTTCAAACGTTCTAATAGGAAGTCTTGCTGTTGTAATAGATGTAGGATGCGGTTCACATGGTCTTGCTCAAATATACAACTCCAAGTTGTCTGGAACAACCTACCTTCTGAGGTCCTACTAAAATTTGATAACAGAATTGGCACTGTTTTGCAGGCAAAGGGTGTAATAATTGTGATTGTGATTTCGATTCTGTTCATTTTATTTTTATTTTGTTTATTGATAAAAAAAAACCACACAAAAAATAATTTTTAAAAGTGTTCTTACAACACACCTGCCTAAAACTTTTGCATAATAATAAAAAAATTATATAAATAATAACAAAAAATGTGTATATATATATATATTTTTTT